>SJYA01003987.1:0-43886 GCA_006410615.1 Neotragus moschatus | reverse complement strand
TTGTATAGGATCCTTGACAGAAAAGAAGCTGAGTATTTAGTTAGTAGATGGATTTAAGTACTTCACCAAACTGTCCTTCTTTAACATTCATATAAAGACTTACTATTTAGTTTTTATCCAAAGTTTAGAAACATTGTTTCCAAATGACAGCACTCTTCAAAATATTTTCAGAACATTCAACATATATTAGGCCTAGTGAACCATGCTGACAATGATGACTCTTGGCTTTCACATGGCACTTTATGTTTTGAAAGATACTTTATTAGCTACCATACTAATTTAATCCTCTCACCATGCTATGAATTAAAAGATTTTGTTTATGTGAAGATGAGGAAAAAGAAATTTGAGAAAATTGAAACATCATTATTAATTAATAAGAGAAATACTTGAGTTATTTTTTTAAACCATATTGCATTTTCTAATTTGCTGGAGAAAGTAAATATAACAATACATCAAGATATGTGTTAATTATTTAATCAGTTATTTATGTTAAGTGTAGATACTACCTTTTGCAAGTTTAATATGCTTATGGAAGAAAGAAATGTTTCTGATGTTATGAGCTGCATTACAAAACTATCAGTTTATATAAAATTTGTTAAAAATTTGAAATTAATTGAAATAATAATGACAATCACTAAATTCTGTGTACTATCAAAATTTATTCAAGAGTGTAGTGATCAAAATATGGATGTGAGAGTTGGGCTATAAAGAAATCTGAGAGCCAAAGAATTGATGCTTTTGAACTGTGGTGTTGGAGAAGAATCTTGAGAGTCCCTTGGACTGCAAGGAGATCCAACAAGTCCATCCTAAAGGAGATCAGTCCTGAGTATTCATTGGAAGGACTGATGTTGAGGCTGAAACTCCAATACTTTGGCCANCCAACAAGTCCATCCTAAAGGAGATCAGTCCTGAGTATTCATTGGAAGGACTGATGTTGAGGCTGAAACTCCAATACTTTGGCCACCTGATGCAAAGAGCTGACTCATTGGAAAAGACCCTGATACTGGGAAAGATTGAGGCCAGGAGGAGAAGGGGATGACAGAGGATAAGACGGTTGGATGGGATCATCGACTCAATGGACATGGATTTTCGTGGACTCTGGGAGTTGGTGATGGAGGGAGGCCTGGCGTGCTGTGGTTCATGGGGTCACAAAGAGTCAGACACGACTGAGCGACTGAACTGAACTGAACAACAGCAGCAATAAGATTCTGAGTCAGTTAGCAAAGAGTTCAAAAATAAGCAGGAAGTTGTTTCTTTTAGAGGACCTTTATAACTTCACAGCAAATTCTTGCTTTGTGGTCATTTCATTCCTCCAGGTACTGAATTATTTGAAGAGCCAAGTTGATTCTTCCAACTTGGTTATGTAAGGAGTGGATAGAAACCAGGATGTTGAGAACTAGACAAAGCACTATTTTCCATGAATAAACTAACAATTTAAAAGCTTATAATATTACATAGTTTTATTCATTTAGAATCTATTACTTGGTATAGTTTTACACAATCAATACTGATTTGTTTTTTAAAATGCAGATATAGGTGTAATTGAAGATTATATGAAAAATATATGATATGAAGAAAAAGCACAAGAAGATTAAGTGCAAAAGCCAGTGGAAATTAGCAAAATATTAGAAGAAATTTGAGATCTAAAATGAGACCACAAGAGAATGACTGACAGGGAGTGGGAGGACTTTTATTTTCATGAAAAGATTGATATGAAGCAATTTGATCATTTCGTCTTCTCTTTTTATTTTGTACAGTAAGTACTGCAATCAAGAAAAGAAACTGAATGTTTACTTAATTAGGATGCATCATTAATTTCAGTGTCTCATGGACTCCTAAGGCCTATCACCTTTTAATGAAAATAGACAGAAACTAAACTACTTTATTGTCAATTCTCTTGGCATTTCAAAATCTTTCTAATACTTGTACATCCTATTTGACAAAAATACATACTTGTAGGAGGATGAAAAACAATCCCTCACATTGATCATGGAGTTTGTCTCTGAGGAGAAAATATGAATTTACAGACAAAAGCAATTTCAAAAGACTATATAAAATGGAAGGAGACAAAGCCTAAAAGTCAATTCAATAAATATCTATCAAGTATTCATTCAACACTCATGTACTGGTGGTTATATACAAGCAGCAAGTTTCTAAACATTATGATATAAAAATAAGCAAGTTATAGCTTTTATGTCCTACGAGGAGGATAAGGGGAGTGAACTGACAAATATAAAAAGTCTTTTTTTGACTCCATTCTACACTCTATTCACATAATCAATCATCTTTTTATCATGAGACAAAAATATATATTGATTGCCATCCAAAAGCCAAGCACTTCTGAAAATAATGTATGGAATAAGATGACCAAAGACATGGACCCCAAGTATCTTACAAATATTGACATTATCACAACAGCAACAACAAAAGAAAATAACAAACCTAGAGTTGAATAATTGTTGGTGTCTTTAGCTTAGGCATGAATGAGATGTCTTCAGCAATATGTGTTCATTCACTTATATTATTTAATAGCTTCTGGAAGCATGTAAGTTTCTTACCTACTGAAGTTTGTTAATTATTATCTGTACTTGATGAGAGGAAGAGTTTCCTTAGAGTTTGAATCAATAGTTTCAGGAGGATGGATGTTTTTTATATTATACATTTAAATTGGCATTTAACAATTTCAGTATCTTGTTGTTCAATTAAAACTTGATTTTTTTGCTCACACATCATTCAGTTGAATCAGCATGATGAGTGTGGTGATCTGATACACAATGACTCAGGAACGCAGATGCCTTCATCTCTGACCCAGTGTCCCTCCAAGTTCTTAGATGCTCTTTATTCACTCGGTAAATGTGGGAAGGAGAAATTGTGAAAGATCATTTAGGAGATTTCACAGACCAGACTTAGAAGTGGCTCGTGTCACTTATGTTTACACCCCATTGACCAAAACAATTCTCATGACTATGTCTAACTGCAAAGGAAATGGTAAAGTGAAGTCAAACTTTGTGTCTAAGAAGAAGAAAAGACCATGGACAGCTATCTGCTGCACTGGTATTCTCAAACCACAACATTCTGATAAGTGGCTATAGCCTCAACTATCCCTTCATCTCTGCAGAGCACAGATTTAACTTTGCTTGTGGTAAAGAATCTGCCTGCAATGCAGGAGACTCGGGTTCAATCCCTGGATCAGTGAAGATCTCATGGAGAAGGAAATAGCAACCTACTCCATTATTCTTGCTGGAGAATCCCATGGGCAGAAGAGCCTGGTGGGCTACGGTCCANCTGAGTGAACTCCAGGAGTTGGTGATGGACAGGGAGGCCTGGCGTGCTGCAATTCATGGGATCACAGAGTTGGACACGACTGAGCGACTGAACTGAACTGATGCTCCTTGTTGCATTTTGTTTTAGTTTTTAGAAATTGAAACTCCTGTTTGTTCAATTTATCATGTTATTAAATGTCTATGTGGATCAGGACATCTTGAATGTCAGAGTTAGGAGCTCAACAAGTCCTTTCTCCAAATATTGATAATAATAGTTGGAAAAAATTTTCAAAATAACCAACTTTAGATTTCTAGAAAATCGCCAAAGATATGGAACAAAAGCTATTCAAAGAACTACCTTAACCTCAGCAAGAACAATGGGAGGGGCAACTTAACATGGGGTTGTTTCCATGCTTTCCTTGACTTCTGGATACAGATATTTGGCAACCTCTATGACCTCCAAAATCCTCCAAGAACCAAACACAGTTTAAGCCCCACCCAAATCATTCACAGGCACCAGATCTCATCTTTATTGAATCTTCCTGTCATTAGCAAGCACTTAGTTTGCGATTTTAGGAAGCTATAGCTGATATAATGCTACTTGTTAACCATATTTTTTGCCTAGTAACCTATTCTTAAAATGCCTCTGTTTTTCTCTCTTGTAATTGACTCAAGGCCATGTTACTGAGTTCTGAGCAATGAAATGCAGTGTGCTGGAGATATAGCTTCCTCCAGGCCTGACCATGGAGGCAATGGCGGCTGATCATCTTGCCATGAAGTGCCATCCTGGATGTCACCTGTTAGGGAATATTTAACAGGAGGATTCCTACATGATGTTTCTCATAAATCGTCTGTTCCTTATCAGTGGAACGGTAAGCCGCTCCCAGGACTGAGGTCATTATATGAGACAGGCTTGAATCTCCTTCAGTAAACATTCTCTTTACAACAAAACTGCTTAGTCTCTATCCTCTTTCTTGAGATATGGATTGTCTCCTGACACTGTGACCAATATTCACCCCTTGTTCCCTTGGTAATGGTTGCCGTATGTTTGGTTTTCTGATCTTTATCATTGTCGAAAGAAATTTCTTGTACAACAGCCTATATATATTCACAGAAAGATCATCAAAGCACTTTTGCTTCATCAGAGCTTGGGTCCCTGTGTCTTTCATTCTTTCTTTTGCTCCCTCTCTCTCTCCAGCTAATTCTCTGAAGCATAGAAACCTGTCATGCTCACTCTCCTGCACGGACTTCCAAGACCCCCTCGAGAGGGTGCCCTCTGCCTTTGTGAGTGATGCAAGCACTGTGTCGAGGTCTTTATCGGTTCTCTGCATAAACCAGGGAATATCAGCCTCTTTCTCTCTTTCACTTTCTTATCATCAACTCTGGACCACCAGGTTCTGGTCCACTAAAGGACCCATAAAGTCACCTGTTACAGATGGCAGACAAAGGAAAAAGGGCTGTCTGGCCTACATGAGGTTTGCTTGCATGAGAAATATACTTTGTTGTCTTTAGCTGCTAAGATTCTCAGATTTATTTATAACTGCAACACAACTAGCTTTACTTGTTAATATTGTTACCAAATCAAACTTGGGTCCACTTATCCAACTCGCAGTAAAAGCAATCTACTGACATTGAATGATGGTGAAGCATTTACTGCAAGGTGCCCAGCATGGGACCAAGCAAGGAGAATGGGCAACTCATGCTCGAAAGACCTGAACTCACTGAAGGCTTTGAAGGAAAGGTTTTTTAAAGACTGAATGAAGGAGAAGGTCTCCAGGTGCATGATCAGAAGGTGCACACCCTTCTGATGGGTTGATGATGAGGTAACTGGGTGGTATTTCAGCAGTTAAAATCATCAACCTCTGTTTCTAAATATTCTGGGATTTACCTGTTGGTGGTCAGCCTGCAGTTAACTTCTTTCACCTGACACAGGTTTTAGCATCTGCAAAATAGCACACGAATACGACTTGGAATATTATCTACGTCCCTTGAGGAGGAATTAAAGGTTGTTGACTTTGTTTTGTAGCTAAACTATAATATTATTTTGTCATGCTTGACTGTTTTCCTTTGTTTGTGTATTCTGTCACTTCTCCAATTAATTTTGCCCTTGGGAATTCAGAGAAGGCGGGGAGGGGGGGGAGCTTTTCTACAGACAAAAAGCAGAGAACACTGGATTTGTTCCCAGAAAGGCCTTGCAGGCTCCTGCTCAGTTACCATATTATAGAACCCAGTAACTAGTATTCTTTCCCTTCTCCTGAATTCAGAACCAAATGAGATACAGATATAGAAGATAACATATGTGGATCAAATTGTCAATTTAATTTCTGATAAACTTCCTAGAGAATTTTCCTTAAGTGTGTAATCCAAGTAATCTTGCTAGCACTGGAAATTGTAGTGGCCTTATTCACTCTTATAAACTGTTTTTGTTCAAGCCCCCAAATCCATATGTTTGAAGCCCTAACTTCCTGTGTGGCTTTATTTAAAAATGAAGCCTCTAAGAAAGTATTGATAATTGAGATTAAATAATGTCCTGAGTGTGGGAATTTTTAAGAAGAGACACCAGAGAACTCTCACCTTCTCTCTCTCCCTTTCTCTCTCTTTCTCCTATCCCCCACCCCCCACTCACCACATGCACTGAGGAAAGGTAACATGAGGACATATCAAAAAGGTGGCTGTCTATAAGCAAGGCAAAAGGAGAACCTTCACCAGACTTCTCAAGAACTGTGAAAAAATGTCTGTGGTTTTATGTAACCCAAGTTGTGTGTTTTGCTATGCAGCCTAGACAGACTAATACACTCATATAGTCCAAGCTATTCTGGAAAATCTCTAAGTACCCCCACCTGAGGGTCTGTTTCTGATCAAGTCAGGGGATGGAGGAGAGACCAGAGCTGACATTTCTGAGAGTAGCTTGGCTCCAGAGACAAAGAGCAGGAAGAAGCTGTTGAGACATATCACAAACCCAGTTTCTCTCCTGGAGTCACCAATGAACTAATTCACTCTATTGTCATGGGAAAGAATAGGAATGAAAAAAAAAAAAAAAAAACATATTTAGGGGAAATAAGATGGTATCAGCTCTACCTCCTGACATAACAATGTCCATCCACTCATTCAAACAGAAACCTAGAAACCTGCATTTTTTGAAAATTTATCTCTCCTTTTCTCTTCACAGTCACCATGGCATTTGTCTCCATAATCTATAAACTATGCCTCTTTCTCTCTAACCTCACTATCATTTAGTTCTTTAATCACACGTGACCCAGGTCAAGGACACAACCCCTTATCTAGACAATGCAATCCAAACCCTCTCTCTATCTTTTCAGCATTATGGTCTTCATTGCTACCAAAAAAAAAAAGAAAGAAACAAAGAAAACTTCATCATGTCAGGTTCATGCTCATTTAATTTCAAAAAAAATAATCCAAACTCCTATAAAAGGTTGAGGAGGTGAAAGGAGTGAGATGTGCAAGAAGGGAAACTGACAGATTATTTATATCAGGGAATGTTTATGAACATGTATCCAAGAGTCTGAAATCTGTATGAAGCGCAACAGGGAAAGAAGGAGGTGGTTATATAAGCTCTCTAGACACACTTGATTCCCACAGAATAATCTGATACAGATGGGACATCCTGATTAAAATCCAACCTAGGACTTCCCTGGTGGTCCAGTGGTTAAGAATCCAACTTGCAATGCAGGAGACATGGGTTCAATCCCTGGTCAGGGAACTAACATCCCACATACTGCAGAGTAACTGAGCCCACACACTGCAACTAGAGAGTCCATGCACAGCAACAAAATAGCCTGTATGATGCAGTGAAGACCCACATGCTACAAGGAAGGACCGAGGTAGCCACATAAGTAAATAAATATTAAAAAGAATGCATCCTTCCTGAAAGTCCTTGCCCATCGTGGGGGATCTCAGTGCTCTTCCTCTGTCACCAGCCTTCCCCAGGCTCCCACTTCTTGCCCCATTGGTGCCTAGCCGCTAGTGTCCTTATGCTTACCTTTGCCTGGGCTCTTACCTGGCCCTCCACCAAGCTCATATCAGTGGGTTGTTTAACCACTAGAAATCACTCTCCTCAGCACTCCATTGTTGTGTGCCCACCCCACAGTGTCACACTCTACTCCATCATCCCCTCTGTGCCAGCAGAAACCTCACCCTCTGACCACTTCCCTGCTCAAGAAACCACACTGCCTCCCACAACACATGCCTTTTACTGGTCTTTCATTTCCCCATCAGTACTTCTTCAAGTGATTCTCTCCCCTTCCTGGCTCCCAGCAGCAGACTCTGCTTCTGTTCTGGGTCTTCCTGCCTCTCACATCTACAGCAGTGGGAAGGGTACCACCCTGAAATCCAGGATAAACTTCTCACTAGAATACACTGATTATTGCCCACGGCCTCAATTTCTCTCACTGTAAAATGACTGCACTAAAAGAATTTGACATTCTCCAATTCTGCTTCAACTCTAACATTTTTTGACTTGGTTTCTATTTACATTTACTTTCCTTTACATAGTCTTTACTCTTTCTACCTCCTGGACCTCTTTTCTATGGTTCTATGATATTCTCTATTTACCTTTAACCTGAGTCCCCTGAGTCTCTTTCTCTCTTTTATCACCACTCTTCCCTATCCATTCATTCTATATGCTGCCCACCACCTTAGCTAAATTTTGAATCTAAAGCATTGCCTATCACTGGACCTTAAGTTTTCTTTGTGTAAATATGTTAACAACAGGCAAAATGCTTTTTGGTAAAATAAAATCAAAGAGGACACTAATAGATGGAGAAATATAACTTGTTCATGGATTGGAAGAATCAATATAGTGAAAATGAGTATACTACCGAAAGCAATCTATAGATTCAATGCAATCCCTATCAAGCTACCAACGGTATTTTTCACAGAGCTAGAACAAAGAATTTCACAATTTGTATGGAAATACAAAAAAAAAAACCTCGAATAGCCAAATCAATCTTGAGAAAGAAGAATTGAACTGGAGGAGTCAACCTGTCTGACTTCAGGCTCTACTACAAAGCCACAGTCATCAAAATAGTATGGTACTGGCACAAAGACAGAAATATTGATCAGTGGAACAAAATAGAAAGCCCAGAGATAAATCCACGCACCTATGGACTCCTTATCTTTGAGAAAGGAGGCAAGAAAATACAGTGGATTAAAGACCTTTTTAACAAGTGGTGCTGGGGAAACTGGTCAAACACTTATAAAAGAATGAAACTAGAACACTTTCTAACACCATTCACAAAAATAAACTCAAAATGGATTAAAGATCTAAACATAAGACCAGAAACTATAAAACTCCTAGAGGAGAACATAGGCAAAACACTCTCCAACATACATCACAGAAGGATCCTCTATGAATCACCTCCAAGAATATTGGAAATAAAAGCAAAAATAAACAAATGGAACCTAATTAAAATTAAAAGCTTCTGCACAACAAAGGAAAGTATAAGCAAGGTGAAAAGGCAGCCTTCAGAATGGGAGAAAATAATAGAAAATGAAGCAACTAACAAACAACTAATCTCAAAAATATACAAGCAACACTTACAGCATAATTCCAGAAAAATAAATGACCCAATCAAAAAATGGGCCAAAGAACTAAACAGACATTTCTCCAAAGAAGACATACAGATGGCTAACAAACACATGAAAATAAGCTCAACATCACTCATTATCAGAGAAATGCAAATCAAAACCACAATGAGGTACCATTTCACCCCAGTCAGAATGGCTGCAATTCAAAAGTCTACAAGCAATAAATGCTGGAGAGGATGTGGAGAAAAGGGAACTCTCTTACACTGTTGGTGGGAATGCAAATTAGTACAGCCACTATGGAGAACAGTGTGGAGATTCCTTAAAAAAAACTAGATATAGAACTGCCTTATGACCCAGCAATCCCACTGTTGGTCATAGACACCAAGGAAACCAGAATTGAATGAGACACGTGTACCCCAAAGTTCATTGCAGCAGTTTATAATAGCCAGGACATGGAAGCAACCTAGATGTCCATCAGCAGATGAATGGATAAGAAAGCTGTGGTACATATACACAATGGAGTATTACTCAGCCATTAAAAATAATTCATTTGAATCAGTTCTAATGAGGTGGATTAAACTGAGCCTATTATACAGAATGAAGCAAGTCAGAATGAAAATACCAATAGAGTATGCTAATGCATACATATGGAATTTAGAAAGATGGTAACAATGACCCTATGTGTGAGACAGCAATATAGACACAAATGTACAGAACAGTCTTTTCGGACTCTGTAAAAGAAAGCGAGGGTGGGATGATTTGAGAGGATAGCAATGAAACATGTATATTA
This sequence comes from Neotragus moschatus, assembly GCA_006410615.1. Taxonomy (NCBI): domain Eukaryota; kingdom Metazoa; phylum Chordata; class Mammalia; order Artiodactyla; family Bovidae; genus Neotragus; species Neotragus moschatus. Next base: position 34,286 of record SJYA01003987.1, on the reverse strand, counting down.
TTATAAGTGAAACAAATCTCCAGTTTAGGTTTGATACATGAGCCAAGGTGCTCATGGCTGATGCACTGGGATGACCCTGAGGGATGGGAAGGGGAGGGAGGTGGAAGGAATATTCAGCACAGGAACACATGTAAATCATGGCTCTTTCATGTCAACGTATGGAAAGTGCTCTACAATATTTTAAAGTAATTAGCTACCAATTAATATAAATAAATTCTTTTAAAATGCACTTAAAAATAAAGCCTGCTTTTCTTCTCCAGTGATCCAGTCACTTAAGAATGTGCTTGTCANGGTACCATTTCACCCCAGTCAGAATGGCTGCAATTCAAAAGTCTACAAGCAATAAATGCTGGAGAGGATGTGGAGAAAAGGGAACTCTCTTACACTGTTGGTGGGAATGCAAATTAGTACAGCCACTATGGAGAACAGTGTGGAGATTCCTTAAAAAAAACTAGATATAGAACTGCCTTATGACCCAGCAATCCCACTGTTGGTCATAGACACCAAGGAAACCAGAATTGAATGAGACACGTGTACCCCAAAGTTCATTGCAGCAGTTTATAATAGCCAGGACATGGAAGCAACCTAGATGTCCATCAGCAGATGAATGGATAAGAAAGCTGTGGTACATATACACAATGGAGTATTACTCAGCCATTAAAAATAATTCATTTGAATCAGTTCTAATGAGGTGGATGAAACTGGAGCCTATTATACAGAGTGAAGTAAGCCAGAAAAAAACACCAATACAGTATAGTAGCACATATATATGGAGTTTAGAAGGATGGTAACGATAACCCTGTATGTGAGATAGAAAAAGAGACACAGATGTATAGAACAGGCTTTTGAACTCTGTGGGAGAGGGAGAGGCTGGGATGACTTGGGAGAATGGCATTGAAACATGTATAATATCATATATATGAAATGAATCGCCAGTCCAGGTTTGACGCATGATACTGGATGCTTGGGGCTAGCGCACTGGGACGACCCAGAGGGATGGGATGGGGAGGGAGGAAGGAGGCGGAACCAGGATGGGGAACACGTATATACCTGTGGCAGATTCATGTTGATGTATGGCAAAACCAATACAATATTGTAAAGTAATTAACCTCCAATTAAAATTTAAAAAGTAGATAAATAATAAATAAAAGCCAAGAAATGAACAAGAAGAAACTACTACAAGACAGAGGTATATCAGGTAAGCTATAGCTTTGTAAATTATTAATACACGCATATGCTGACCTCACAAGATGAATAAAATCTTTAAGAAGGAACTCAAATAAGACATTGAAAATAAGAGTGGGAAATGGAAGCTGACAGTTAGGCTTCCCAGGGCATTGTCATGAGTTGGTTCCCAAGAGTTGTGTCTATAGTAGCCACATGGGTGAGGAGGTAATGTCTTGAGATCACACCCCTCCCAAAATGCAAGTTGTCATGGGACTTTTGGGGCTTCCCAGGTAGGGCTAGTAGTAAAGAATCCACTTGCCAATGTACAAAACATAAGAGACATGCATTTGACTCCTGGGTTGGAAAGATCCCTGGAGGAGGGCATGGCAACCCAATCCAGTATTCTTCCCTAGAGAATCCCATGGACAGACAGAGGAACCTCACGGGCTACAGTCTGTAAGGTCACAAAAAATTGGACACAATTGAAGTAACTTAGCATGCATGCATGCATGGGACTTTTTACTACAACCTCAGTGAAATTGGATTAGGAAAAAAGAAAATCCACCCATATGAACAGGGAAATAATAAGAAAATTTATGGCTGCCTTGTGTTTTGCCTAGAAAATTTTTATATTATTCTTATGAAAGTTCTTAATCACAGGTTTGCTAACATGAGTTTGGCATTGAAAATATCTATTTATTTTTTAATGCCCAATCTAAGAAATTAATATCTTCCCCATCCAGAGATCAAACCCATGTCTTTATGTCTCCTACATTGGCAGGCAGGTTCTTTATCACTAGTGCCACCTGGGAAGCCCATATGCCACTATACTCTTGCCAAAATCCACAGAATGCACAGGTTTTACTAGAGGGAAAGATCCTGCCTGCCAATACAGGAGACGTAAGAGATGTGGGTTCGATCTCTGGGTTGGGAAGATGCCCTGGAGGAGGGCATGGCAACCCACTCCAGTTTTCTTGCCTAGAGAATCTCATGGACAGAGGAGCCTGCCGGGCTGCAGCTCATGGGTGTGCAAAGAGTTGGACACGATTGACGAGGCTGAGCATGCACAGAATGCACAAAACCTTTTCTAAACAGCCAATTAAAAATGAAAATCTATTCTGATCAACTTAGGCTAGACAACAGACTGAATTACCCTGCCATGCTCTCTAAGTAAGATGATAAACTTCAAATTTTCTTATTTTTTTGGATGATATATTACTTCTGGTATTTTTTCAGCTTTTTTAAAAAACTGAAGTACAGTTTACATAAAACTATATAAACCACAGGCATATGATATAGTGATTCAGAATTTTTATATGTTATACTCCATTTGTAGTTATTATAAGATATTGGCTATACTCTCTGTGTTGTACAATATATCCTTGTTGTCAGCCTTTTAAAATAAAGTTTCACACCAGTCAGAATGGCTGCGATCCAAAAGTCTACAAGCAATAAATGCTGGAGAGGGTGTGGAGAAAAGGGAACCCTCTTACACTGTTGGTGGGAATGCAAACTAGTACAGCCACTATGGAGAACAGTGTGGAGATTCCTTAAAAAACTGCTAATAGAACTGCCTTATGACCCAGCAATTTCACTCCTGGAAATTTCACTCCCAGCAATTTCACTGTTCAAGGAAACCAGAATTGAAAGAGACATGTGTACCCCAGTGTTCATCGCAGCACTGTTTATAATAGCCAGGACATGGAAGCAACCTAGATGTCCATCAGCAGAAAAATGGATAAGAAAGCTGTGGTACATATACACAATGGAGTATTACTCGGCCATTAAAAAGAATACATTTGAATCAGTTCTAATGAGGTGGATGAAACTGGAGCCGATTATACAGAGTGAAGTAAGCCAGAAAGAAAAACACCAATACAGTATACTAACACATATATATGGAATTTAGAAAGATGGTAATGATAACCCTGTATGTGAGACAGCAAAAGAGACACAGATGTATAGAANCATATACACAATGGAGTATTACTCAGCCATTAAAAAGAATACATTTGAATCCATTCTAATGAGGTGGATGAAACTGGAGCCGATTATAGAGAGTGAAGTAAGCCAGAAAGAAAAACACCAATACAGTATACTAACACATATATATGGAATTTAGAAAGATGGTAATGATAACCCTGTATGTGAGACAGCAAAAGAGACACAGGTGTATAGAACAGACTTTTGGACTTTGTGGGAGAGGGAGAGGGTGGGATGATTTGGGAGAATAGCATTGAAACATGTAAACTATCATGTAAGAAATGAATCACCAGTCTAGGTTCGATACAGGATACAGAATGCTGGGGCATGGTGCACTGGGATGACCCAGAGAGATGATGTGGGGAGGGAGGTGGGAGGGGGGTTCCAGATTGGGAACTCATGTACACCCGTGGTGGATTCATATCAATGTATGGCAAAACCAATACAGTATTGTAAAGTAAAATAAATAAATAAAAAAATTAAAATTAAACTCCAGGCTTATCTCTTCTCCTTCCACTTTACTATTTTAAAATTATTCCGTTTCCATTCATATTTTTATTGTTTATTATAAAGAATACATGGTTTCGCTTTGTGTTTATTAAAAAATTTTACATGAATGGTTTAGTATTATATATATTAGACGTATTTTTATGCTTTTTTGCCATGTCCGTGAGAGCATGCCCTGGGTAATCTGCCCAGCCCAGGACAAGGAAAAGCACAGACTTAGAATCTAGAATGGACTTGAAATCACACAGCTTTGTATCAAGCCTAGCCATGCTGGGCCTTTAGCTGAAGCCCAGAAAACCCTGCAGACAAGTGAGCAAGAAATAAGTGCTATTTTTATTTATTGCTGAGATTTTGTAGTTGTTTTCTATGCAGCATAAACTGACATATATTTTTACTATATATTTTATTAGGTATAAAAGCATGCAGTGTATTCATCTATATTGTTCCATGTGGTTAAGTAGTTCATCCATTTTCATTCATTTCTTTTTTATGAGAGAGATTTAAATTTCTTTACTTGATATATTTTTCATAATGTATCTGGAAACTATTGTCTTTATATCATGGTATTTTATTTCTGTAAACCGAAAATATTTGTTCCCAAAAGCAGGTGCTAGGTGCATTGTGATTCCTTCTACCAATGGATCCATACAAATAAAAAGATAGTTATGAGTTAGGAGATGAGGATTGTCTCATATAATTCTTTAATTAAATACTTAAAGATCTCAAGTATTGTTAATTCATGACAGTTTACTTGGTTGGGAGCTCATGTACACTCGTGGCTGATTCATGTCAATGTATAGCAAAATGAATACAGTATTGTAAAGCAAAACAAACTAAAAAAAAAAAAAAAAAAGAGCCAGAACAGCAAAGAGAAGTTTAAGACTGTATTATAAAATTACTAGTACAGTTAGAAAAGCCATTCATTGTGATGTGTGGTCAGTGTACCTTTGCAGACAAAAAAGCATTTAGAAAAATCTTACTAATAAAAACATGTCTTGTACCACACATGACAGTGTTTCTGAAATGTAGGAAAGCATTTCAAATATTGAGTTTCCTTCTCAGTATAGGTAACTGATGCTGTCTAGGAGGCTTATCGTATCAAACTTATGTTTGTTTTAATCATGGAGTTATTTTATATTTGAAACAACAGATACATAAGACCTACCACTCAGACCAAGATATGAGAAAGCGATTAGTGAAAAATGAAAAATGGACTGAAATGAGATTGGCCCCTTTTGGATTTCCATACTACAATTCATGGGAATAATAGAAACAAAACCTAGTGAATCAGAAGTCTTCTAGGAGGTGTGCTTTAGGAAACCTCTCTGAAGGAACATTCATACCTATAAATTTTTACCAGTAGATCATAACTTCTCAGAAACCTTTACATTGGAAAGGGATGAAGCTGATCTTGGTGTTTTTACTTTTTTTCTCTAGTTGAGGAGGAGAATGGGAATTGGCTAGGTGACTGCCATCATTTCAGTTTTTAGACTCTTGAACTAACAATAATAGTTTTCACATATTGACTACTTAGTGTGGCCCATAAATTGTGCCTTTTTTTTTTTTTTAAAAGTAATCTTCATCTTCAAAAGAGCAAGGTAAGGATTGATGGGGCCCTTTTGCAGATAGTGAAACTGAGGCACACAGAGGTAAAATGTCTGACCCAAGGTCCATTGCTGGTAAGTGAAGGAGGTTATATTGAACTCACATCCGTCTGGCTCTCTGCTTCTAGCTGTATATCCATGCCCCCTTCTAGTGGACAACATGAGCTGAGTGGCTGTTATATGTAGACAATTATGTACTATTATAAAGTGAACAGAGGAAAGCAATTCTGTTTTTAGGCCTTTTTCCTTATTTGAGAAAAGCTGTAGGATGTCACTGTCTACACCTTTGAATTATAATGAATCTCTCTCTCTCTCTCACAACTAGCAGTGTAGAAATATGCAAATACATCTTGTCTGAGATCAAAAAGCCTTGAGTTTGGTTAAATGACTGTAACTTTGAGGAGACTCAGAAAGAGGTTTGCTAAAGGAGATCCCCTGACTTTTTATGTTGACTCTAGCAGAACTGTTGCCTGGCCCCAAACATTTTTCGCATCGTTTCCTCCAATTTTATTCAGGTTTGAGGTAGAGAAAATGAGTTTGAGGCAAAATAGGCCCATCCTTTGGCTTAAGAGAGGTTATGAGACCTAGTTTTGACCAGAGGACATGTGTTGGGGGCTCCTGAGAAAGAATCCTTTTCCAGTGAGAGAAATCTGCCCCTCCCCATGCTTTTTGTCTTTGAAAATGAGGTGCAAATGTGATATTTGGAGCTTCTGTATTTACTGTGAGACCATGAAGAACAAGAGAACTGTAGAGATGCAGCTTAAAGTTATCCATCAACACTGAGAGCTGGAAGTGTAAGCTGCTGATTGAGTTGGCTCTTGAAGGTAGCCATATAGCCATATATTTTATCATCTTTATTGTTGATAAAAATCTATACCTCAGCTCTTCTATTAGATGTTCATAAAAAAGCTCTAGATTATATTAATTGAAATATCAAATTTTATATGTAAGTATAAATCCCATGGATGGAGGAGCCTGGTAGGCTGCAGTCCATGGGGTTGTTAAGAGTCGGACATGACTGAGCGACTTCACTTTCACTTTTCACTTTCATGCATTGGAGAAGGAAATGGCAACCCACTCCAGTGTTCTTGCCTGGAGAATCCCAGGGACTGGCGAGCCTGGTGAGCTGCCGTCTATGGGGTCGCACAGAGTCGGACACGACTGGAGTGACTTAGCAGCAGCAGCATAGTATTGACATGTAAGTTTACTATAAACTTTTGCACAATAATCCAACTAAATATTTATTGGTGATAGGTTACCAGATTCTTATTTTAGTGGTCTTTCCAGTCACTGTACAATTTTAAGTCATAACTAGTAATAAATCATTTTAATGTGAACTTTCCTACAGAGGCAGTGTGCTGTGCTGTGCTCTGCTTAGTTGCTCAGTTGTGTGCAACTGTTTGCGGCCCCATAGACTGTAGCCTGCCAGGCTCCTCTGTCCAGGGGGATTCTCCAGGCAAGAAGACTGGAGTGGGTTGCCATGCCCTCCTCCAGGGGGTCTCGCACATTGCAGGTGGATGCTTTACTGTCTGAGCCACTAGAGAAGCCGAAAAATGCTGGGGTGGGTAACCTATGCCTTTGGAAACTGGGGTGGGTTGCCATGCCCTCCTCCAGGGGATCTTCCAAATCCAGGCATCGAACCCAGGTCTCCGGCATTGTAGGCAGATTCTTTACCACCTGAGCCACCAGGGAAGCGGTCTCCTACAGAGGCAGTGTAAGACAGTGCGGCGGTTGCAGCTGTCAGCCCTTGGCTGCCACAGTTACCACAGGTGGCGGTCCTGCTCAGACACTGGTGGGCATTGCAGTGGGCCCCTCCTCCAGCAGCCAGCTGTCAAGTAGGGACCGTTAGTAGGTCCATTCAGCTGGCGATGGGCGGAGTGGTGGTCCTCAGGCAGAGAGGCAGTGAGGTGAGAGAGGGATCCTGTCTTCTCCTGGGGGTTCTCCAGTTCACTGGACCTCCAGCCAGCAGGTGAGCTCAGGGGCAGGGAGCAGGCCGGGGGCTGTGTCCTGCAAGGCTCCAGAGCCCTCGCCAAGGCCTCCCACCGACTGGACTCAGGCTGGTGAGGCGGCCCTGAACCTCCCTCTCGTGCCCGCCTGCCTCTGCAGCCTGATGGCGGTGGCCTGTCTGCATGAGACACAGCCTGCGAACCTGGTCCCACCATCCTGGCGGCCTGAGGAGCCTGAGGGCCGCTGGGTCCTGGGCGCCTGGCTCCCTCGGGAATGACAGCTGGACAGGGTCTTGGGACTGGCCCCGAGGGAGCCGCTAGCTGAGACCTGTCTTTTAGCCAGCACCGGGACCTCGGAAGGGAAATTTATCCCTCGGGACCTCACCCTTTCTTGCCCAGGCAGAGGATGACTCTCGTTTTATAATTTATTTTTTATTGCAGGAATAACTGCCTTATACTGTTGTGCTGTTTTCTGCCGTACAGCAGTGTGAATCAGCCATAAGTGTATAGATCCCTTCCCCCGCGGGCCTCCCTCCCCGTCCTCATCCCATGCCTCTGAGTCGAGCTCGCTGTGCTGTACAGGACTTCCCGCTAGCTAGCTCTTTTGTTTGTTGTTCAGTTGCTCAGTCGTTTCCAGCTTGATCTGTTTCACATATGGTAATGTATATGTTTCAGTGCTACTCTCTCAATTTGTTCCACCCTCTCCTTCCCCGGTTATATCAACATATCCCGAAAACATAGAGAGACTTGTGAGAATAACACTACTTGGGCAGAGATTCATAGAAACATCATTACCTGACTACGACCTGACCTCTGGAACAAAGGATCTGACATCAAAAAGCTTGCAACAATTGATTACGCCCCCTTCTTCACCTTTCCTAGAAAAGGGCTTTGCCAAAAGCTTTCCAGAAGTCTGGGGTTTTAAAGGCATGCGCCTCCTGGGTTGTTGCATGGCCCTGCAATAAATCTCTGTTCCAAACTCTGACATTTTCGTGTTGCATGGCCTCATGGTGTGTTGGGCATAGGAACTTGCATTTCACTAACACCAGAAGTGTAATATTCTGGTGTTGAATAGTTGACCTCTAGTTGAATTTTGCATTTGGTTATATTCAGAATTGCCAACTACATTTTCCAATAGTCTTAATACTGCAGGAGCAAATAAATGTCAAGATTCTCTCTTGACCAACAGAAATCTCAGGCTTATTTGGGACCCTTGGCCTTTTCAGGAACCTCTGCTTTTTCTTTGTTTGGTGAAGTCTAGGCAGCAGTCGGATAAGGCAATGGCACCCTACTCCAGTACTCTTGCCTGGAAAATCCCATGGATGGAGGAGCCTGATGGGCTTCAGTCCGTGGGGTTGCAAAGAGTCGGACATGACTGAGCGACTTCTTTCACTTTTCACTTTCATGCATTGGAGAAGGAAGTGGCAACCCACTCCAGTGTTCTTGCCTGGAGAATCCCAGGGATGGTGGAGCCTGGTGGGCTGGCATCTCCAGGGTCGCACAGAGTCGGACACAACTGAAGCGACTTAGCAGCATCAGCAGGCAGCAGTCACTATTTACTAAACAAAGTTATGCAGAAGTAAACCTAAAGTGAATTTATGGAAGGCATGGTTGTATTAGTGGAGTGGCACATGCTTATGACAGAGAAACAGAAACAGAGGATGAGAGCCGAGAATTACTGTGTTAGATCACATTTGCTAAAAAAGAGTCCAAGACAGAGACTGAGGTGTGTGTGGGTTGATGAGGAAGTGCTTTTCAGGACAAAGTAAAGGAAGCAGGCTAAAGAAGGAGAAACTGAGCAATGATGACATCTTGGGTAAAGTCTCACCTTGGTCTGATTTGCAGGGTGCTCTGAATCTAAGTTCAGCCGAGAGCTGTCTTGCCTTGAGGCAAGAGGACCAGGCTCTGAACCCCATATTGACCACTCCTTGGCCATCCTCTGGGGTGGATATATTGTGGTGGTTATGATTTAATCTCCAAGGCATCTCCTGCCGAGGCAGTGCTCTGCAGAATAGTTTTTCTTCACTTCATTTATTTAATCTTCCACTATCCTCTTCCCTAACACCCATCCAATGCGGTATAAGGTTACAAATGTAAACTGTTAGCAATAGAAATTTCAGAAGTTTAGAGATGGGAATATTAATCAAGGAATTTATGAGAGGTACCCACAACATCTATTACTGTTTACTTTGGGGCAGGAACCTGAAGTTTGAGGAGAGAGTTAAATTCAATTCAAAACATACTTACTGAACACCTGCTATGTTCAAGGCAATACTCTAGGGAAAATGGGGTTACAATGTAAATGATCCATTGCCTTTGAGAAGTGCACTGCATAAGAATTTAACTAAACATACAGGTAGTGTATCTATTCCTGAGATTGGCCTCTAGTTTCAGATTTGGTAAATTATAAACTCTTTAGGGCATTCCCTGGTGGCTCAGATGGTAAAGTGTCTGCCTACAATGCGGGAGACCCTGCTTCAGTCACTGGGTCGGGAAGATCATCTGGAGAAGGAAATGGCAACCCACTCCAGTACTCTTGCCTGGAAAATCCCATGAACAGGGGAACGTGGTAGGCCACAGTCCATGGGGTCATAAAGAGTTCGAAGCATTACTACAAACAAAGCTAGTGGAGGTGATGGAATTCCAGTTGAGCTTTTAAATCCTAAAAGATGATGCTGTGAAAGTGCTGCACTCATTTTGCCAGCAAATTTGGAAAACTCAGTGATGGCCACAGGACTGGAAAAAGTCAGTTTTCATTCCAATCCCAAAGAAAGGCAGTGCCAAAAAATGCTCAAAGTACCACAAAATTGGAACTATCTCACATGCTAGCAAAGTAATGCTCAAAATTCTCCAAGCCAAGCTTCAACAGTATGTGAACCATGAACTTCCAGATGTTTAAGCTGGATTTAGAAAAGGCAGAGGAAACAGAGATCACATTGCCAACATCTATTGGATCATTGAAAAAGTAAGGGTTCCATAAAAATATCTATTTCTGCTTTATTGACTATGCCAAAGCCTTTGATGTGTGGAACAACAAAGTGTGGAAAACTCTTAAAGAGATGAAATACAAGAACACCTGACCTGCCTCTTGAGAAATCTCATGTAGGTCAAGAAGCAACAGTTAGAACTGGATATGGAACAACAGACTGGTTCCAGATAGGGAAAGCAGTATGTCAAGGCTGTATATTGTCACCCTGCTTATTTAACTTCTATGCAGAGTACATCATGAGAAACTCTGGGCTGGATGAAGCACAGCTGGAATCAAGATTTCTGGGAAAAAGATCAAAAACCTCAGATATGCAGATGACACCACCCTTATGGCAGAAAATGAAGAAGAACTAAAGAGCATGTTGATGAAAGTGGAAGAAGACAGTGAAAATGCTGGCTTAAAACTCAACATTCAGAGAACTAAGATCATGGCATCTGGTCCCATCAGTTCATGGCAAATAGATGGGGAAACAATGGAAACAGTGTCAGACTTTATTTTTGGGGGCTGAAAAAAATCACTGCAGATGGTGACTGCAGCCATGAAATTAAAAGATACTTACTCCTTGGAGGAAAACTTATGACCAACCTAGACAGCATATTAAAAAGCAGAGATATTACTTTGCCAACAAAAGCCCGTCTAGTCAAAGGTATGGTTTTTCCAGTAGTCATGCATGGATATGAGAGTTGGACTATAAAGAAAGCTGAGTGCCAAAGAATTGATGCTTTTGAACTGTGGTGTTGCAGAAGACTCTTGAGAGTCCCTTGGACTGCAAGGAGATCCAACCAGTCCATCCTAAAGGAAATCAGTCCTGAATATTCATTGGAAGGACCGATGTTGAGGCTGAAATTCTAATACTTTGGACATCTGATGCAAAGAACTGACTCACTTGAAAAGACCCTGATGCTGGGTAAGATTAAGGGGACAACAGAGGATGAGATGGTTGGATGGTGTCACCGATTCAATGGACATGAGTTTGAGTAAGTTCTAGGAGTTAGTGATGGACAGGGAGGCCTGGCGTGCTGCAATCCATGGGGTCACAAAGAGTTGGACATGACTTAGTGATGAAACTGAACTGAACTGAAGTTCCTATAAGGTTACCTTCTATATTGTAGTATTCCTATAAAGGTAGTCAAGAGAATTTGAAAGTGTCTACTTTAAAATTAGATATAGATAAGTTCTCACTCAGATTATGTCTAAAAACTATAGCCTATTAATCAATATTAGTACAAAAAACTGAGTTTACCCTTCAAAAGTTTAGATATTTCCATTCATGTGAGAAGAACAAAATGACATACTTTTGGAAGTTTGGCATTTTTATAGTTCATTTCTTTTTCATTTTGTTCCACTGAGTGAGAAGTAAATGGCCTTTATGTGTTTCTCAGAGAAATCTGCTTTACTTTATTCTCTCCATTGTATATACAAGACATGTTTCTGCTTGGCTGCTGCATCAGATATCCTGATGGTTATATAGAAGACCTTTCTTAAATTGAAAAAACTGATTAGTGGTTTTCTGGAAGCATTCTGACTGGTCGTCTAACCTTGAGGTGGAAAGGTACGGTGTACATTCAAGGAATTTTTCCAAACTGTAGAAAATTCAGTATTTATTCTATGACATCAGGCAATAATAAACTGTTGTATTCCCTTCATTTTTCTGGGTCAGATATTCTCCCACCCTGATCCACTGCTAAGAAACTGAATCTCAGTCATTACTAAGGTTCTTTTCCTGCCACCTCGTTCACCCAAAGGTTTTAAGAGTTCTTTACAGTTCAGAACATTGTATTCCTCAGTCTTTGCACGCGTGCATGCTCAGTCGGTTCAGTTGTGTCCAACTCTTTGTGACCCTATGGACTGTAGCCTGATGGACTCTTCTGTCCATGGGATTCTCCAAGCAAGAATACTGGAGTGGGTTGCCATGCCCTACTCCAGGGGATCTTCCAGACCCAGGCACTGGATGCACGTCTCTTGTGTCTCCTTCACTGCAGACAGATTTTTAACCAATGAGCCAGGGAAGCCTCATTCCTCAGTCTGTAGTCTTTTAAAATTTACTTTTAATTTTATATTGGAATATAGTTGATTTACAATGTTGTGTTAGTTTCAAGTATATAGCAAAGTGATTTAGTTATGCATATACATTTATCCATTCTTTTTCAGATTCTTTTCCCATATAAGTTAAAAAAATTTTTTTTAATTGGAGGCTAATTACTTTACAATATTGTGGTGGTTTTTGCCATACATTCACATGAATCAGCCATGGGTGTACATGTGTTCCCCATCCTGAACCCCTTTCCCACCTCCTTCCCCATCCCATCCCTCAAGGTCATCCCAGTGTACCAGCCCTGAGCACCCTGCCTCATGCATCAAACCTGGACTGAGATCTATTTCATGTATGATAATATGCTCTTCAGTGCTCTTCTCTCAAATCATCCCACCCTCGCCTTCTCCCACAGAGTCCAACAGTCTGTTCTTTACATCTGTGTCTTTTTTGCTATCTCACATTTAGGGTCATCGTTACCATCTTTCTAAAGTCCATATATATGTGTTAATATACTGTATTGGTGTTTTTCTTTCTGATTTTGCTCTGTATAATAGGCTCCAGTTTCATCCACCTCATTAGAAATGATTCAAATGCATTCTTTTTAATAGCTACATAACATTCCATTGTGTATACATACCACAGCTTTTTTGTCCATTTGTCTGCCAATGGACATTGCCAGGATCCAGCACGGGAGATCCCACCCATGGCAAAGGTCATGAGGAAGAGCCTTGATGGGCAAAGGTGGGTCAGGACTCAAGGGACTCCCTGACCCCACCCATAACAAGGTCATGTGGGCAAGGACGCAAGGAATCCGTTAGATCTGCTGGAGCATCTACCCCTGAAACCAAAATCTGTCTGTTATACTACACTCTTCTGACATTAACAGGGCTATCCCCAACCACCTTTCTCTGGAAAATTAACTTAGAGCTCCAGTTAATAGTCTCCTGCATATAAAAGCAGTGTCTGAGGTCAAACCTCTCTTCTGGCAGACTAGTTTATGTGACAGGATTATCAACACTCTTGCTACTAAGTACATGATTGTTTAGAACCTCTCAGCCATAAACAGCGCAGAGAGTTTGGAGTATTTTGAAAGTCTTAGTTAGCATAGGGCTTTTCTAAAGATAAAAATCATGTTGGTGAAGGGTTTCATTGCTGAGTTAATGATTGCCGCCAGGCCTCCATAGCCTCAGGCACCTGGGAGTATGTTAATCAATGTAATTGGAATGTAGAAAAAGAAATATAGTTGTTTTGATGTTAGCAATACTAGACTTTTGAGTTAATGAATTTTCTCTTTGTTATAAATCACTGTACTCCTCTTTCTTTGTTATAAATACTTGTATCCTTGCTATGTAAGAATGTAACTTTATCACTATCTTAAGGCTAAGTAGATCTTAAGGGAAAACAAGTTTTCTGATTGACTAACCTTTATCAATAGAAAGAAAGATGGGGCCATAAAATGTTAATCAGTCTCCAGACCAGAAGATATTGTAAACAAACGTAAGACTCTTGTCAGAACAAAGACATGCAAAGAACACTGTCTTCAGATAAGGGTCAGAGCAGCTGACCCTGAGTGACTCTGTTTCTTAAATTTTTCTCTGTGTACAACTAAAAACTATAAAAGCTTCCCTGAGAAATAAAGAAACGGACCAGTTCCCGGAAAGACGGGTTCCCCCGTGTCGTCTTTTCTCGTTTTCTGGCTGAATTCCCATCTGGAGAACGGAGGCTCGCCAGGCCTACTCATTTTGCCTGGGCTTCTAAGATCTGAACGGGGAGGCACTTTGTGTCTCCGCTCCTTCGGGAGACTGGGAAGACGCCTGTGGCCTACGTAGGTGGTGCAAACCCCTTGTCTCGGGGTTTTATTGGTTCTCCACGTAAACCAAGTTATTCAGCCTCTTTTCTCCACTAATTTTCCTACGACACTATTCTTTTCTAATCTCTCTCCATATCTTTAATTAAGCAATTTTCCTCTAGACGCTGACTCCGTCCCCGCTTCGAATTACCCTGGATCCACCAGGGCTGGACCCTGGCAGGACATCTAGGTTGCTTCCATGTCCTGGCTATTGTAAACAGTGCTGTGATGAACATTGGGGTACACGTGTCTCTTTCAATTCTGGTTTCCTCAGTGTGTATGCCCAGCAGTGGGATTGTTGGGTCATATGGCAGTTCTATTTCCAGTTTTTTAAGGAATCTCCACACTGTTCTTCATAGTGGCTCTACTCGTTTGCATTCCCACCAACAGTGTAAGAGAGTTCCCTTTTCTCCACATCCTCCCCAGCATTTATTGTTTGTACACTTTTAGATAGCAAAGAATGCAAAGAAATAGAGGAAAATAGCAGAATGGGAAAGACTAGAGATATCTTCAAGAAAATTAGAGATACCAAGGGAACATTTCATGCAAAGATGGGCATGATAAAGGACAGAAATAGTATGGACCTAACAGAAGCAGAAGATATTAAGAAGAAGTGGCAAGAATACACAGAGAAACTGTACAAAAAGGATCTTCATGACCCAGATAATCATGATGGTGTGATCACTCACCTAGAGCCAGACATNATAGGGTTCCCTTTGCTCCACACCCATTCCACCATTTACTTTTTGTAGACTTTTTGATAGCTTTTGATAGCAGCCATTCTGACTGGCGTGAGATGATACCTCACTGTGTTTTCAATTTGCATTTCTCTGATAATGAGTGATGTTGAGCATCTTTTCATGTGTTTGTTAGCCTTCTGTATGTCTTCTTTGGAGAAATATCTGTTTAGCTCTTTGACCCATTTTTTGACTGGGTCATTTATTTTTCTGGTGTTGAGCTGCATGAGCTGTTTGTATATTTTTGAGATTAATTCTTTGTCCATTGCTTTATTTTCTATTATTTTCTCCCATTCTGAAGGCGGTCTTTTCACCTTGCTTATAGTTTCCTTTGTTGTGCAAAAGCTTTTAAGTTTAACTAGGTCCCATTTATTTATTTTTGCTTTTATTTCCATTATTCTGGGAGGTAGGTCATAGAGGATCTTACTGTGATTTATGTCAGTGTTTTGCCTATGTTTTCTTCTAGGAATTTTATAGTTTCTAGTCTTACATTTAGATCTTTATCCATTTTTGAGTTTATTTTTGTGTATGGTGTTAAAAAGTGTTCTAGTTTCATTCTTTTACAGGTAGTTGACCAGTTTTCCCAGCACCACTTGTTAAAGAGATTGTATTTACTCCATTGTATATTCTTACCTCCTTTGTTGAAGATAAGGTGTCCATAGGTGTGTGGATTTATCTCTGAGTTTTCTATTTTGTTCCATTGATCTATATTTCTGTCTTTGTGCCAGTACCATACTATCTTCATGACTGTAGCTTTGTAGTATGGTCTGAAGTCAGGCAGGTTGATTCCTCCAGTTCCATTCTTCTTTCTCAAGATTGCTTTGGCTATTCCAGGCTTTTAAAATAAGCTAATTATTAACATCAAAGGCAATTATTAACATCAGGATTAAAAAGTTAGACATGAAAGGNTATCTTCATGACTGTAGCTTTGTAGTATGGTCTGAAGTCAGGCAGGTTGATTCCTCCAGTTCCATTCTTCTTTCTCAAGATTGCTTTGGCTATTCCAGGCTTTTAAAATAAGCTAATTATTAACATCAAAGGCAATTATTAACATCAGGATTAAAAAGTTAGACATGAAAGGAAGTTTGATCATCAAACACTACCTGCTCCTGCACTGAACCACTGATATGGTCAGAATTATGTAAATACTGAGCATTGATTTAACCCCAGATTTGGACATAAAGAGACTATGAGGAAGGGGTCACAGGCAGAGCGAGCAATGGGCATGGAGGAGAAAGATAGCTAAAGCCTCAACCCCAACAAAAGAATAGTACTGAAAATTAAGGAAAAATATAAAATATCAATATAAGCAAACTAGTTAGAAATAGGATAATAAATACTAACAGCAACAGCTGAAAGAGTTTAATATCATCACTTTCAGGGAGCCTGGGATAGAGGGTGTGAGGAAGTGAAAAGAGGAGTGCTTTTTCTTTGTAAATTTTTAGTCCTATTTCATTATGTTTATATATATACATGAATCACTTTTTTAATATTTTCTGTGGTAAAAGTCACATAATGTAAAACATAAAATTTTGACCATATTTAATTGTACAGTTCAGTGGTGTTAAGTCCATTCACATCACTGTGCCACTCTCACCATCATTCATCTCCCAAATTTCTCACTTTCCTAAACTAAAGCTCCTTCCCCATGAAACACTAAGTCCATGCCTCCTCCACTCCCCAGACCCTAGCATCTACCAGTGTACTTTCTGACTCTATGAATTTGACTATTCTAAGTAGGTAGTATAAGTGGAATCAGACAATATTTGTCTGCACCTGCTGTATACTGTCACCCTGCTTATTTCACTTATATGCAGAGTACATCATGAGAAANAAGGCTGTATATTGTCACCCTGCTTATTTAACGTCTATGCAGAGTACATCATGAGAAACGCTGGACTGGATGAAGCACAAGCTCAAATCAAGATTGCTGGGAGAAATATCAATAACTTCAGATATGCAAATGATGCCACCCTTATGACAGAAAGTGAGGAAGAATTAAAGAGCCTGTTGATGAAAGTGAAGGAGGAGAGTGAAAAAGTTGGCTTAAAGCTGAACATTCAAAAAATGAAGATCATGGCATTTGATCCCATCACTTCATAGCAAATCGATGGGGGAAACAGTAGAAACAGTGGCAGACTTTATTTCTGGGGGCTCTAAAATCACTGCAGATGGTGTGAAACCATGAAATTAAAAGATGCTTACTCCTTGGACGAAAAGTTATGACCAACCTAGACGGCATATTAAAAAGCAGAGATATTGCCAACAAATGTCCATCTAATCAAGACTAAGGTTTTTCCAGTAGTCANCTGGGGGCTCTAAAATCACTGCAGATGGTGTGAAACCATGAAATTAAAAGATGCTTACTCCTTGGACGAAAAGTTATGACCAACCTAGACGGCATATTAAAAAGCAGAGATATTGCCAACAAATGTCCATCTAATCAAGACTAAGGTTTTTCCAGTAGTCATGTATGGATGTGAGAACTGGACTATAAAGGAAGGTGAGTGCCAAAAAGTGATGCTTTTGAACTGTGATGTTGGAGAAGACTCTTGAGAGTCCCTTGGACTGCTAGGAGATCAAACCAGTCCATCCTAAAGGAAATCAGTCCTAAATATTCATTGGAAGGACTGATACTGAAGCTGAAACTCCAATACTTTGGTCACCTGATGTGAAGGGCTGACTTATTTGAAAAGACGCTGATGCTGGGAAAGATTGAAGGTGGGAGGAGAAGGGGACAACAGAGGATGAAATGCTTGGATGGCATCACCAACTCAATGGACATGAGTTTAATTAAACTCCAGGAGTTGGTGATGGACAGGGTGGCCTGGTGTTCTGCAGTCCATGGGGTTGCAAACAGTTGGACATGACTGCATTGACCCACCTCAATTGGCCCTAAGTTGATAGTTTACCTTAGGGTTCACCTTTGGCCTTGAACATCCTATGGGTTTGGACAAATGTGTGTGTGTGTGTGTGTGTGTGTGTGTGTGTGTGTGTGTGTATATGTAAATATATCCATAATTATAATATCACATGGAATATTTTTACTGCCCTAAAAATATTCTATTCTCTGCCTATTCACCCCTCAACACCAAGAACCACAGATAGTTTTTACTATCTCCATACTTTTCTTTTTCTAGAATGTCATAAAGTTGGAATCATACTGTAAGAGCTTCTCATATTGTCTTTACTTACTTTGTAATATGTATTTAACTTTCTTCCACGTCTTTTTATAGCTGAATATCACTTTTCTTTTAATGCTGAATAATATTCCATTGCCTGAATGTTCCACAGCTTATCCATTCAAGTTTATCCATTCCAAGTTTTGGTAATTAGAATAAAGCTGCTGTAAACATCCATGTGCAGGACGTGGATGTTTTTGTGTGGGGACATAGGTTTTTAGTTCCTTTGGTTAAATATTAAGGGACACAACAGCTAGGCCATGTGCTAAAAGTTTGTTTAGTTTTGTAAGAAAAAGCCAAACTGTCTTTCAAAGTATGTGTACTATTTTGCATTCTTGTCAACAATGAACAAGATTTCCCACTGCTCCACATTCTCACCAGCATCTGATGCTGTCAGTGTTCCAGAGTTTGGTCATTCTCATAGATATGTAGTTGAGTCTCATTGTTGTTTTAATTTGCTTTTCCTGATGACTTATGACGTGGAGCATTTTTTCATATGCTTATTTTTCATCTGTATATCTTCTTTGGTGAAGTGTTTGTTAATGTCTTGGACCATGTTTTAGTAGTTTGTTTTCTTATTCTTGTATTATTTTTCTTCTTCTTAAGAGAGTAAAAACCAAAAGGCATGTTGATGTTTGATGTTTAATTGTTGGTATTTATTCTTTCAAAATATATTAGGAATCAAAGCTAACTTTGTCCTAGTCAAATGTCCTAACCAGAAGAAAGTTCTCATTTATATAACTTCTTTTCCAGAGAAGGTTAGAGAGGTTGAGCTAATAAATCAACTCAAGGTAGAAATAAAAGGAAGCTCTGTCTTGATGATGTGTGACCTTGTATGAAGCAGGATCAGTCACAGGCAGGCCTGTCATGTATGCTGCAATGGGCTCCTGGCGGAAGTGGCGATGGGAACGGGCAGAAGCCGAAACGGCTCCACTCTGACACAGGCCTGGGCTGCTGGGTTGGCCCTCTCTCTATCCTATTTAGGTAATACCACTGGCTTTCAGTGACATGTGTTTGCAGAAAAAGGACATAACCTGGAAATCCAAGAGAGAATTTGCCTTTGAAAGGAACTTAAGAACAATATGAGACAATCATTAAAAAAAATCAGATGACTTCTAAAGTTTCTGTGAAGTCTGTAGATGAATATAATCTCAAATGGATAAAGTATGCAGAGTTAAATTTATTCTTTAGTTCTAGATGTTTTTGACATACCATGCTACTCCTTCATTGCCAAATTAAAGCTACAGGAATCTGAATCTTAATAATTTTCTCTTGATCCCTAATATCCATTTTTGCTGAAAGATATGCAAACCTTTGGGTAAAAATTGAGATCTAATTATTGTTTACATATATTTAAAAGAAAAATATTACCACACATCTAGATGATTAGAACTTATCATGTATTTTCTCATTTTCCTTGTGAGTTAAAGTGCTTTGAAAAATGTGTATTATTAAAATAATGAATTCTGTTTACTGATTTTGTATTCAGTATCTATCAGGCCTTCCTAGTAGATGTGATTTCAGTTTTTCTTACCAGATTAAACATCTGCTCTGCTTATCACAAAGCAGTGTGTTTATATTCCAAGATTTGTGATTTGATAACTTTACTAGTCTTATACCATTCAAATTTCCTATAGTTCCTTTAAAAGTATTCAGATGTTTATATTCAAATATTCAATTTTGAATCAGAGTCTCTAGGAACCCAATAATCTTGTCCCTCACTACTCTTTCAGAAATGGTACTACCTAGATCATCTTATAAACCACATAGTAAATTGGTAAGTATGGGGATACTGTACCTTTATTTCTCATTTTACTGGACTTTTAAATATATGAGCAGAGAATTGTAAAATGAGAAAATGGCCTCAAAAAAAAAAAAAAAGACAGTTTAGTGTTAAAGGTTTTCAACTTCATCACCTCTTCCTATTTGAAACAGAATCTTAACATGTTATGAGGTTCTATGAAATCCTTCATGACTAATTGGAATAAAAATGCTGTTGTCCTCAATTGCAGTCTCTAAAACTGCCATCAATCACCACAGGATAAAACATAGACTTACCCTTTTGTTTATGATGTTTAGTGGATGTTTTTGTAATGTTTACTATTTTTGCATCCTTTATGTTGACATTTGTGTCAAGAATTTTTTTTTAATTTTAAAGTTTATTTGAATAACATTTTGGTAAAATAAAGTGCAGAATGAGGATAAAGATATTGATATCTATTTTTAGAGGAGAGGGCTTCTTTCACAGCAAAATAATCTTAAAGTTTAAAAATTTAAGGTTTTATAGTATGGACAAATTGTCAACCATAACATTGATTTTTTTTTTCCTCTAAGTGAGTAATCAGATTAGAAAAGATATTTTGTTTAGTTTTTGAATCCTATACATGTAATCATTTTATGCATTTCTGTACCTTCCTTTTACTGTTCAGTGATAGGGTTTTGAAATTCTTCTTTATTTATCCCCTAGTATATACCTCCCTCCTTTCCATTGCCATAGGCATGGCAGAGTGTAAATATTCAAGTTTATTCACCTATTCTACTGTTGATGGAAATTTGGATTATTGTCAAAATAATGTATTGTTACAAACACTATTGCTGTGACTATTTTAAAAATATTTATTAGTGTATAAATACCACAAAATTCACTCATTTAAAGTGTATATACAGTTCAGTGGTTTTTATTATGTTTATAAAATTGTGAAAGTTACATTAAAATTTAATTTTAGAACATTTCATCATGTTAGATAGAAACCCTGTACCTACTATTAATAGTCACTTCCCGCCCCCACCTCACCTCTCCCTCAGTCCCTGGAAACTACTAATCAGTTTGCTTTCTATTTCTATAGATTTGCCTATTCTGGACATTTCATGTTAATAGAATCCTGTGATATGTGTCCTTTTGTGTTTGACTCCTTCATTTAACACATTTGTTTTCAATATTCATCCTTACTGTATGTGTCAGTACTTCATCCTGTTGCTGCATTGGACAGATCACATTTTTCTGTCTTTTCCTCAGTTGATGGATATTTGGGTTTCTGCTATTTGTGTACAAGTTTTTATAGGGACATAATTTTTCATAAGTTTCCCATGTAGATGCCTAGGAGTGAGATTACTGGGTTACACGGTAACTCCATGTATCATATCTTGATGTACTGCCAGACTGTTTTGAGAGTATCGCTATCATTTTGTATTCCTATTAGCAATGTATGGGAGTTCAGTTTCTTCAGCTCCTTGCCAACACTTATGATTGTATATCTTTGAACTGGTATCTCACTGTGTTATTTCCCAAGTGACTAATGATGTTGAACACTTTTCTGTGTGCTTATTGGTCATCCATATATCTAAAGAAAGACAGTATATTCAAACTCTTCTCACATTTTAAAATTTGGCATTTGCTTTTTATTGTTGAGTTGCAAGAATTCTTTATATATATTATATATATTTTCTGGAAACAAATCCCTAATCAGTCATATAATTTGAAAATGTTTCCTCTCATTTTGTGGGTTGGCATTTCACTTTCTTGATGGTGTCCTTTGAAGCATAAATATTTAATACAGTCCAACTTATCTATTTTTTTTTATTGCTTATACTTTTAGTGTTACATGTAAGAAACCAAAGATTTCTTAATTCAGAGTCTCCAAAACAATTTTAAAGTTCCAAAGACTTATACCTAGGTTTTCTTCTAAAAACTTTATAGTTTTAACTTTCACATTTAAGTTAATCTTTGTATGTGGTATGAGATAGGATCCACCTTCATCTTTTGTATATAGATATTTGGTTATCCCAGCATCATTTGTTGAAAAACCCCACTGAATTGTCCTGCTACCTTTGTTGAAACCAATTGAATATAAATTTAAGGGCTTATTCTAGTTTCTCAATTCTATCCCATTGATTTATATGTCTATTCTTGTGCCAATATCATATTTTAATTACAGTAGCTTTGAAATCAGCATATATTCCCTTTATCTTTCCACGTTAGATTTAATAAACCTTGGGACTTCCTTGGTGGCTCAGCTGATAAAGAATCTGCTTGCAATGTGGGAGACCTGGGTTCGATCCCTGGGCTGGCAAGATTCCCTGTAGAAGGGCATGGCGACCCACTCCAATGTTCTTGCCTGGAGTATTCCCATGGACAGAGGAGCCTGGCAGGCTACAGTCGATGGGGCTGCAAAGAGTAGGACACGACTGAGCAACTAAACACACAGTAAACCTTATTTCATCTCAGATGTTTTACACTTTAGCAGTATAAAATTATGAAATTAGTAAATAAAGAAAAAATGAATGATGCTTATAATACCACCAACCACAGTCCCTACTTTAGGACATCCTTTTGGTGTCTTCTTAAGCAACATTATAAATTTAGTTTTCAGTTGATCCACATGCAGTGTGATAAGCAGTGACCATATTTTCTTCCAACATAATTTTCATGATGTTCTTGTGTAATATTTAAGCTTTTATATTTTTTAAAACATAGATATAATTGAAACACATAAATGTCTATTAATGACAAAGTGAGCTTTCTATTTGCAACTTATTTTTATGGTCTTCAATTCTGTTTACAGGAGGAGACAGTTTCTACTAATCGCTAAGCCATAATTTTCTAATGGAGTGAAATAACTCTGTCAGAGACAAAATCAGTACTTTCAAAGTACACACTAATATTCTTTGAAATTAGAAATTGACCTTGTTTTTGCTTCTTTTTGCTTTTAAAGAATAAATACAAGCAGGTTTAGAAATTTGGAGTATATATGACATTTGAAATATAAATCTTTTGATCTCTGCTGAAAAATCATGTGTGTTGTTGTATGTCTTCTTCTTTATTGATAATAGGTTAAAACTATAAATAAAAACTTTTTTCTATAAAATATGGTTAAAAATTAGGACAATTTTTAATATTTAGCAGCATATGTTGTTCAAATTACAATTTGAATAGAAATGAAATATTTTAAAATTAAATACTAAGCAATTAAAAAGTTAAGACTGTTTTCTCCCATAGTACTTATCCTCAAAATTCATACTAACTTGGAGTGACTATGCATGTGAGACCTATTATATGATAATTCCTTTTTTCCACAGAGAACAAATTACTGACTAAAAATCAAGCTGCTGTACAAACTCTATGAAGTAGCTATGAAAACACTGCAGATTTTAAGAGTTTTTTTCTTTTTTTTCTAGTTTTATTGAGAAGCAACTGATTATATCACTATAAGTTGAAGACAATATCAAGTGATAACTTGATTTACATGTATTGTGAAATGAGTTTTGTATAAGTTCTTATTAAGATTATTCGGTTACAGTTATTGCATTCAAGCCATTTGGCAAGTTGTTGTTCTATCTGGGGTTGCTTGATAGAAAAGGTGGATGTTCCACATAAAATAGTACAGAAGTTTCTAACTAATTCCATGGAATCTATCTGCAGATTGTTGGACTGGCACATATTCAAGATATTTGCCACTTTTTAGTTTCTATCACTATAGTCTTTTCCACTTTTGCTGCCATGGAGGGGTATTCAGTTCAGTTCAGTCGCTCAGCCGTTTCGGACTCTTTGCTACCCCCTGAATCGCAGCACGCCAGGCCTCCCTGTCCATCACCAACTCCTGGAGTTTACTCAGACTCACGCCCACTGAGTCAGTGATGCCATCCAGCCATCTCATCCTCTGTCATCCTCTTCTTCTCCTGCCCCCAATCCCTCCCAGCCTCAAAGCCTTTTAGTATAATATATAATTAAGGCATTGGCTCTGAAGCCTATAGGGGCTCAAATCCTAGCTCCACCAGTTGTTAGTAATGTGACATTGGACAAAGTATCAACTTTTCTGTTACACAATTTCTTTTCATCCCTAAGATGGATATTTTTAAAAAGTTCTCATGGGTCTCACGAGAAGATAAAATGAGATGTTGCATGCAAAGCACTTAGCTATCTCCAGTGGGCAATAAGGCACAGCTCTCAGAAGGTTTTTGCTGACACTATCTTTTTCTACTCTTATGTGATCTTAGCTTTGGGAAAACGGAAGGAAATACCTTCTTCCCCAGATCATGGAGATGGAGCCTGACATCTAGATTCTTAGGAACAGCGGGCTTGTACAGTCTTGTAAAGTGAGGAGATGTTAAGGGAAAAATGGAAGAGATGTATTACAACGCTAGGAATATTCAACCCAGAGAAGGAATATATGGATTCACGAAGAGGGAGTTACCTTTAGGGAAACGGCATCAATGTGAGCCTGACATTTCCCCTATTCTGGTTCTTATCTGGTTCACCTTCTGCCTTGATTTAAGATGCTCTACACTTTCGTTCAACAGTTGACCCTCGAAGAATGTGGAGGTTAGGGGCATGGAGCCCCCAGAACCAGTCAAATATCCATGTAAAACTTTACAATCATTCTTCTGTATCTGCAGTTCCACGTCTGCAGATTCAACCACTGAATCATGTAGTACTGTAGTATTTACTGTTGAAGAAAATCTGTGTATGAGTGGACTTGTACAATTCAAACTCATTTTGTTCAAGGTCAACTGTACTTTGCTGTTTTTTTTTTTCCTTACTCCTGAAAGTTTACATGTTAGCTGGTAATTAAGGATTTTACAACAATGAAATTGTAGGTTCCCTTGAATCAGAATTCTTACGTGAATGGTCGTAATTGGAATCAGATCTTCTTTGGGAAATATCATTTTCTACAATAATGCCTCTGTGTTTTTGTCATTTCCTTTACACTATAGGCAGTGACTATCAATCCAGAGAAAGATGCTTTGGGTAGGTAGCCTGAGATAATTACTTAGCGTGGAACTTGAGTAAAAGTGTGTCATTGTAGGTAATTTGGATATTTAACCACTTTATGAAAATACCGTATAGTTTAAAAATTTACGAATATTTCTAAGCGCCTCAGCTAGGCCACAATGGGAGGGCAACAGTGAAATTCAGACCAGTGAACAAGATCAACCCAACAGTAATAAAGTGCTCACAAAGCACTTTATTAAAAGCATAATGTACATATCCCATTGTATTATCTCAATATTTTCACAATTCCTTAAGATTGAGGGCTCCTTGTAGGAAACTATAGAATCTTATTTGAATTTGGATTTCTTTTTTAAAAAAATTATTTTAGTTTTCTTTTGCCTGGAGAATTCCATGGACAAAGGAGCCTAGGGGGCCACAGTCCATGGGGTTGCAAAGAGTCAGACACGACTGAGTGACTAACACACACACAGACCTGGTTTTTAATTGGAGGATGACTGCTTTACAATGTTGCATTGGTTTCTGCCATACATCAGCATGAATCAGCCATAGGTATACATAATGTCCACAGCACAGAAAACTGTAAACAAGGTGAAAAGACTGCCCTCAGGATGGGAGAAAATAATAGCAAATGAAACGACTGACAGAGGATTAATTTCTAAAATAAACGAACAACTCATGTAGCTCAATACCAGAATTTAGATTTCTAATGCTCAGTACATGTGTGCTGTGTGAAGGAATTGAGCAGACAAGTCAGTTTGGCACCACATGTCTCTGAAGAAAGGTTATGCTGGTGACATCGTAAGTCAAGAGTGACTTGAGTCTTACCTAGTAGTTTGTGCTGTTCACTTGGAAAGCTCTGATGCTACTTTAACTCCTGAATCAACATTAGATATATTGAGGAATGCCATTATTTAATGCACACCTTTCCTAGTGATTGCTCTCTAGATAAGAATCAGAGTTTTTTCATGAATTGCTACTTTGAAGTCAATTTTTATCTTGATTGAATTGAAATATGCAGTTCTAAAACTAAATTCTACATACCTGTGATAATGTAAATTACTTTCTAGAAATAATTTACTTACATCAACCCCAACTGATCCTTTCCATACTGAGAATCACACTACAGAAGGTTTTTAATTCTCAACTCAGTGGTTTCAGATTTGGCCGTGTAACATGCTTTAGCCAATAATGTGAATGCAAGTCATAGGTGCCACTTCTTAGCAGAGACTTTAAGAGCCATAAAGTGGTTCTGCCATTATTCTTTCCTTCTACTACAAAATTCTTATGTCTCAGCTAGAGTCTGATCTTCAGCGTTGATCTTGTAATGAAGATGAGAAGAGATACCCATAGTGACCGTGAAAAGGAAGAAATTCCATTCATGTTGTTGCCCACCACTGAGATTTTAGGGCCATTTGTTATCATAGAATAACTTAGCTAAGCTGTTTGATACAATGGCTTTTAATTAAAGTGACTATATGATTTATTGTCAAACCTGGACATTTCTGAGAGTTAAAGGAGGTTTTATGACCAACTTGTATAAACTGGTACTGTCTCAACAAACAGAGGCTGTACAGTCATCCTATTTGTATGGAAAACAGAGTGATGGATGGAATAATTCTGTACCTTTCTTTGAAACTCCTACTCTCCTTTGATGCAGTCAGTTTGTTGGAGCTTACAATGAACAGATTTTGCTTTGTTGACTGACTCCTCTTTTTTGCTGAAGCATATCCTTCAAAAAGGTGCATGAGACATTTATTAAAAAGCTTTTAGAGTCTAAACTGACTCTATTTTTAATTTTCACACTTCCTTTCTAGTTTGGCTTGGACAAAAATTTAAGTAAAAAAATATTTCCCCTTAGATTTTGAAACATCGCTCTGCCCCACTGTCATTAGCATTCAATATTGCTGTTGTGAAATTTGATATCATTCTCATTTTCATTCCTTTATGTCGACAGGCTTTCTCTCTCTGGAAACTGCTTCTCATTATCTCTGGCACTCTGAAATTTTGACATGATGCATATTCTTTCATTGCTCTAGTCACTCAGCAGACTCTCTCAAACTGTAGATTTTTGCCTTATAATTCTGGAACGATGTCTTGTGCTCCTTCTTTGAGCTGTTTCTCTCCATTGTCTCTGCTCCCTCATTTTCATACTCCTTTCATTCACTGGCCATCCTAGATCAACTCAACGAGGATTTTTGTGGGTTCTTTCTAACCATTGTTTTTATATTTTCTAACTTTTTAGTTTTTTATTCTGCCTTCTTGGTGATATGTTCTATTTTAACTTTCAACTATTTGATTGCTTTATTTTGGATATTTTATGATGGCTAACTCCCAAGAGCTCTTTCTTACCCTCTGATCATTGTGTAGGCTACTCATATTGTTTTTTGAGTGCAATATCTTGTATTATGTCACTGGGGATATTATTTATAACTTATTTGAATTTTGCTCTGCATCTGGCTTGCCTGTCTCTTCTGTTTTTCCTTTGAGCTTTTTTTTTTTTTTTCTAATAGTTTATTTATTTTTGGCCATGCTGGGTCTTTGCTGACGCATGGGCTTTTCCCTGCTTGTGGAGAGCAGGGCCACTCTCCAGGTGTGGCATGCGGGCCTCTCACTGAGGTGGCCTCTCCTGCTGCGGAGCTCGGGCCTTAGGCACCTGGGCTTCAGTAGTTGCCATGCGAGGGCTCAGTTGCTGCGGTTTCCTGGGCTCTAGAGCGCGGACTCAAATAGTTGTGGTGCATGGGCCTATGGCTCTGCTGCACGCGGGGTCTTCCTGGACCAGAGACCCAACCCATGTCTCATGCATTGGCAGGCGGATTCCCCACTGAGCCGCTGATCAGGAAAGGATTGACTTAGCACACCTGAGGTAAACCCAGCACATTTCACAGAAAGTCCTGCCTTCAGAACTGTCCCTTGGCTGGCTCTTGGAGGATAAATTCTGAGCCCTTGGAATATCCTACTTGATAAAATTGATTTTGTATGCTTGAGATCTTGGGCCACACTGAACCAATGTGATCCAATGGTTTGTGCTAAAACAGTGATTTATGTTGACTGCCTGGTTTTGTACTGGAGAAGGGAGACTGAAAGCTCAGTAGCTGAGGTTATTCATACAGATTCTGACTGATTCCCAGTAAAAACCCTGGGTACCCAGGCTCCAGTGAGCTTCCCTATTGGCACCACTTTACATGTGCCACACATTATTGCTGGGAGAATTAGTTGTATCCCTATATGACTCTACTGGGATAGGAAGCCTGGAAGCTTATACCTGGCTTTTCTTGGGTTTCACCCCATGTACCTTTTCTCTTTACTGAATTTAATCTGTGTTCTTTTATTGTAATAAAATATAGCTATGAGTATAACAGCTTTTCTAGTACTCTAAGTCCCTCTAGTGAATCACTGAGTCTGAGGGTCATCCTGGAAAACCCCAGCACAAAAGTGATTCTTACTTAACTCTGCATATTTTTAAGTAAATGACTAAAATGCCCAGAGTTCTCAGATCATAAAGACAGGTTTGTTGATTTGGTTATAAAGTAGTGGTTCTCAAGGAGAAGGCAATGGCACGCCATTCCAGTACTCTTGCCTGAAAAATCCCGTGGACAGAGGAGCCTGGTGGGCTGCAGTTCACGGGGTCACTAAGAGTCGGATACGACTGAGTGACTTCACTTTCATGCATTGGAGAAGGAAATGGCAACCCACTCCAGTGTTCTTGCCTAGAGAATCCCGGGGACGGGGGAGCCTGGTGGGCTGCCATCTCTGGGGTTGCACAGAGTCGGACATGACTGAAGCAACTTGGCAGCAGCAGTGGTTCTCAAAGTGTTGTTCAAGGACTCCTGAGATCTCAGAGAAACTTGCAAGGAGTTCATGAGGTCAAAATTATTTTCATATTAAGTACCAGGCAGCTGTTTGCTTTTTCACTGTGTTAACATTCACACAGATGGTGCAAAGCACTGGTGGATGAAACTGCTGAAACCTCTTGCCATGAATAAAGGTAATGGCACCAAGCCATACCAGTATTATTCACCACCACAAGCTATTGTATAACATGCTAGTTTCACTGAAGGTTAACCTTGGTGAAATAGTAAAATTTATGAATTGAGTACACATTTTTTAACATTCTGTGTAAGAAAATTGCAAGTTTGCCTAGGACATTTCTGCTACACACTGTACACAGTGGCTGTCTCAAGGAATAGCATTAGTGCCCTTGTCTGAGTTGAAAGTTGAAGTGATTTCTTTTTTCATGAAAATCATTTTTATTTACAAGAATGAATGATAGACAAGCTATAATCATTTAGTGTTGGGTATCTACCAGACATTTTCTTAAAAATCAATAAAGTGAGCATGTCACTTTAAGGAAAACAACTCACAATATTTTTTGCCAATGATAAAATTCAAGCTTTCAAGAAATATAAAAGTTTGAAACACTTAAATTGGCCATGGGGAACTTGACAGCTTACCAATACTTATAGAGTTTTCTGATGATATCTGTGGTAATATTAACAAATGTGATTTTTTTTGGATATTGTATAATGAAATGTGTCAACATTTGGAAGACCTCTATAACTCAGTGAGCAAAGATTTTTCTAATAATAAATGCATGATGTTACAAAATCAAAAGATACGTTCAAAGTACAAGATAGACCAGCAGACTTTAATGGAACAGAGTACAAAAAGTTCACTGGTATAATTTCAGGTTCTGCCTAAAGATAACCTTTAGAAACTACTGATTTTCAAGTTTTGGTGGAGTTTCAGTCTGCACTTATCCAAAAAGGATATTCAAATACTTTTTCCATTTTCGAACTATATATATTAGTGTGAGGCTACAGTTTCTTCATATACTTCAACCGGAACGTTGCCACAGGTTAAATGCAGCAGCAGATATGAGAGCCCAGATGTATTTTATTACAACAGACTTTAAAGAGATTATTCAAACTACCACTCTTCTACTAAATATTTTTTGTTTTAAATAATTATTTGTTATTAAAAATGTTACTTATGTTATATGGTAGATTTATTATTATTTTGAAATAAATTAATAAGTATTTTTAAATTCCCAATTTCTAAAATGTTACAATTTGATGCCTGTAATTTGCATAATTTGAAGCTATCAGTAATTTTTGTGACTATAAGGAGGTACAGGCACCAGAATTTGAGATGTGCTACTACAGGTCTTCTTTTCACAGCTATTTGTAAGGCTTCCCCAGACAGCCATTTTGCTTTTTTGCATTTCTTTTCCATGGGGATGGTCTTGATCCCTGTCTCCTGTACAATGTCACAAACCTTTGTCCATAGTTCATCAGGCACTCTATCTATCAGATCTAGTCCCTTAAATCGATTTCTTACTTCCACTGTATAATCATAAGGGATTTGATTTAGGTCGTACCTGAATGGTCTAGTGGTTTTCCCTGCTTTCTTCAATTTAAGTCTGAATTTGGCAATAAGGAGTTCATGATCTGAGCCACAGTCAGCTCCCGGTCTTGTTTTTGTTGACTGTATAGAGCTTCTCCATCTTTGGCTGCAAAGAATATAATCAATCTGATTTCGGTGTTGCCCATCTGGTGATGCCCATGTGTAATCTTCTCTTGTGTTATTGGAAGAGGGTGTTTGCTATGACCAGTGTATTTTCTTGGCAGAACTCTATTAGTCTTTGCCCTGCTTCGTTCTGCATTCCAAGGCTAAATTTGCCTGTTACTCCAGGTGTTTCTTGACTTCCTACTTTTGCATTCCAGTCCCGTATAATGAAAAGGACATCTTTTTTGGGTGTTAGTTCTAAAAGGTCTTGTAGGTCTTCATAAAACCATTCAACTTCAGTTTCTTCAGTGTTACTGGTTGGGGCATAGACTTGGATAACTGTGATATTGAATAGTCTGCCTTGGAGATGAACAGAGATCATTCTATCGTTTTTGAGATTGCATCCAAGTACTGCATTTCAGACTCTTTTGTTGACCATGATGGCTACTCCATTTCTTCTGAGGGATTACTGCCCACAGTAGTAGATATAATGGTCATCTGAGTTAAATTCCCCCATTCCAGTCCATTTTAGTTTGCTGATTCCTAGAATATCGACGTTCACCCTTGCCATCTCCTGTTTGACCACTTCCAGTTTGCCTTGATTCATGGACCTGACATTCCAGGTTCCTATGCAATATGGCTCTTTACAGCATCGGACCTTGCTTCTATCACCAGTCACATCTACAACTGAGTATAGTTTTTGCTTTGGCTCCATCCCTTCATTCTTTCTGGAGTTATTTCTCCACTGATCTCTGGTAGCATATTGGGCACCTACTGACCTGCGGAGTTCCTCTTTCAGTATCCTATCATTTTGCCTTTTCATACTGTTCATGGGGTTCTCAAGGCAAGAATAGTGAAGTGGCTTGCTGTTCCCTTCTCCACTGGACCACATTCTGTCAGACCTCTCCACCGTCACCTGCCCGTCTTGGGTTTCCCCGCAGGCATAGCTTTGTTTCATTGAGTTAGACAAGGCTATGGTCCTAGTGTAATTAGATTGACTAGGTTTATGTGAGTATGGTTTCTTTGTGTTTGCCCTCTGATGCCTTCTTGCAACACCTACCATCTTACTTGTATTTCTCTTACTTTGGGCGTGGGTTATCTCTTCACGGCTGCTCCAGTGAAGCACAGCCACTGCTCCTTACCTTGGATGAGGGGTATCTCCTTACCGCCACCGTTCCTGACCTTCTATGTAGGATAGCTCCTCTAGGCCCTGCTGTGCCTGCGCAGCCACCACTCCTCGGTTTGCTCCTCCCAGCTGCCCCTGATTTCGGACGTGGGGTGTCTCATCCCGGCTGCCACCCTGACCTCAGACATGGGGTGTCTCCTCCCAGCTGCCACTGACCTCGGATGCGGAGTAGCTCCTCTCAGCCACTGCCCCTGACCTCAGACGCGGGGTGTCTCCTCCTGGCCGCCAGCCCCCCTGACCTGGGACGCAGGGTAGCTACTCCCAGCCACCACTGACCTTGGACGCAGGGTAGCTCAAAATAGTTTTTAATGACCCAGATAGTCACAGTGGTGTTACTCAACTAGAGCCAGGCATTCTGGAGTGTGAAGTCAAGTGGGCCTTAGGAAGTATTACTATGGGTAAAGCTAGTGGAGGTGATGGATTTCAGCTGAGCTACTTAAAGCTGGTGCTGTTAAAAGTGTCAGCAAATTTGGAAAACTCAGCAGTGACCACATGACTGGAAAAGATCAGTTTTCAATCCGATCCCAAAGAAGGGCAATGCCAAACAATGTTCAAACAACTGTACATTTGTTCTCATTTCACATATTAGCAAGGTTCTGCTCAGAATTCTTCAAGCAATGCTTCAGCAGCATGTGATCAGAGGATTTTCATGTGTACAAGGAATCACAAAGAGTTGGACATGACTGGTTACTGGACAACAACAGCTGCTAGGGTCTCCCCAGGCTGTAATTTTGGTATCTGTCAGGGATGGTGCATCATCTGAGTTCCTGGATTCTCTTCCAAGCTCAGATGGTTGTTGTAGCATTAATTTCTGTAAGTCTGTAGAATAGTGTTGTCTGATTCCTCAAGAACATTAGGAGAGAAAGTCTCTGAACCTATAGGATCACAATCCGTCTTTTAAGTTTTCACTTCATTAAATTAAACCCATTTAGGATAATCTCTCTACTTAGTAGCAAGTCTAAGTTAATTCTGTTGACACAAATTACTTCTGAAGAAACCTGTTACCTTTTCCTGTTTTTGTTTACTAGAAGAAAGTCACATTATCTATCCATATTCAAGCAAGGAAATTGTAAAATGGCATGACCTAAATACAGGCTTCCCAGATGGCACTAAGAGAAGGAAATGGCAGCCCACTCCAGTACTCTTGCCTCGAGAATTCCCTGGACATAGGAGCCTGGTGGGCTGCTGTCCATGGCGTCACACAGAGTCGGACATCACTGAAGCGACTTATCAGCAGCAGCAGCAGATGTCGCTAGGTGTAAAGAACCCACCTGATAATTCAGGAGTTGTAAGAGATGTGGGTTTGATACTTTGTTCGGAAGATCCGCTGAAGTAGGGCATGGAAGCCAACTCCAGTGTTCTTGCCTGGAAAATCCCATGAACAAAGGAGTCTGTCGGGCTACAGTCCATAGGCTCACAGAGTTGGACACGACTGAAACGACTTAGCACACATGCAGGTAGATATCCAAATTAGGTTAAATTCAACCTACTTTGTTTCCACCAGCTTACCTTGTGGCATAGTAGTAAAGAATCTGCCTGCCAATGCAGGAAATGCAAGTTCGATCCCTGGGTCACGACGATCCTCTGGAGAAGGAAATGGCAACTTATTTCAGTATTCTTGCCAGAGAAATCCTATGGATAGAGGAGTCTGGCAGCCTATAGGCCATGAGGTACCAAAAGAGTGAAATGTGATGTAGTTAGACTAAACAACAACTTTGTTCTCATTCTTTTTCAAGTCCAGACCAAACTGGTATTTGATGCAACTTTCCTCTCTTCATCACAGGATTATTCTGCAATGCACATGTCACCCCCCTTTACTTTCACAGTTTTTTATGTCCTAGGTGGGGCCCCAACCCTTTGTGCCAAATTGCTGAATTTTTGAGGAACATATGGGACCTCCTTTCTTTATAGTTTTCTGGACCAAACTTGACCTTTTTACCCTTGATGGCTTCTGTCATCATGCTTGCATGCTTCTCCACAGAACAACTGCTATTTAATGTGGTCCCTAAAGCTAGTTTTAGTTCAGCATTCCAAATTGTTCACCTTCAGTTCAGTTCAGTCGCTCAGTTGTGTCCAACTCTTTGAAACCCCATAAACTGCAGCATGACTGGCTTCCCTATCCACCACCACCTCCCAGACCTGCTCAAACTCATGTCAATCAAGCTGGTGATGCCATCCAACCATGGCATGGTTGCCGCTTTTCCTTCTGCCTTCAATCTTTCCCAGCATCAGGGTCCTTTCCAATGAATCAGTTCTTCACATCAGGTGGCCAAAGTATTGGAGCTTCAGCTTCAGTATCAGTCCTTCCAATGAATATTCAAGACTTGTTTCCTTTAGGATAGACTGGTTGGATCCCCTTGATGTCCAAGGGACTCTCAAGAGTCTTCTCCAACACCACAATTCAAAAGCATCAATTCTTTGGCACTTAGCTTTCTTTATGGTCCAACTCTCACATCCACACAAAACTACTGGGAAAAAACATAGCTTTGATTAGATGTCAGCAAATTAATGTCTCTGCCTTTTAATAGGCTGTGTAGGTTGTCTTTCCTGATACCTCAGTTGGTAAATAATCCACCTGCAATGCAGGAGATCCTGGTTTAATTTGTGACTCGGGAAGATCTGCCGGAGAAGGGATAGGCTACCCACTCCAGTATTCTGGCTTAGAGATGTCTATGGACTGTATAGTCCATGGAGTCGCAAAGAGTTGCACAAACTGAACAACTTTCACTTTCACTTTCTGGATTAGTCATAGCTTTTCTTCCAAGGAGAAAGTGTCTTTTAAATTCATGGTTGCAGGAGGATGTGGAGAAGATGGCGGAGGAATAGGACGGGGAGACCACTTTCTTCCCAGCAAATTCATCCAAAG
>SJYA01003986.1:1636206-1652526 GCA_006410615.1 Neotragus moschatus | reverse complement strand
TCTTGACTTACTACTTTTGCATACTTATGTATACCTATGGCTAATTCATGTTGAGGTTTGACAGAAAGCAGCAAAATCCTGTAAAGCAATTACCCTTAGATTAAAAATAAATAAATTTTAAAATTCTAAAAATTAAAAGAAAAAATATATTAAAAGTAATAAAATATATGTATGGATAGAATAAAATTTTGATACATAGATACTCATGTTTACTTTGAAAGTCTCTACCAGTTCTTAGAATTTTCAATAGGCTTTCCTATGATGAAGGGGGAAAAAGAGATGGAAATAATATATGCCACTNTAAATAAATTTTAAAATTCTAAAAATTAAAAGAAAAAATATATTAAAAGTAATAAAATATATGTATGGATAGAATAAAATTTTGATACATAGATACTCATGTTTACTTTGAAAGTCTCTACCAGTTCTTAGAATTTTCAATAGGCTTTCCTATGATGAAGGGGGAAAAAGAGATGGAAATAATATATGCCACTGTACTATACACAGTGTTCTGTTTTGAGAGGAAGACAGTTAGACATGCAGGTTAGCCTTGTCGTTAGGTGATGGTGAAATATCCCATGGGCTGGAGAGTCTTGCCTGTAAACCTTGTCTCTAGTTGACCTAGTGTCCTGGGTATGTTTCCTTTTCATGCTCACTGTGCAGAATACCAGCTCTGGTCAGCAGGTGGCACTTATTCCTGTGATTTCTCAGAACAGAGAGGTGTTGCGTTTACTTTTTGAAAGGATGCTTAAGATACAGCATGGAGCAAATTCCAAACACATATAAATACATACATGCATTGGAATAATATCGCTAGTTTACAAAGCAAGGCAGAACACTATGAAGTGATGTGGAATAAGTTGCATGACAAATGAAAATTCTAGAATGTCATCATGTACTGAAAAATTTGAGGGGGCAAAATGCCTCCAAAACAGGGTGTACACACTCTCATGCCTCCTTAACTAAGGAGGATAGATCCTATGAGCCTTTACATAGGCTAAGCAGAGACATGAGGGATACTGTAGACCTGATCTTACCACTTTGCAGTGCAGGTGACATTTTGCATTCTGGTTGTTGTCTTGTACTTTTTGGAGACAAATGGTGAGAGTTTGATGTTTTGAAAGTCAGCTCATGACACTGTATGAAGCAGATTTACGGCTGCCTTCCTGAATTCTACAAAACAGCTTTCTCAAACTTTTTGTTCTGAAGACCCCAAAAAGCTTTATTTAGGTGGCTTATATTCGCTAGTATTTGAAAACAAGAAAATAATACTGAGCACTTTTAATGTATTTATTCACTTAAAGTAGCAACGTCAAAGCCATTTCATGCTTGAATAAAAAGCATACACTTTTGGAAAAATAAGCATATTTTGAAAAACAAAAATATTCTATTTTCTTTAGTGACTTTTGATCAACCTTTTAAAGATAAGAGACATTATCACTTTATTTCACCAAAATGGAGAATAAGGAACAGAGTGGTTAAGTGGCATTGGAAAGTCATGCTGGAGGATGAATGACGGATCTGAGACTCAAATTCTCCTCTAATTTTTTTTTTACTTTTTAAAAAATTTTATATATATATATATATATTTTTCCATCTCAGGTGTACATGAGACCTCTATTTTTCTGAAATTAAAATGAGTGAGCACAATACCTCACTATTTGCTCTCCCTGAGAAACTAGATAGGCTAGCTACTCTTAATAGTCTTGATGACCACCTCCATTTCCTGTATGTTAAGAACCTTTTGAAATCCTTTATGCAATTTGCACACTGGTATATCTCTAATCCATCAGGGCCCTTCTCCTGTGGCTCCCACACAGTGGGGGATGATCTTGTTTTGCTCTAAAGTGGGTAGATCCAGTGGTGGGCTGGAGCTTGCTCAGACCAGGACAAGAAAGCTGGTTCTCTGCATCACTTGCTAACGCAGTTCTCATTGACGACATCTCAGTGGCTAAAAATAGCAGGTCACAGTGTGTGTGTCTGTGTGTGTGTGTGTGTGTGTGTGGAGGGGGTGGGTAAAGGGGTTAAACCAGGGAACCTGGAACTGCTGGAAACCAGACCAGACCGCATGGCCTCGTCTCCTGGGGGCCTGTTACATGCGCACTATTGCTCAGGACCCATCACATAGGCGCTGCCTCTAGGCTTACTATAGGAGAAAGTGCTGCATCTCTCTGCTGCTTTGTCGAATGTGAATGACTGTGAGACAGAACTTGTGCGTGCTTGTGCACCCTGATGACTTTGTGCAGTCCTTATCAATCTTATTAGATTAAAAAAAATCTCAAGGTGGTTGTAACAAACCTACCTCTAAGATTATCCCCTGACAGTGCGGTTTCAGCATTACCTGGGCAAAGCAGATTGCAAATGCAAGATACTTCAATTTATCTCCCTGCTGCCCCAGGGCCCCGGCCACTTCGTGGCTGTTTCTCCTGGAGTTGTGACTCTTCTCAGGAGCCATGTTCTCCTTGAAGCCCTAATATTACACACTTGTCGAAAAGTAGGCACAACTTCCTTTGACCCTGGCGAAAACCTGATTTTCTAGTTTGCCTTCGTCTGACATCCAGATACTTTATGCTCTGTGGGTCATTTTAAAGTGACCAGGAACCCACAGGCTTCCACCTGTCTTGTGTTTTGGCAGACCAAAAGGTGCTCTGTAACAGAAACTGGAACATGAGTCTGTGTCTAACAGGGGAACCATACTGCTTAACCCTTCTTTACTTCCTTGCTAATCCCTTGTGTAAAAAGCTTGCTTTCTCTAAATGCCTCTACCGTAGCAAGGATTGTCTCCAATATTTCCTTCATTAGATTGGGATGGCATAAGGGACTAAGATAAAATATAACACTATGATTCTGAGAATGGGCTTTCATTTCCTGGTTTCCTTGAAAAGCTAACATGAACAGGAGCATTTTGATGACATTCTGGTTTCTATGACAACTGGAATATGCCATTTTATCCTGCCAGCGGGAACATTTAACAAGGATGGTACAGGCTGGATGGGCTAGCAGCAAAAATCTGCAGCCTAGTGTGTGACTACTATCACTGTGAGACAGTGTGTGTGTGTGCATGCTTGTGTACGTGTGCTTTGGGAAGGTGAGGTGTTTAGTTGGGGATTAGGGACTTTAAGCTCTCCTGTTTTATTGAAGAAATTGGAAATTCCCACTAAAGAGAATCTGAGGTGATGAGTCACCTTTCTGTGTTTTTCTGTGTCCTAAGATGACTCCTGTTGAGTGAGGGCATTGCAATCTGAGTTTTTTAAAGCAGAGACCTCCAAGTATGTCTGATCTTACATCTTTGTTTAAAAAAGGTTTTTGCTTAAACTCTTTTTTTTTTTTTTGGACTCAGTTCTGGTTTTATTTTTTATTTATTTAATTTATTTATTTATTTTAATTAAAATTTTTTTTTTACTCTACAATACTGTATTGGTTTTTTTATACATTGACATGAATCTGCCATGGGTGTACACGACTGATGCATTTTGTTCGTTTTACATCTCTACTAAGAAATTATTATGTGTCTCAAGGGAGTGTATTCTCCTCGGTTCTGTCTCATCCCAACAAAAATTTGAAGCAATGGGCGTTGCTTCAAACGTCT
Source organism: Neotragus moschatus (assembly GCA_006410615.1). Taxonomy (NCBI): domain Eukaryota; kingdom Metazoa; phylum Chordata; class Mammalia; order Artiodactyla; family Bovidae; genus Neotragus; species Neotragus moschatus. The sequence goes on along the minus strand of SJYA01003986.1, from coordinate 1,648,937 downwards.
CTTGGACAGACCGTGATATAGCTCTCAGGTCTTGGGCAGACCGTGTTATACCTCTCAGGTCTCGACCAGACCGTATTATAGCTCTTAGACAGATCAGTGTTACAGCTCCATGTTACAGCTCTATTTTATTTAGAAAATGGCAGGAAAACCCATCCTCGAGGCGTGAGGGCATGCCAACCCAAAGACGCGAAGAGAAGGGAGTGGGGGAGTGCGCCAGTGTGAGGGAGAGAGAGAGACCCCTGGACCTTTGGCTCCTTTTTTATATGTTTTTTCCTCCCCCTGGGCCTGCCCTATGTAAATCGGGCTAGCCAGGTGTGCTGTTTGTTCTACCTGAGGTCCTCACTCCTCGGACCTTCCTTTGTTCTATTTTCACGGGCTTTTCCCTTCCTTGCCTTTTAGCCACCGCCATTCTGGACTCCGGTTTCCTATTCTACCTACCTAATGTGTATGTTATGGGAGAGAAAATGTGAAGTCAAGATATAATGAGATAAATGAGCGGGATTAGAAAATCTAATGTAACTGTGTGTAACTTCAGAGATGAAAGGTGTGCACCTTGAGCAGTTGACACATAGATTAAGAAAGATGTTCTCTATAAAACAAACTGGCTGTCGTCACAACACTAATTAAAATCTGTAAATGGCTCCCCATTTATCACATACGCATAAGGTACAACCTCCTTAACAAAGGTTCTGATTTTTGTTTTTGTAGTTTAGGAAGTTGCTGTTGCTGGTGTTGTAAGTATTTCTGCATTTATTATGTTTTAAAAGAAAGTCGTGGCATCTAAAGGAACTGCTGTTGTTCAGTCATGTTTGACTCTTTGCAGCCCCAAGGACTGCAGCACCCCAAGCTTCCCCGTCCTTCACTATGTCCCGGAATTTGCTCAAACTCATGTCCACTGACTTGATGATGCCATCCAACTATCTTATCCTCTGTGTCTCCTTCTCCTCCTGTCCTTAATCTTTTCCAGAATTATGGTCTTTTCCAATGAATTGGCTCTTCACATCAGGTGGTCAAAGCATTGGCGCTTCAGCTAAAGGAATTATTGTTGCATTTGTTGTCAGGATATGAGCTTTAGAAAGACATAAGTACTAGGTAAAGGGTATCTATGTCTGTTCTCTGCACCAAATCTCACACAGTGGTCTGTGATGCTGAGACTCTCATACTATTGTTAAATGAATTCTTATTCAAGTTGTTATTTGTTTCAACAATTAATAAGGGAATCAGTAAACTACTGAACATTTTTCAAATAAGAAATTGAGATACTGGTATCATTTTTCTATAGGGTAAATTGTGTATGAATTGCTAAGAATAGGAATCATTTGCATTGCCATGAATGGAAACAATGGCATTACTATCAGTTTTCTACATGTCAATTTCTTTCTTTTATGGACTGGTAAAGTAGTCTAATCAATCAAAGATGATGAAAAGGTCATACTTCTATAGAATGAGCTAATCCCTGCAGGACCCATTAGCCAATGTGTGACATTCCACTGTAGGGTCCCAGGAATTTCTTGCGCCTATTTCTGAGTCTTTGACATGTTTTCCAGGCAGGGTGGTATTAAGAAAAGGGCTCATTTTAAAGAGAATTCCTCACTAGAACTGGTTTTTATTTTTTTATTCCCTACACAAGTGGTCAAAGTCACCACTCTGATCAGCAGGTGGAACTTATTGTGCTCATTCTATGTGACTGAAGAACACATTACTGAATATTCTCAATAAACATTCTCTTTATTTATTCTCAGTAAAGGAAATAAGCAAATTTCCTGCCATCGCATCACTAACTGAAATCTGTAAATGTTTCTCAATTTATTATATAAGCGTAAGATAAGAGTTCCTTAACAAATGTCCTGACTTTTGGTTTTGCGTTTTAGAAAATGGACGTTGCTGATGTTACACTTAACCTCTGTATTTATTGTGCTTCAAAAAAAAAAAAAAATACATAGCAGGAATTCCCTGGTGATCCTGGGGCTAAGACTCCATGCTCTCAGTGCAGGGGACCTGGGTTGGATCCCTGGTCAGGGAACTAGATCCCACATGCTGCAACTAAGAGTTCCTGTGCCACAGCTAAGACCTGGTGCAACCAAATACATCAATGCTTTTTAAAAATACATAACAGCTAAAAGATTTGCTGTTGCATTCTTCGTCAGGTATATGCTTTAGGAAGAAGTAGATGCTTCGTAAAAGATACCTAAGTCCATTGGCTTCATATGCTAAACTCTGTGCATGACGCTGGGACTAGGAGTCTCCCAAGCTCATTTTTCCTTCACCAGCCTGCCAGTCAGGTTCACAAAAAGGAAAGAGAAGCAGAATGTGCCTTCCTCTCTGTTCCTACTCTTCTCAGTGTCACCTGAATAAAAGCCATAAACAAAAATAAGGCCATATGATTTCAGAAGTGGTAGAATATCCAAAATAGAATTCTAAGTTAACTCTGGTTTTGTTTTTAAAGGAAATAAAATTTAAAAAGAGGGCCCTTGCTTGTTAATCATGACTGTTTTTGGTTTTGTATCTTCTCTTTTATGTTTTTCTCATTGGCTTTGTTTTCTAGGCATTTTACTATAACTGGCCTAAGGATGTGTTTGCATGTGTGCATGTATGTGAAATGTTTCTGTTTTAAAGCATACGTGGAATATTCTGCTTGATATTGTTCATTATTTTGGAAAATTCTCAGCTATTGTTTTTGCTTTCCCAGGTTCTCTTCTGGTACTCTTTACAGATCTCTTAGGTGTGTAGGTACATACATTTTAATAAGAAATATTTCCTTTGATCAATATAAAATAGTAGCCTAAGAACTTTTCAAAGATATTTTTCTTACATTCTCTTTGTAAGGTATCATTTTGCTATGGTTACATTCTTTTCACACTTTTATCTGCTATTTTATCTATCTCCTTAAAATCTCTATAAAGTCATATTAAAGTGCATATGTACATATAAATGCATCCTCTGTGTAAGATTTTGTAGTATTAAAGGGAAAAAATCAGGTCTACATTTGCTATCCATTTCCATCCTTGTTACTCTCTTGTTTCATGTGTTATCAGATTTCAGCTTACCATTCGAGACTCAAATTTATCCCATTTTTATCCTAAGATAAACATGCATATCATTGCTCTCCACCTGTGGCGTTTTACATTTGCACTTCATTGGTCTCTAACCTGATAATATCAACCAGAATTCTTCTATTGTGTCTGTGCATTTAGATATGTATCAGTCTTTGTAATGGATGCATAATATATCCTTCTTGACTTAAACTCAATGTTTTAGTCTGTCTCATGGATAGCACTTTCATTATACCTAGTTTTGTCATTGTTAAAATGAACTACAATGCGATGACCTATTTTGTGTGCATGAGCAACTCCTTAAACTTGTGCACAACACAGGGAAATCAATAAGTTCTGAAAGACACATTTTGTTCTCTCACTTGAATGTTAGTAATTATAAAGGTCTCAACTTCAGGAAAATAAGATACTCTTGACGTTTAAACTCAGAACACTATGCATGATATTATTACAAATACAGGGTATACTAGATACCTTTCCTGTGGCAGAGTAAGAAGTAAACTTTGAAAGAAAGTTGGCCTGCTGGATTGGAGAAACAACCTGAATTTTTTATGAGCTTTGACAGGGGGACTATTCAGTTCAGTCAGTTCAGTTGCTCAGTCGTGTCCGACTCTTTGCAACCCCATGAACCACAGCATGCCAGGCCTCCNTGGGAAATAGATGGGGAAACAGTGTCAGCCTTTGTTTTGGGGGGCTCCAAAATCACTGCAGATGGTAATTGCAGTCAGCCATGAAATTAAAAGACGCTTACTCCTTGGAAGGAAAGTTATGACCAACCTAGATAGCACATTCAAAAGCAGAGATATTACTTTGCTAACATAGGTCCATCTAGTCAAGGCTATGGTTTTTCCAGTGATTATGTATGGATGTGAGAGTTGGACTGTGAATAAAGCTGAGTGCTGAAGAATTGATGCTTTAGAACTGTGGTGTTGGAGAAGACTCTTGAGCGTCCCTTGGAATGCAAGGAGATACAACCAGTCCATCCTAAAGGAGACCAGTCCTGGGTCTTCATTGGAATGAGTGATGTTGAGGCTGAAATTCCAATATTTTGGCCACCTCATGTGAAGAGTTGACTCATTGGAAAAGACCTTGATGCTGGGAGGGACTAGGGGCAGGAGGAGAAGGGGACAACAGAGGATGAGATGTCTGGATGGCCTCACAGACTTGATGCATATGAGGTTGAGTGAATTCTGGGAGTTGGTGATGGACAGGGAGGCCTGGCATCCTGCGATTCATGGGGTTGCAAAGAGTCAGACACAACTGAGTGAATGAATTGAACTGAACTGAATGACTAGTGACAATGAACAAATTTTCTGAGGGATGCAATATCCAATGACCCAGGAATTAGAAGAAATATACAAACCTGTCCTTACTGCAGCTACAGGAATCACATGGCCTTACTAGATGAAGGACCCTTGTTGGGCTAACACAGCAAAAGGAAGCAGAAAGGAAAGACAACCTACTGCTCTCTCCCCTCAATTTCCTATCTCCTTATGGCAATCTGAATGATCAGACCCAAACAGGTGGTAAAGGACAAACAAGGCTGCCAAAGTCCTGGCCACAGGACCTGCACATATCCTAAGGAATGTTGATTAAGAGATTCAGATATCACTTGCCTACCCTCTTCTTCCTCTTAAAGCATATTTCATACACAGAAGGAAGGAAAGACTATGCTTTTATCTCAAAACATAATTAATAGAATGGATTTCTAATTACATCATCAACAACATCAAATAGAAGGCACTCAAGCTGACATAAGAGTCTTTGTTAAGGGACTTGTGCTTTATGTTACAGGTAAAGGGAAGTTATACTGAGATTTAAATGAGTGGTGGCAAAAGACATAAATATTCCTGTTGAGAATTGGTTCCCAAAATGATGCTCAGTTATATGAGCAGCTGTAAGCAAAATGATAATGAATTGGAGCTCAGAAAGATAATTTTAGATTTTTCTAAACATTAAAAATCTAATCCTTTATAACAGGGTCACAAGCTAGAGCTTGGTGGCTATATCTGGCCTGCTGTCCTTTTTTTAAAAAAAATCAATTTTGGAACATAGCTATCCTCATTTTTTATCTTATTGTCTATGACTGACCTTCTGTTACAATGGCAAAGTTAAGTAATTGGGGCAGAGACTTCTATGGCCCTCAAAGTCTAGGTTATGGAATATCTGGGATTTTACTGAAACATTTGCCAATTTGCCAACTCCTGTTTCATAACTTTGTTTACCAAACAAAGTTTACTACCAAGTTGATATATAAAGTTCCAATAATTTTATTTCATATTGTTTATCTATAGAAATCTCATTCTGTCACTTTTCTTTCTTCTTTTCTTTCTTTCACTCTTCCTTTCTTTTTTTCTTTCTCTCTCTTTCTCCCTGTGCTCTCTTTGTTCATTGGTGCTTGCACTGAACAATATGTAGCCTGTTAAAGTATCCCCCAAAAACTCAGAAAATTTCAGCTCTTATCCAAATATTTATCCTGATCCAAATCTTCTAGAACCTGGTGTAATATTTAAATACAAATCAAATTAATATAAATAAATATTAATCTTGGCCAATCCATAACTCATTAATTCATAGTTTTTAATGATCAAGAAAGAAAATACTCAAGTTACATCAGCAATGTGGTGGTGTAATAAGTCTTGGACACTCCTTTCCCTCAGAAACACATCAATTTAGCAACAATTCATGGATGAATTCCCTTTGTCATAAATCCAGAAACTAAATGAAATGCTCTTGCGCCTTGGGCAAACTTTAAACCAGACTCACTGAAGTCAACAGGCAGATTCAGGTCACCTTCTCGCCTCAGTCTCTGCCTCTGGCTCAGGGCTATATGATCAGGAAGAAGCCATTTAAGTCTCAGCTTCTCTTGGGGGAGGGAAGAGGTTGCCTCAGCACCCCAACTTTTCCTGAGGGGCTCCCCAAAGCACTGGCTTTTGGTCTTTCTAGTCATGGAGCTCAGATAGGCTTGATACAGACTAGCCATCTGGGGGAGAATGGAGACGATAGCTTAAACTGTTAGATATCAAAGACCCTTCCTTTCTGCTAGGCACAGAGTGAGTGAATGAAAAATTCTAGGTCTCAGCCTCCCGGTGTGAGGTTAGAAGTAGATCTACGCATCCAATACTCCATCTATTCCAGGGATGCCCCAAGAAATGGCATCTGACTTTCCAGTCTTGGGGTTCTAATAGGTCTAGCACAGTCCTAACCATGTAGAGGAGAATAGCCATTGGACTTGTAGAGGCCATAGATCCTCCCCTGCTCAGGACCAAGTGAGCAGACAAAATCCAGCAGCTTGCTTCTCCTTGCAGAGGGAAAGAGTTGCTGGAAAGCCCCCAAATCTTCAGCCAGGGTGATGAATAGAGATCTTCTCCTGTGAAAGGCCAGTTCATGAACTGATTTGGAGAAGTGATTACTTTGTCTAATGTACAGACATCAACACCAAGAGTCAAAAAAAAAAAGAATCAGGCAAACATGCTCCAAACTAAAGGAACACAATGAGTCTCCAGAATCTAACCTTAATGAAATCAAGATACATGATTCACAGAGATTGACAGAGAATTCGAATTAAGTGTCATAATGTTGTTCACCACAATCAAGAGAACAATACATGAACAAAGCAAGAATTTCAGTAAACTGAAAGACAATCTTAACAAGTACCAAATAGAATTCATGGAGCTGAAGAACACAATGACTGAAGTAAAAAATCTACTAATGGAGTCACTTGAGACTAGATCAAGCAAAAAAAAAAAAAAAGATAATCAACTGGAAATAATTTAGTCAGAAGATTTAAAAAAAGAGAGTGGGAAATCGTATGGGATATTTTCACATAGATTATGCCTTGTGGGAGTCCCAGATGAAGAAGAGAGAGACAGAACCAGAGAGGTTATTTGAATAGCTTTTTTTCGTCTTTGAAGAAATAATGGATGAAAAGTTCCCAAATTTAGAGAAATAACACACATATCCAAGAAACCTAATAGATCTCAAATAAAGAAGCCCAATAGATTCCAAACATGTAACCAAAGAAATACACAGTGAGGCACATTTTAATTAAACTGTCAAAGGTCAGAGATAATTTTGAAAGCACCAAGATGAGTGACTTTTCACATACAGGAAACTCTTAAGACTACGGGTGGATTTTTGAGGAGAAAACTTGCAAAGGGAGTGGGATGATATATTCAGACCACTTAAAGAAAAAAAGTGCCAACCAAAAATATTACACCTGGCAGTACTGTTCTTTAATAATTAAGGGGAGAAAGAGACTCTGCCTACCAAAAAAGTAAATAAAAAGAAAAGCTAAGGGAGTTCATTCCTACTTGCCTGCTTCACAAGAAATGCTAAAGAGAGTTGCTCGAGTTGAAACAAAAGGGTCCTAAATAGGAACACAATAGCACAGGAGAGTATGAAACTCTTTGGGAAAAGTAAATAACGGACAAATAGAGAATACTTTATTACTGTAATGGTGTTGGGAAAGAAATGCTTTTAATTACAGTATTAAAGGTAGAGGACAAAAGTATTAAGATAAATATCAAAACAACTATAATTTTAAAATACTTTAAAAGACACACAATATAAATACTTGTAAACTGTGACAACAATACATGAAGCATATGTGGGAGGAGGTTTAAATGGTTTTTGTATGTGATTAAAGTTAAGTTGTTGTCAGCTTAAACTATATAAAAAAAATTGGCACGTTTACCAAGAATATGCAATGCAGAAAGGATAGTCTTTAACAAATGGTGATGAAAAACTGAGTATTCACATGTAAAACCTGGACTCATGTTACACTACACACAAACAAAAATCAACTCAAAATGGATTAAATACTTAAAATATAAGACTTGAAACTGCAAAAATCCTAGAAGAAAACATAAAGAAGAGCTTCATGACATTGATCTTGAAAATTACTTCATGGATTTGACACCAAAATCACAGGCAACAAAACCAAGTGAGACTATATCAAATTAAATATCTTCTGCACCACAAAGGAAACCCTCAACAGAGAGGACAGGCAACCTATGGAATGGGACAAAATATTTACAAAACATTTATCTGAGAAGAAGTTAAGCTCCAAATTATATGAGGAACTCCTATAATTTAATAGCAAAAGAAGTAATAACTCACTTTAAAAATTGGCAAAAGAATTGAGAAGAATTTCTCCAAAGAAGACATACATGACAGCAGGGATATGGAAAGATGTTTAACATTATTAATCATCTGTGAAAAGCAAATTGAAACCACAATAAGATATCACTTCACAGCTGCCAGATTGGCTATTATTTTAAAATAATAAAAGATAACAAATGGTGATAATGTGGAGAAACTGGAACACTTGCATATTGTTGTTGGATATGCAAAATGGTGCATCCACTATGCAGAGCAGTGTGAAATATCATATGATCCAGTGATCCTATCTGGGTATTCATCCAAAAGAATTGAATCAGGATCTTGAAGAGACATTGACACTTCCATGTTCACTGCAGCACTATTAACAATAGATAAGATGTGGAAACAACCTAAGTGTCCACCAACAGATGGATGAGTAGAGAAAATGTGGTGTATGCACACAGTGGAATATTATTCTGCCTTTAAAAAGAAAGGAATTGAGCCATATATGACAACATAAATGAACCTTGCTTGTATGCTAGTCACTCAGTCATGTCCAACTCTTTGTGACCTTTTGGACTATAGTCTGCCAGGCTCCTCTGTCCATGGGATTTTCCAGGCAAGAATATTGGAGTGGGTTGCCATTTCCTCACATAGGGGATCTTCCTGACCCAGGGATTGAACCCATGTCTCCTGCACTGCAGGCAGATTCTTTACCCATTGAGCCATTGGGAAAGTCTCCCCCTCATCCCCTGTCAAATGAACCTTGATGACATGTTAAGTGGAAAAATCCAATCACAGAAAGATAAATACTGTATGCTTCTATTTACATGATATATATAAAATGGTCAAAGTCATAGAGTCAAAGAATGAAATGATGATTTACAGTGTCTAGGAGAACGGGTAAATGGCAAGTTGCTAGTCAACAAGCACAAAGTTTCAGTTAAGTGAGATGAATAAGCTCTAGAGATCTGCTACATAACATTGCACCTATAGTCAACAATAATGTATAATTTAAATTTCATGGAAAAGGTAGATATCATGTTAAATGTTCTTACCACAATAAACTTAAAACATTTTAAGTATTAAGATGTAATAATTAAGTTTTTAATTCCTAAACTTTTAACAAAAAATGAGTTGTTTTCTTCAATTGCTCATCGGTTGAAATAAAATCACTAATCAAAAAAGTTTTCATTTATCCAATTGATAGTCATGCTCTATAGAAATAGTGTTTTGGAAGCTATATTCTGATTACCATGTATCCAGGTAACTGATTAACATATATCTCAGGGAAAAGAAATCCTAGTACGGAGTTCTCTTTCAATAAGTGCACATGTCTTAAAATGACTCCCATGAATACCAACATCCATGGACTGAAATTCATTTTTTTCACTTTCACCAAATCCACATCACCAAAATTCCAAGATATTATCTTAGAGCTTCTTGTAGCATGTAGCCTGTGGAAATTTATAGACACCTAAATGGAGTATTTCCTAAAAGTAATGTATAAGGAAACTATCACACTAAAAGATCAATTTGTAATGGTCTGATATAGTAAAAATATTTTAGCTATTCTGGCACCTTACTGATACATTTTATAATTACTTATTAGATATGTTTTATAATTGCCTTGTGAAATTAGAAGGAACTTTTGATAATTATTTTGGTATTACATATATAGGACAATTTAAGGAGAATTTAGGTTACTTTTACTAAATATTTTTTCTGGTAAGTTATACCCATATTGTCAAGGGAGTTCCTTTTTGGTTTTATTTTTTAACTGGAGGATAATTGCTTTACAAAGTTGTGTCTGTTTTTGCCATACAGCAATGAGGATCAGTTGTTGTATAAGTATATATGTATCTTCCCTCCCTCTTGAGCCTCCGTCCCACACCACCCCAAATGCCACCCCTCTAGATCATCACAGAGAGCTGGGCTGAGCATTGTCAGGAGAGTTTTCAATATACAATGTCAAAACTGAAAAATATTACATACGTTTTTTAAATCATGAAATTAACTTAATCCTCTTTTGAATTGCCCACATTTTACTCTCTATGTCCACCAACAGAATCTATTTGAAAGAATCAAAGGCTTAATAAGGCTCTCTGCTCACAGATGTCAGGCTATTTTAGAGCACAAAGGCAAGGAAATTGAATAAATAACTGATGACTCAGTTATTTACCACTCTCCTCATTAGGACCTGACAGGCTCTCCCAAATTACAGGGGGGATCAGAAACTCAGGCTGTCCAATAAAATAACTGATTCTCTCAGACTTATACGCATGAAAAGACACATAATAACAGTTATAGTGATGGTAGAAGCCTTAATAGGTCTGTTATAGATGCATGGATACCATTCTTTCTCTATGAATATCTTTGTTAACTGTTTCTACCTCTGACCATTAGATAGCATATTCCAGTTGTCATGGAAACCAGAATATCAGCATAACAATCACTTTTATATTAGCTTTCTTAGGAAACTGAAGTACAAATTCTTCCTCAGAATCAATGCAGTAAATGAATACATGAATAAAATATTGAGAGATTACTTCAGCGATTCTCCCAAAATTTATTATTGGAATAAAATAAAAAAGATTTTGAAACAATGAGTTAAAGTGGAAGAAAAGGATAGTTAATTATTCTGGATTTCCTGTCAGACACACAAAAACCAGGTTCACTGTCTGTTGCAGACCACCTTAGAACCTGAAGAAACAGATGCTTGTGCCGAAAGGGATTTCAAAATACATATAGCCCCAAACCCAGTGTCAACATTCAATGACTCCAAATGACCTGATTCACAAGATTATCACATTCTTTCTATTGTACCTTAAATTTATCATCAAAATCAAAGCATTGTACCACAGCTTTGTGTTTTATTTATTACTCAGATGTTAAAACTAAATGATTGACTAACTGAATCAGTGAATGAAGTAGAAGAAAAAATGTTAAAATCTGGACATCTAGATGACCCTAAGGAGGAAGCAGAACCTGAGTAAAATGTGAGCAAGAGATTTTTCCCTCCACCAAAATTCTTGTTGATAACGGAGACAAGTTGATTAAAGCAATCCCCAGGAATGTACTGAGGCCATGTCCAAGAATTTTTGGTACTTTTGGAACAATATGGTAAGGAGAAAATTTAGTGACTGTTAACTTTTCAGATATAGTACTAGGAAAACCAGGCATGGAAGAGCTGCATGGGCTAAGGAAACTAGCAAATTTTTGGAGAAATGTTTATGAAATTGGTAGGATGAAGAAAATGATTACAGAAAAGATAAACTGATTTCTAGTTCCAAAAAAATTGGCACTGACTAACTTTCCATTTTTCTCTTCTCTAAATACCATGGGAGCAAAAGGCAAAGGGGAAAAGGAAAGATATGCCCATCTGAATGCACAGTTCCATAGAAGAGCAAGGAGAGGTAAGAATGCCTTCTTAAGTGAATAATGCAAATAAAGAGGAAAACAATAGAATGGGGAAGACTAGAGCTCTCTTCAAGAAAATTAGAGATACCAAGGGAACATTTCATGAAAATGTGGGCACAATAAAGGACAGAAATGATATGGACCTAACAGAAGCAGAAGATATTAAGAAGAGGTGGCAAGAACACACAGAAGAACTATACAAAATAGATCTTAATGACCTATATAACCATGATGGTGTGGGCACTCACCTAGAGCCAGATATCCTGAAGTATGAAGTCAAGTGGGCCTTAGGAAGCATTGCTATGAACAATGGAGGAAGCTAGCAGGGTGATGGAATTCCAGGTGAGCTATTTCAAATTCTAAAAGATGATGCTGTTAAAGTGCTGAACTCAACATACCGGCAAATTTGGAAAATTCAGCAGTGGTCATAGAACTGGAAAAGGTCAGTTTTCATTCAAATCCCAAAGAAGGTCAATGCCAAAGAATGTTCTAACTACCTCACAGTTGCACTCATTTCACATGTAGCAAGGTAATGCTCAAAATCCTTCAAGCTAGGCTTTAACAGTACATGAACTGAGAACTTCTAGACATATAAACTGGATTTAGAAAAGGCACAGGAACCAGAGATCAAAATGCCAACATCCACTGGATCTTAGAAAAAGCAAGGAAATATCAGAAAAACATCTACCTCTGCTTTGTTGACTACCCTAAAGCCTTTGACTGTGTTGTTGTTCAGTTGCTAAGTCATGTCCAATGCTTTGCAACCCCACAAACTGTAGCAAGCCAGGCTTCCCTGTCTTTCAGTTTCTCCCCAGTTTGCTCAAATTCATGTCCATTGAGTCAATGATGCCATCCAACCATCTCATCCTCTGTCTTCCCCTTCTCTCCTCTAGCCCTCAATCTTTCCCAGCATTAGGGTCTTTTCCAATGAGTCGGCTCTTCACATCAGGTGGCCAAAGTATTGAAGTTTCAGCTTCAGCATCAGTCCTTCCAACAAACAGAATATTCAGGGTTGATTTTCATTAGGATTGACTGGTTTGATCCCTTTGCTGTCCGAGTGACTCTCAAGACTCACAATTCAAAAGCATCAGTTTTTTGGCACTCAGACTTCTTTATGGTACAACTCTCACATCCACACTTGCTCCTTCGAAGAAA
>SJYA01003986.1:1617013-1631786 GCA_006410615.1 Neotragus moschatus | reverse complement strand
AATGATATGGACCTAACAGAAGCAGAAGATATTAAGAAGAGGTGGCAAGAACACACAGAAGAACTATACAAAATAGATCTTAATGACCTATATAACCATGATGGTGTGGGCACTCACCTAGAGCCAGATATCCTGAAGTATGAAGTCAAGTGGGCCTTAGGAAGCATTGCTATGAACAATGGAGGAAGCTAGCAGGGTGATGGAATTCCAGGTGAGCTATTTCAAATTCTAAAAGATGATGCTGTTAAAGTGCTGAACTCAACATACCGGCAAATTTGGAAAATTCAGCAGTGGTCATAGAACTGGAAAAGGTCAGTTTTCATTCAAATCCCAAAGAAGGTCAATGCCAAAGAATGTTCTAACTACCTCACAGTTGCACTCATTTCACATGTAGCAAGGTAATGCTCAAAATCCTTCAAGCTAGGCTTTAACAGTACATGAACTGAGAACTTCTAGACATATAAACTGGATTTAGAAAAGGCACAGGAACCAGAGATCAAAATGCCAACATCCACTGGATCTTAGAAAAAGCAAGGAAATATCAGAAAAACATCTACCTCTGCTTTGTTGACTACCCTAAAGCCTTTGACTGTGTTGTTGTTCAGTTGCTAAGTCATGTCCAATGCTTTGCAACCCCACAAACTGTAGCAAGCCAGGCTTCCCTGTCTTTCAGTTTCTCCCCAGTTTGCTCAAATTCATGTCCATTGAGTCAATGATGCCATCCAACCATCTCATCCTCTGTCTTCCCCTTCTCTCCTCTAGCCCTCAATCTTTCCCAGCATTAGGGTCTTTTCCAATGAGTCGGCTCTTCACATCAGGTGGCCAAAGTATTGAAGTTTCAGCTTCAGCATCAGTCCTTCCAACAAACAGAATATTCAGGGTTGATTTTCATTAGGATTGACTGGTTTGATCCCTTTGCTGTCCGAGTGACTCTCAAGACTCACAATTCAAAAGCATCAGTTTTTTGGCACTCAGACTTCTTTATGGTACAACTCTCACATCCACACATGACTACTGGAAAAACCATAGCTTTGACTAGACAGATCTTTGTCGGCAAAGTGATGTCTCTGCTTTTTAATACACTGACTTGGTTTGCTATAAATTTTCTTCGAAGGAGCAAGTGTCTTAATTTTGTGGCTGCAGTCACCATCTGCAATGATTTTGGAGTCTAAGAATATGAAATCTGACACTGCTTCCACATTTTCCCCATCAATTTGCCATGACATAATAGGACCAGAAGCCATAATCTTCATTTTCTGAATGTTGACTTTTAAGCCAGCTTTTTCACTTTCCTTTTTCACCTTCATCGAGAGGCTGTTAAGTTCTTGTTTGCTTTCTGCCTTTAATGTGGTATCATTTGCATATCTAAGGCTGCTGATATTTCTCCCAGCAATCTTGATTCCAGCTTGTGAGTCATCCAGCCAAGTATTTCATATAATGTACTCTGCATATAAGTTAAATAAGCAGAGTGACAATATAGAGCCTTGACTCACTCCTTTCTCAATTTTGAACCAGTCCATTATTCCATATTCAAGTTATCGATCATAGGTAACTGGAAAATTCTTAAAGAGATCACAAAAACAGACAAACAAACAAAAATTCTTAAAGAGATGGGAATACCAGGCCACTTTACCTGCATCCTGAGAAATATGGATGCAAGTCAAGAAGCAACAGTAAGAATTGGACATGGAATAATAGACTGGTTCAAAAATGGGAAAGGAACCTGCTTATTTAACTTCTATTCAGAGTGCATTGTGCAAAATTCCAGGCTTGATAAAGCACATACTGGAATCAAGATTGCTAGGAGAAATATCAATAACCTCAGATATGCAGATAACACCACCAAAAAAGAGGAACTAAAGAACCTCTTGATAAAGGTGAAAAAGGAGAGCAAAAAAGCTGGCTTAAAAGTCAACACTCAGAGAACTAAGATCATGGCATCTGATCCCATCACTTCATGGTAAACAGGTATGTAAACAATGGAAACAGTGAAAGCGTTTATTTTCTTGGGCTTCAAAATCACTGTGGATGGTCACTGTAGCCATGAAATTAAAAGATGCTTGCTCCCTGGAAGAAAATTTATGACAAACCTAGACAGTGTATTAAAAAACAGAGACATCACTTTGCCAACAAGGGTCTGTCTAGTCAAACTTATGGTTTTTCCAGTAGTCATGTATGGATATGAGAGTTGTACCATAAAGAAGACTGAACGCAGAAGAAGTGATACTTTTGAATTGTGGTGTCTTTGAGAAGACTCTTGAGAGTCCCTTGGACAGCAGGGAGATCAAACCAGTAAATCCTAAAGGAAATCAACCCTGAATATTCATTGGAAAGATTGATGCTGAAGTTGAAGTTTCAATACTTTGGCCACCTGATGTGAAGAGCTGATTCACTGTAAAAGACCCTGATGCTGGGAAAAATTGAAGGCTAGAGAAGGGGGTGACAGGGAATGAGATGGTTGGATCACATCATCCAATCAATGGACATGAATTTGAGCAAACTCTGGGAGATAGTAAAGGACAGGGAAGCCTGGGGTGCTATAGTCCATGGGGTCACAAAGAACTGGACAAGACTGAGTGACTGAACAAAACAAAAAGAAATTCAACAGACAATCATAAAAGGACTCTGAAGATAGAAGAAAGAGCTGACAAGCCATAGTACTTAAGACTCAAGGAAAGATACCACCGTGAATCTCTTGCACCTTCTCCATATCTCTTTTATATTCCTAAGTTCCAAAGAAACCCACAACCTGGAAGTTCTCACAGGCATAAAACAAACACATAAGAAAACAAACTCTTTCTGTCCAAAGGAGTTGAAAAAAAACAGCCAGTTAAACACCTGGAGGGCAGAGCCACCATATCCAGCAATAGAAGCAGTGGTGACCCAATCAACAGCGGGGGTGCAGTCATGAAGGCCTAGCCAGGGACCTGTTCCAGAGGCCACGCATGGAGCAGTGGTGGGTTAGACCACCACAGTATCAGCAACCAAGACCCAATATTTCATCTGCTCCCATACAGCGACTTTGGGCACAGTGGTGAAACCTGCAGAGATTGAGGGAGCCTAGCAGAGCCAGAACGAAGCCAACCAAAATAATACTGAATTGGGCTTGAAAATTAAATTACCATTTGAACTAACGGTCACAAAAGTTGACCAGGATCTATAAGCTAGACCTAAAAAAGGATGAGTGCCTGTGTGTTGAAATAGAATGTTTACATAAAATCAACTTTGTTCCAACAGAGTAAAGTGTCCAGGATTTGTTGGAAAGTCACTCATCATACCAAGAACCATGAAGAACAACTTGAATGAGATGGATACATTGCTCCATAGTGCTCAGGAACACAGGACGGAAGATAAATATGAGGTTGCTACATTAGTGATTCTGCTGGTCCTTAGGCAACTATAAAACCTACAGATTAGCATTGATAATATGTTCATAGGTGTTTTCCATGTATGCTATTTTAAAATTAATTTTAAAAACAAAATTTAGGTACATTTGGTGAATACCACACTAACTTATCAACAGAATACATAAGCACACTCAGTTTCTGTAATATATATTTATTCAGGTTAGAGAGACTGAGATTACCAGTTTTACCTCCTACTAGCAAGTATAGGAGCATCCCCTGAGTGGCCAGCCAAGGGACTCAAAAGCAAGAAAAATCTGTCTCAAACCTCCTAAGACCCGTAGTGTATGTCCCAGGTAAGTTCAGAAATATATATAAACCAAAAGAAGATTTTCAAACTTTTTCTTTGTGTGAGAAAAAAATGAAAAAGGAAGCCAAGGCATATAGCTTTTATACACAGAAGATAAATAAGATAAATATTGGTGGGATTGCCAGAGTTAGCAAATAAAATAACAGAAAGTCCAGTTAAACCTGAATTTCGGTTACACAACAAATATTTCATGGATCATGCTTACACTAAAAAAAATTCCTCAGATGATGTTGAAATTAACTGAGTGTTCTGTATTTTATCTGGAAACTTCTGCCCTGAGATCATTCACAACTACACTTCCTAATCAGAGAGATCCACAGATATTTGTGGGCTTGAATTCTAGCTCTGCCACTCACTACCTCTGTTACTTTCAGTATAACCTTTCTGTTTCTTAGTTTTATCTTCCTAGTTTTATTTCCAGGGAGTATTTTTTAACACTACAGAGAATTCCTCTTAATTTAACACTCTCAATAGTTTTCCATATAAAACTCACAATTAGTCCAAGTTTCACTGGGCCAACTTTCTTTAAATAATACATTTCATTTCTTCCTTTCTCTATAACCTTAAAGACAGGAGATTTCCTAAAGCTCATATAATTGTAAATTACTCAGGCACCAGCTTGAGGATTTGAAAACCAGTTATCTCCTTTTTTTTGAAAGTGAGAGGTATGTGAATTGGGCGTGTGAGTCTTTCAGCATTTATTGATATCTCTTTGCTGTGCTTCAGGAGAGAACTGACTATTGCCATGACTATTCATTGCATTGCTTTTATAATAAAACAAAACAAAACAAGTGATAACAAAGCAGCACTAGAAGGGATAGAATAATTAATATAAGGTCTCTCTGTGTGTGTGAGCGCTCAGATGTGTCTGACTCTTTGAGACCCTATGGACTGTAGCCCACCAGGCTCCTCTGTCCATAGAATTTCCCAGGCAAAAATACTGGAGTGGGTTGCCATTTCCTTCTCCAGGGGATCTTTTAACCCAGGGACTAAACCTGCATCTATTGCATCTCCTGCACTGGTAGGTGGATTCTTTATCACTGCACTACCTTATGCATGCAACAAAAGAATGAGATGGATTTAAATATATTAATATATAAAGAGAATCATATTACTTACCAAAAGATAACATGTCATTAATTTAAAATCCCATACAGATGGAAAACAATATTCTCTATATTATTTTATTTTAACATAAAGGCATCCATAATTATGGAAAAAGATCTTTAATGGCATATACAAAACTGATAAAATAGATTTGATCTGAAAGAAGTGGAGGAAGAAGAGTATACTCAGATAATGGGTATCTAGTTAGATACTAATATTACAGTCATATTGTAAGATTTAACTAGGAGAATGTACTTCTATTTAATTTATGCATCTAAATAATGCTTTCTGAAAAACAATAAAACACTGAAAAGATATAAAGTTTATGTCAAGAACATATTTAAAGAATTGAAGAATGGGACAGTATTAATACAACATAAAAGAGAATTCAAGGAGAATCGCTTTGAAAACACATAGAAGACATTTTATATTTAGTAAGAAATTGTGTACAACTAAGAAAAAAGCTAAACAAAAACATTAAAAATTAATAGAATTGGAGATAGTGACAAATTCAACAATAAACAAAATTTACTCAAATATAGAAATCAAGAATTTTTAAACAGATTAGTCAGAGTGAAAAAAGAAGAAAGTGGATAAAAAGTAAAAAGAACTTTTAGTGATAAAGCAGAGGCAACAAAATGAAAGTGTAGAAAATGACATAAATTTGTGAGTCACAGTGTAAAGAAGAGTGAGAGACTGAAGATTAAGCAACATTTGAAGAGAAGATGGAAAACATTCCCCCCAAATTGAGAAAAATCAAGTACCAGATTCAAGAGGTGATCCTGAAAAGCACAGGCTAAGAGCAAACCTGAAAAGCCACCACAGGAAAAAAGACCCTTAACATTTGTCAGGGTCCAATCAGAAAAAAAAGCATATCAGTTAGACTGTAGTCAGGAAACAGAAACCACACAAGTTGACAAGAGTGAAGACTGAATAGAGGAAATTGGCTAAACAGTCTGGGAGCATCTAAATAAACATCAAAGAAGACTAAATTTATATAGAGACAAAAAGGAATGGCACTCCTAAAGCTGGGCAAACCAAAGGAAGATCTGGGTGTTCTGAAAACTGTAAGAGAGGGAGGGTGGTTCCCTCCGTGCTAGAACTCGGACCTCTGAGGAAAAGAGACTGCATAGCTAGTGTTGGTTCCTAAAATGGTTCAGCAAAGGAAAACCACACACCAGGGAATGCCATCTTTGAGAAGAGGGAGCTTCCAGTCTTGAGAAGGAGCTTCCAGGCTGGTGCTGAGTCTCAGAATCTCAGAGGAGGGTCCCACTCCACACACTAGTTGGGAACCAGACCTCTGAGGAAAGGGAATCCCAGAAGACTTGCTGTTGGTCTTTCTGAGTGGTGCAATCATGAGTGCCTTGGAGTTGGAGGATAAACAGAAGAATGCACATTGCTGAAGGTCCTTTACTAATATGACACTATGAATGGGAAGCAGAGAGGGAACCCTTTCTTTCTCTCCCCCCTTCTTCCTTCTGTTTTAACCATTTTAACCGTGGTTGAGTTATGGTGAGGTTTGCATGTATTTTAATTTTTGGTGCACCTATAAAAATACTCTTTGTTCATTTTAATTTCATTTTTTGTTGATTATGCATAGAAATATGATTGATATATATATATTACAAACCTGTAACCTTGTTAAACTCAATTATTAGAACGGCTTTTTAGTAAATTCTTTGGGGTTCTTTATGTCAGGAATTATGACATCTGAAAATAAAGACAGTTTTATTTTTTATGTTTTATAAAATCTCTTCTCCTTGTTTAATTTTAATATCAAAGGACACCAATATGTTAAAGACGAGTGTTGAGAGCACACTTCTTTGCCTAGTTCCCAAACCTATGGGGAAAAGCATTGTCATTCACCATTAAATACAATGTGAAGTGTAAAAACTTTTTTTTTGAACATTGGCAGTTTATTTAAATTTTTATTCCTACTTCATATTTCTTTCTTTCTTTATATTATGTTCACATTTTTAAAATATAAATTTATTTATTTTAATTGGAGGTTAATTACTTTACAGTATTGTATTGGTTTTGCCNCTTGGTTTTCTTCATATTGAAGTCCCCCCAAAAAATCATCTTCTAATGGGGTATTTTACTACATAAATTATAGTTCTTCATTTTTACAATTCACCCCAAACTGTATGAGAGATGTATCACACTAAAATTTCTAAAGCTGTTAGGAAATCCTTCACACATCGTCGTCATCTGATGTGTCACTGCTACTTGTCTCTGTGGTCTGAGAAAAAATGGTATTTTGAAAAATGGCCTGATCTGTGACTTCAAGTTTGGACCCTGGAAAACAGCACTTTCAAACCCACTATTGGGAATGACGACACAGAGAAGACTCTTGAGAGTCCCTTGGACAGCAAGGAGATCCAACCAGTCCATCCTAAAGGAAATAAGTCCTAAATATTCATTAGAAGGACTGATGTTGAAGCTGAAACTCCAATACTTTGGCCACCTGATGCAAAGAACTGACTCATTTGAAAAGACCCTGATGCTGGGAAAGANAGAGTCCCTTGGACAGCAAGGAGATCCAACCAGTCCATCCTAAAGGAAATAAGTCCTAAATATTCATTAGAAGGACTGATGTTGAAGCTGAAACTCCAATACTTTGGCCACCTGATGCAAAGAACTGACTCATTTGAAAAGACCCTGATGCTGGGAAAGATTGAAGGCAGGAGGAGAAGGGGATGACAGAGGATGAGTTGGTTGGATGGCATCACCCACTCAATGGACATGAGTTTGAGTAAACTCTGGGAGTTGGTGATGGACAGGGAGGACAGGTGATGGACAGCGTGCTACAGTCCACGGGGTAGCAAAGAGTTGGACACTACTGAGCGACTTAACTGAACTGAACTGAACGCTGTAGATTTCTTCTTGAATGACTGCTGATAGTTTATTTCAGACAGTAGTTGATGTAAGGTATGTTGTTGAATTTATGTATAAAAACATTTATAGTATTTCCTTATTATATTTTTAATGTTTATAGTATCTGCAGTGATATCCTACCTTTAGCTTCTAGCAATTGGTAATTTTTTCTTCTTTTTTGATCTCCTTTTTTTTTTTTTTTCTTGTCAGTCAGGCTAGGGTGCTATCAATTTTCTTATAATGAAAGAATCAGCTTGTATTTTCACTCATTTTCCTTATTGATTTTCTTCTTTCAAATTCATTGACTTTTACTCTTATTTTTATGATTTCATTCTTCCTGCTTGCTATGGGTATAATTTGCTCTTTTTTTGCTAATTTTTTAATGTGGTAGTTTAGATAATTGATTAGGGATCTTTATTTCCTCTTCCAAACATTTCATGCTATAAATTTCTCTTTAAATATTGCTTTGAAAACATCACAAAAATTTGGATATCTTGTGTTTTATTTTTATTCCTTTCAAAATAGTTCCTAATTTTTCTTATTGCTTCCTGTTTGACATATTTATGAATGATGTTTAATTTTAGAACAATGGAATTAAAAATATTTTTCTATAATTTATTTCTAGTTTAATTCCCTTATGGCCAGAGAAGATATACTGTATAATTTTAACATTTTAATCTTATTGAAGTTTTTAGTGGTCCAAAATATGGTTTATCTTGGTAAATGATGCATATGCATTTGAAGAGAATATTTATTATGCCAGGTGCCATGTGGAGTGCTTCATAAATATCAATTAGATCAGTTATTTGATAGTCTTGTCTAAATCTTATTCAAACTTACTATTTATGAGTTATTCAGAAAATAGTGTTAGAACATCTAACTACAAATGCCTAATTTTCTATTTCTTCTTTAATTTCCTTCTTTTTTGTTTCAGTTATTTTGAAGCTCAGTTAAGCACATATCTGGGCTTCCCAGGTGACGCTAGTGGTAAAAGATCTGCCCGCCAAGGTGGAAGATGAAAAAGAGGCATGTTTGATCCCTGGAGTAGGAAATGGCCACCCACTCCAGTATTCTTGCCCGGAAAATTCCATGGACAGAGGAGCCTGGGGCTGCAGAGTCAGACTGAGCACACACGCAAGGCACATATCCATTTGGGATTTTCAGTCCTTCAGTTGAATCCTTTAGCACTGTTATACCCTTCTTCATCCCTAAATGACCCTTGTTAACACGTGTATACCCGTGGCGGATTCATGTTGATGTGTGGCAAAACCAATACAATATTGTAAAGTAATTAACCTCCAATTAAAATAAATTAATTTAAAAAAAAGAAATATAATTTTTACCATAGTAATATATCCACTGCAGCATTATGTTTAATGTTTGCATGGTTTGTCTCTTTCCATTATTTTACTTTATTAAATGTGTGTATGTTAGGGGAAAGCAATGGCACCCCACTCCAGTACTCTTGCCTGGAAAATCCCATGGACGGAGGAGCCTGGTGGGCTCCAGTCCATGGGGTCGCTACGAGTCGAACACGACTGAGNGATGTGTGGCAAAACCAATACAATATTGTAAAGTAATTAACCTCCAATTAAAATAAATTAATTTAAAAAAAAGAAATATAATTTTTACCATAGTAATATATCCACTGCAGCATTATGTTTAATGTTTGCATGGTTTGTCTCTTTCCATTATTTTACTTTATTAAATGTGTGTATGTTAGGGGAAAGCAATGGCACCCCACTCCAGTACTCTTGCCTGGAAAATCCCATGGACGGAGGAGCCTGGTGGGCTCCAGTCCATGGGGTCGCTACGAGTCGAACACGACTGAGTGACTTCACTTTCACTTTTCACTTTCAGGCATTGGAGAAGGAAATGGCAACCCACTCCACTGTTCTTGCCTGGAGAATCCCAGGGACGGGGGAGCCTGGCAGGCTGCCGTCTATGGAATCGCACAGAGTCGGACACAACTGAAGCGACTTAGCAGCAGCAGCAGCAGAGGGTATGTTTGACATAAAACATGCTGTTACACATTTAAACTATACAGTACAGTTTTCAACATATATGTGTGTGTGCACTCAGTCACTTACTTTTGTCTGGCTCTCTGAGACCCCATGGACTGTAGCCCGCTAGGTTCTTCTGTCCATGGAATTTTCAAGCAAGAATACTGGAGTGGGTTGCCATGCCCTCCTCCAGGGGATCTTCCAGACCCAGGAGTCTAACCCCTGTTTCCTGATGCAGGTTCATTCTTTACTGCTGAGCCACCCAGGAAGCCTTTTGATATATATGAGCTCATAAAACTATCTCCACTCTCAAGATGATGACATTTCACTTCACTGATTCCTAGAAGCATCTTCATTCCTCTGATAATCCTTTCTTGTTCTCACTCTGCACCCTCCCTCCTGTTCCATGGTTACTCATAGGTCTTGAATTTTGTATGATTTCATACTAATGCAATAATGCTGTATGTGCTTATATTTTTCTGGTCTTGTTTCACTGTGATAATTGTTTTGAGATTCATGTATATTGTAGCATATACACTAACTCATTTCCATTACTGGCATATTTCTATCGATATCTGGATAGACAGGTATAGAGATGTAGCTGTAGGTATAGATGTAGGTGTGTGTGCATGCTCAGTTGCTTCAGTCGGGTCTGACTCTTTGTGACCCTATGCACTATAGCCCACTAGACTCCTCTGTCCATGGGAGGCTCCAAGCAAGAATACTGGAGTGGGTTGCCATGCGCTCCCCCAAGGGATCTTCTTGACTCAGGGATCTAACCTGAGTCTAGGTGCATCTCTTGTGTTGCAGTTGGAATCTTTACTGCTGAGCTACTGGGGAAGCCCAGGTAGAGGGATAGCTATAGATATATTACAGTTTGTCATTTATTAATTTATTTCCTTTTTAAAAATTGAAGTATAGTTGATTTGCAGTGTTTACTGCTGTGCAGCAAAGCGATTCAGATATATACCTATATACATTATTTTTAAAAAATATTCTTTTCCATTATGGTCTATCACAGGAAATTGAATATAGTTCCCTGTGATATACAGTAGGAACTTGTTCTTTATCTATTCTAGATATAATAGTTTGCATCTGATAATCCCAACCTTTCATTCCATCCCTCTCCCACCACCCTTCTCCTTGGCAACACCAGTCTGTTTTCTATATCCCAATTCTGTTTCATAGATAAGTTCATTTGTTCATTTGTGTCATGTTTTAGAATCCACATATAAGTGATATCACATGGTATTTGTTTTTCTCTTTCTAACTTACTTCACTTAGTGTGATAGTCTCTAGTTGCATCCATCTTTCTGTAAATGACATTATTTTTATGGCCGAGTAGTATTTCATTGTATATATGTACCACATCTTCTTTATCCACTCTTCTGTTTATGGACAATTAGGTTGTTTCTTTGTCTTGCTTATTGTGAAGAGTGGTGCTATATTTATTTACTTCTTAGTGGACATTCAGAGTTTTCCTGTTTACAGTATTTTTTACTAATTCAAATTAAATTGCTATGAACATTCATGCACATATCTTTCTATGGATGTATTGTTTCATTTCTCTTGGGAAATATCTAAGAGTGAAATGTCTAGATAATATGATAGGCATGTGTTTAATTTTTAAAGAAATGGCAGACGTGTTTTTTTTTCTCCAAGCAATCAATGTTTATTTATAACCCTGTGATCAGAAAGAGGCCAATTAGAAGCCTTTGAGAGAGGTTGAAATCAAAGGAAAAGAAATCTATTAAAAAATATAAAAAACACCTACTACAAAAACATAACATTTGTATTTATACATAACCATTCATTTCATATAGATGTCTCTGGTGACACTAGTGATAAAGGACCCACGTGCCTACTAATGCGGGAGATGCAAGAGATGTGAGTTTGATCCCTGGTCAGAAAGATCCCCTGGAGGAGGGCATGGCAACCCACTCCAGTATTCTTGCCTGGAGGATTCCATGGACAGAGGAGCCTGGTGGGCTCCAGTTCATGGGGTCACAATGAATCAGACATGACTGACCGCAACAGCAAGAGAGGAATAACAAAAAATGGGAGGTAGGAAGCAAATGCCCCATTCACCACTCAGCTGGCACAGAAGACCATAAAGCCAGCTGACAAGCATTTTCCATAGCATCAATCCTTTAGAGTTCTTTCTTCCTCTTTATTTTTATTAATATATAGTTGATATACAACATTATGTAAGTTACAGGTGTACCGCAGAGTAATTCAATATTTTCATAGATTATGCTGCATTTATATTTGTTATTAAATATTTGCTATATTATCTTGATGTATAATATATCCTTGTAGTTTATTTATTTTATATATAACAGTTTGTACCTCTTAATCCTCCACCCCTATCTTGTCTCTTCCCCTTTCCTTCCCCACTGCTTTGTTCTCTACATCTATGAACAGATACTCATTTGCTTTTTGTTACATTCACTAACTTGTTTTACTTTTTAGATTCCACACATGATATTACATGGTATTTCTCTGTGTGTCTGAATTATCACACTTAGCACAAAACTCTCCAAGTCCATCCACATTGTTGCAAATGGTAAAATTTCATTCTTTTTATGGCTGAGTAGTATTCAATTACATATATACATATATAATTTTCTTTATCCATTCATCTTTTGAGGGACACTTAGATTGTTTCCATATCTTGACAATAGTAAAGATGCTGCTATGAACATTGGGTATGCATGTATCTTTTTGAATTAATCTTTTTTTTCAGATATATACAGAAGAGTAGAATTGCTGGGTCATTTGGTGATTCTATGTTTAGTTTTTTAAGGAATCTCCATATTGTTCTCGACAGTGGCTATAACAATTTACATTCCTATCAACAGTGAGTCAGTGCTCTCTTTTCTCTACATTCTCAGAGACATTTGTTACTTGTGGTCTACCAAACTGTTTTTTAATGTGTCTGTGACATTTTATATTCCCACCAGTAGTGTATGACAGTTCCAGTCTCTCTACATCCCATTCAATACTTCTGTACATCCCATCCAGTACTTAGTGTGGTTAATATTTTTAATTTTATTCATTCTAAAATGTGTGTGATGCTAACACATTGTGGTTTTAATTTAAATTTTCCTGATAATGAATCATGTTAAACATCTTTTGATGTACTATTTTGTGATTCCTATATCTTCTTTAACAAAATATCTGTTAAAATTCTTTTCCCATATGACATTTAATGTTTATTATCATATTATTGAGTTTTGTGATTTTATTTTATGTTCGTTTATTTATTTGCTTCCTGAGTTCTGAGTTTGTGTGTATTTATGTGTATGTATTCTGGATACATGTCCTTTATCAGGTGTGATATGAAAATATTTTCTCTCTGTAGCTTATTTTTTTCATTCTCTTAACAGTGTTTTTCAAGGAGAATAGCTTTAATTTTGATAATGTCCAGTTGTCATGAATCATGTTTTTGGTGTCATATCTAAGAAGTCTTTGCCTCCCTGAAGGTCATAAAATATTTTTCCTTATATTTTATTTCAGATGCTTTATAGTTTTAGATTTTGTATTTAATTTAATGATGCAATTTGAAAAAAAAAAGTACCTAATGTGAGACGTGGGCTTCCCAGGTGTCTCGGATGGTAAAGAATCTGACTGCAATGCAGGAGACACAGGTTCGATCCCTGGGTTGGGAAGATCCTCTGGAGGAAGGCAAGGGAACCCACTCCAGTATTCTTGCCTGGGAAATCCCATGGACAGAGGACCCCGCATGTGTTTGCAAGAAAGTCGGACACAACTTAGCAATGAGAGGTGCTAACAATGAGAGGCATATTTCAAAGATAGGAAGGAAAGGGCTATATCGGTGATCTCAATGAATGTTAGGCATTTCTTGTCCAACTATTTTAAGCTCTCTAAACTCACTTTTTGCACTGCAGTACTCACTTTCAGAGTGTTTTACATTCAAGACAGAGAGTACAAGAAGTAAACAATATGTTAAACGCACTGTCAGTTCCCTGATATTTTGAATTCGATTGTCCTTTCTCAATTTGCCCACTGCTATTTATATTTCAAAGTCCTCAGCTTCTCCACTCATTCTTTCCCAGCTGTAGCTGTATTCTGTGGCAGAGATGGGGGCATGTTTTCCTTTTGTATTACCTGAAATAGAATCAACATTCCCATTTCCATATGTTTATACCACTGTGTTCATCTCACAAGCACACACATAGCTTACAAAACAACTCCCTATTCTTTGATGGACTAAATATAAATGTTGATGAGTCCAGAAGTCAATAGCCAAGTCTTGCTTTGGATGCCAGAAGCACCAAAAAGTAAAGATGCATAAAATATGCTCTATTGTTCAATGAATAAACCCTGTATACATGAAAGAAAAGTTAAAGTGTTAGTTGCTCAGTCATGTCTGACTCTTTGTGATCCCATGGTCTGTAGCCCACCAGGCTCCTCTGTCCATGGGATTTTTCAGGCAAGAATACTGGAGTGGGTTGCCATTTCCGTTTACTCCTGACCCAGGGACTGAACCCAGGTCTCTTGTGTCTCCTGCATTGCAGTCAGATTCTTTACTTTCTGAGCCACCAGGGAAGCCCCAATAGTGCAATGAAAGAATTCTGTTTCTCACAAGTGTGCACACAAAACTGTCCCTTGTTGTTGTTTTTTTAAATGTACATTTTACTCTGCTAAGTAGTTCAATTGCATAGTATCTCCTGGACTCTCAATCTGGATAAACAGACTGTTTTCTCATTGCATATCATCTGTGCCAATAACTTACCCCAAACTTCTCAACTTCAAGGAAGGATGTTTTTAAACTTCTCATTTAGTATAATATTTCCTTTTATCCTAAAATTTCAAATATAATTGAATTTTCTCTTTTAACACAAAGGCAGGTTTATATAAAGATGATATAAAAATACATCTGAAGACAATTGTTTTTGAAAAATACTCTGGGATTAGAAGTATCTCTGACTGTAGCCCAAGTTCTATATTGCTGACCAAAGAACAGAAGTGACAAAGGCCTTTCAAGAGCAATGTCACAGAAAAAGAAATGTATTCTCAGTGTCTAGTACAATGATTTTTAAATTTGA
>SJYA01003986.1:1564931-1577507 GCA_006410615.1 Neotragus moschatus | reverse complement strand
ATGACAAGGGTAATTAAATGGAGAAGTAATGGTCTTTTCAACAAATAATGCTGGAAAAATTAGACATTATATGCAAGAATGTTCACCTGAACCCTTAGATAAGACTAGACACAAAAATTAGCTCAAAATGAATTAGCTCAAATGGAATTTTCCAGGCAAGAATACTAGAGTGGGTTGCCATGCCCTCCCTCAGGGGATCTTCCTGACCCAGGGATCAGATCCATGTATCCTGCATCACAGGTGGATTCCTTATTGCTGAGCCACTGGGGAAGGCCTCTGGAATGTATACAACAACTTTAATCATAATCAGCAAAAACTATAAATCCACTGGTGAGTGAATATATAAGTTGTAAAATAACAGAATACCTGTAAGCTAATTTAAGAAATAAACCTCTGATACATGTACCAACATGAGTAAATTATCAGAAGCATGGTAAGTAAAAGAAATAGATGCAAAAGGGTAGATATTGTATAATTCCATTTATATGATATTCTGGAAAATGAAAGCTATAGGGACAGAAATCGGACAAGTGGTTGTTAGGAACTGGGGTAGAGAGAGAGTATTGACTACAGTGAGGCAGTAAGGAACCTTCTGAAGTAATGGGACTATTCTATAGCCTGACTGTACTGGTTATTATATGACTGTATATGTTTGTCAAAACTCACTGAATTACATACCAAAAAGACTGAATTTAACTCTATGTAAACTATACCTTAATAAATCTGAGTCTTAAAAAGGTGTCCAATCAGAATATAACCTATATAACAAGTTGATGCTTTACACTGAGCATAATGGGAATATATATAGGAATTTTGTTTGTACTTTGGTCAATGATTACCTAAAGAGGTTGTGAGCACCACGGGTATGTGTAAAAATATCCTCTGTAGTGTATAAAGAACATATTAAATATTCTATTTGTTTAACCTGTTTAAGTAATTTTTTTGTTATGCTTAGCCTAGCATCTTTATTTTTTAATTTTTTTGTTATTTATTTTATTTTTTTTTCAGATTTTTATTTTACTTTGCAATACTGCATTGGTTTTGCCATACATCAACATGAATCTGCCATGGGTGTACACATGTTCCCAATCCTGAACACCCCTCCCACTGGAAGAATGGCATTGAAACATGTATAATTTTTTTAAATTTTTATACTGAAATATAGCTGATTTACCCCCTGGAGGAGGAAATGGTGACCTACTCCAGTATTCTTGCCTGGAAAATCCCATGAAAAAAGGAGCCTGGAAGGTTACAGTTCACGGAGTCACAAAGAGTCAGACACAACTGAGCACATATAATTGATTTACAATNCACTGGAAGAATGGCATTGAAACATGTATAATTTTTTTAAATTTTTATACTGAAATATAGCTGATTTACCCCCTGGAGGAGGAAATGGTGACCTACTCCAGTATTCTTGCCTGGAAAATCCCATGAAAAAAGGAGCCTGGAAGGTTACAGTTCACGGAGTCACAAAGAGTCAGACACAACTGAGCACATATAATTGATTTACAATGTTGTATTAGTTTCAGGGGTACAGCAAAGTGATTCAGTTATACATATAATATATGCATTCTTTTTCAGATTCTCTTCCCATATAGGTTACTGAAGAATACTGAGTAGAGATCCATGTTCTATACAGCAGGTCCTTTGTTGATTATCTATTAATGTATACAGTAGTGTGTATATGCAAATTCCAAACTCCTAAGGTACCCCTTCCCCACCTTCGCCCTTTGTTTACCATATATTTGTATTCAAAGTCTGTGAGTCTGTTTCTCATTTGTAGCTATGTTCACTTGTATCATTTTAAAAGATTCTACATATAAGTGACATCATATGATATTTGTCTAAATTACTTCATTTAGTACGATAATCTCTAGGTTCATCCATGTTGCTGCAAATGGCATTACTGCATTCTTTTCAATGGCTGAGTAATAATGCACTGTATATAGGGACTTCTTCTTTATTCATCTCTCTGTTAATGGACATTTAGGTGGCTTCCATGTGTTAACTAATTTTTATTAACTTCTATTTTTATCTTTGCCTTAAAAATGTTGGTGAGTACCTGACTTTTGATGCAGTTCTGTAACTCTGCATAAATTCAAATCTCCACTAAGTATCTCTTTCACTGAAGTTAGTTAACACAAGACAAATGTCAAGAATCTGGAGGACACCAGTACTTTACAGCTTGTGAAATTTATCCTTATTGGCAGTCTTTAACTCGACTGACATTCTGGCATGCCATTCAACCATATGAGCAGAAGGAAAGGAAGGAGAAGAAGCCAAAGTGCTATAATCTGGAGACAGAGGTCTGGTTAAGAATACATCCCCAGTGAGAAAGTAGAAGCCAAATAACATATGAGAGACAGGATGGTTATACAGCAAACAAATGTCAATATTTTTTAGTTTATAAGGTCCATGGAAAAGACTTGAAATGGTACATTTGGAATACTACCAAATACCACGAGGGGGCCATGAGCATAGGTAAAGCAAGACATTTTAGATTCTAAATGGATATTCAAAATATTGAATGACTGCTAAGGCATAGGCACAAAAGAGTTGAAACTGTCCGTAAACAAAGTTAAGTTCTTATTATTAATGTTCACTGGAAGAAAGTGAAGAAGAACTAAAGAGCCTCTTGATGAAAGTGAAAGAGGAGAGTGAAAAAGTTGGCNTGTTCATTGGAAGGACTGATGTTGAAGCTGAAACTCCAATACTTTGGTCACCTGCTGTGAAGAGCTGACTCATTGGAAAAGATCCTGGTGCTGGGAACGACTGAGGGCAGGAGGAGAAGGGGACGACAGAGGATGAGATGGTTGGATGGCATCACTGACTCGATGGACAAGGGTTTGGGTGGACTCCGGGAGTTGGTGATGGACAGGGAGGCCTGGTGTGCTACGGTTCATGGGGTTGCAAAGAATCAGACGCGACTGAGCAACTGAACTGAACTGAACTGGTCAAATGCCAGTCCACCTAAAGGGGAAGGACATCAGAAGAAAACTCACTAAGGGTAAGCATTTCAGGTATGAAAAAGGCAAGCCAGACAGAAAATCACTGCCAGGGCCAAAGGGACATGATAATTTCTGGTCAAATGTATGTAAACATGATAGGGAAAAAAGAAAAAAAGACCAACCAGTGACCTAGAGATCACAAGAATATAAACTTGCCATTTTTGGAGAATTTTGTATTTCCCAAGTAATGCAAAACTTAACACAGTGCCCATGGATTATGCTACTAGGAATTCAAAAATTGGGATGATGGGATGGAAAACATTAAAAGAAATAAAATTAAGGAAAGGTAGATGAGGACCCCACAATGTAATAATCACAGCACACAGCAAATAAATTTTATTACTCTCTCAGTATTTAAGCAGATAAACTAGGCTGCAGTGCTCTTCACAGGATTATCAAGCAAAGAGAAAGAACTTCATTGGATTTGCCTTGGTGGATTTAAAGATAAAGGGAATTCCCTTCTTACTGTGATTCCCACCCCCATCATCCTCTGGGAATCCATAGTAAAAGAAAGATCCAGGCTGGACCAAATTTATTCCTGTCAGCACTCTG
This sequence comes from Neotragus moschatus, assembly GCA_006410615.1. Taxonomy (NCBI): domain Eukaryota; kingdom Metazoa; phylum Chordata; class Mammalia; order Artiodactyla; family Bovidae; genus Neotragus; species Neotragus moschatus. The sequence continues at coordinate 1,573,944 of SJYA01003986.1, read as the reverse complement.
AATAAAGGTACTTATCAGTTCTTTACTGAGGAGATATGAGAGGCTGTTAAAGATATACTCTCTAAACTTCAGAGTTTCTCAGACAAGTGTTATTGGCAAGGTTGTTATGTGTTAGAAGTTCTCAAACAGATATTCAGGCATGGGTTTGGGATTGAGTTCTAACTTTAATAGCTCACCAAAGAAACCACTGGTACTACCATATATCAAAATAGATTACAAGGTTAAAATAATTTGTAAAAGGTTGGTTAACAGTCTAAGTGCATAGCAAGAAGTAGATATGAACCTAAGGAGGAAGGGGAAAAGATGTTCAAAATGAGCCACTAATGACCTGAATGTGATTGATTGGTACATCTAGATATAAACTGGAAGCCAACCAGGGAACTCTGAATCATCTAGAAAAATCTTTAGGTCATTGGTCTGTGTGCCTGGTTAACCACAAAAATCATAATTTCAGAGGCATCTATTGCTTAGGTCTGGGGCTTCCCAGGTGGCTCAGTGCTAAAGAACTCACCAGCCAGTGCAGGAGATGCAGAAGATAGGGGTTCGATCCCTGGGTGGGGAAGATCCCCTGGAGAAGGAAATGGCAGCCTGCTCCAATATTCTTGCCTGGAAAATTCCACGGACAGAGGGGTCCGGTGGGATACAGTCCATGTCACAAAGAGTCGGACACGAGTGAGTGCCTGAGCACACAAAGGCACACACATTGCCTTAGGGCTACTAACTAGTTTCCTCCTTCTATGCTTATACATATCCTCCTGAAAACTTGCAAGGAAGCTTAAACAAACAATTCTGAATGAGGGATACTCACTTAAAGAGAAAAGAAAGAGAATAAGCAAAGGGGTTTCCCCTGTCAAAGGAGAAGGAAGGTGGAAAATAAAAATAGGGCAGACAAAAAGATGAATACTGGGCACCAAAGAAACATACTGTGGTTGGGGAAAATATTTAACAATATAAGAAAAGAGAAATAGCTCTGTAATGCCCCTGTATTTAGGCATATTATAGCTATTAAATATAAAGAATGAATGAGTGTGTGATGACAGGAGCTTCAGGAAGGGGAGTGTTGAACAATGAAATCCATCAGGGACACCATTGCTTTTACAGGGTGTTTTGAAATTTTGGGACCTCTTGAGCTTTATTCTAAGGTAATCTTTTAATTTTTTAAAGATATCATACTGCTCTATCTACCCAAGGCAGCCAGACACAGATCCTGAGGTTTGTGTCTTTTGCATTCAGACAACAGCACAATGATCTCATTAAGAGGATGAGTGTAGGAATCAGATATTTGGAATGACTATCATGGCTATTTATTGGATAGGGTGGTTTTCAAGAATTTATTGAGAGTCAGACAGCTGGCTAAAACCTGCGAGTCTTCCATAAGTAGACATCATCATACTCATTTGCAGAACTTCTTTTATTTTTATTATTTTTTTAAAAAGAAGATATCTACTTTAACTTCAAAGCACAGAAATATTCTACCTGGTATCAATCTCAGCCAGCAGCTCTCCCCAGATGGCCAGCACAGGCCTTGGGGGACACAAGGGTGGCATGACCTGGACTGGGGCTGTGTCATTTGTATAGTTTCTTTACAGGAGTTCAATACATTTAATTCTTTACTGAATATAATTTGTGATTATTCATTAAAAACATGGTCACTGAACAGAATCAAAACAAATTGCACTCCATATTCTCAATTTAACCATGTTTTAACAAGAGATGTGCAGAGCCTTACCCAATGTCACGTGGATCGTGCAGAGTTGCCCCTGTGATCCCGTTGTTTTTATTCTCACTCGAGCTGCTTGTCCGCAGCAGGGCCTTCTCCTTGTTCAGCACTTTTGTGGTCGCACTGCTCTTCTGGGGCTCAACTGGTGTCACAGACTCCTGAAGATTCCCCAGGTCGTGTGCATCTCAGATATTAAGCTAAGCTGTCCAAAAGGAGACAGGGAAGCAAACCAATTAAATGGAAAAGATATAAAGAAGCTTCCCTACCAAAACTTTAGCAGGAAGTCTTCTGAAACACAAGAATGACATAAAATCTCAATTGTGATGTAGAGGCCTTGTTTATTTTCCTTCTTGTTCTTGGTATTTGAAATGTTCTCTGTGACACAGTTGTTATTAGGTTGTTACTAAAATCATCTCCCTCATGAAAAGTATGCTTTGGGGGCAGGAAAGAAGGAAAGTAACAATTGCGTTATTCCTTTCTATAGGCCAAATCTGTGTAGCTATCTCTCTCTGGTTATTTTGGTTTTTTTTTTTTTTGCTTTGAGTTCTCACATCAGTCCTCACGTAGGGCTGTCTTCCAAACATGTACAATTTTTTCAGTGAAACTAAAACCACATTCTACAAGCTGTCTTGTAGTCTGCTAATATAAAATACGTTTCACAGCTTTGTTTGCTCACTTCAAAAAATTAGTTGCCTAGAGAAAATCTAGAAAATCCTAGGAGTGCCATCTTGTGAGCAGTACCAGAGTTGCATCCTGTTACTACTAGATCTTTAGAGCAAAAGGGTGGGAACTTAGATCCTGGCAAGCCAGCAGTTTTCTCAGGCTTCTAGGATATACCATACTAAAATTTAGAGTTTCCTTATGTATCACAAAAAATGGAATGCTAATGCTTTTAGTTGCAATGGTCTGACAAAAATATGCATGGTTACTGAAAAGTGAAAAGATATGATTTTTAAAAGAAAGAATAATTCTGTAAAAATAATCAATATTATTTTCTGAATTATCTTTCAGTATCTTTATATAATATATATGTGTGTGTGTGTGTGAATACATATTACTTTAAAACCAGCTTTTTACTGTGCTCAAGCACACTTTGAAAAATTTTCCTTATAAATATTTCCAATGTGATTTTGTTTGAATCACTTCAAATGTAATTTCCCTCTAATTTATAACATTTTACCTGAAACTCTTTCTCTGATATTGTTTAAAAAAATGTTTTTTAATAGAGAGAGTAAGGACTGTACTGTTTCTCAAACTATACAAAGAATCCCATTTAGTGAAGGTACCCTTCTATCTTTCCTGATGTTACACATATTGTATTAACACAGTCCTCTATCTTTAAATGATATAATGTGGTGTTTGCCATTCTGCAATTTTCATTTGCACCTAATACTACTTTTCAGACATCTTTTCAAATCACTACATGCTCATACTTCTGTTTGTCAGCTATATAACATTCAATTCTAATTGTATGGATGTACCAGGTCACATATTTTTTAAATGGCTAGTAGAAACAATCCAAATCCTCTTCCTGTTTCACTATTAAACTTTAAAGATACAGAAAAATGGTTATTGCTGACCATGGTCATACCTGTTGTCTGAAAGAATGAGTTGCAAGGAGAACACAGACAGGCCTGTAGTCAACACAGCAATCAGGCTACGCACTTGATCAAGTCCAGGAAAATTTCAACTGTCGGCAAAAGATGGGGGGGGGGTTAGTTATGGCTGCATGTCTGTGTGTTTATGAATGATTACGTGTCTAAAACCAAAGTGTACCAATTTGTTTCAGTATCATTTTGCTCTACTTTTTAAAAAATCATTTATCAATGATAAAAATGATCATGGAATAAAGCAGTTCTAAAAATGCTGAAACTGGTTAAAAATGTATTTTGAAATCTTCAGTAATCTGAATACTCCAGCACATCTGAATCCCTTCCAAATGTTCCTTGTACATTTCTATTTTACATGTCAAGCACTTTTTATGGTTACATTTTTCCTGTCAGTTATTTTTTGTAGAATAATAAACACTTCAATAAAATCTGTACCAAAGATGGAAACATGAAATGCCATGTAAAAAATTAACATGAACAGCATGCCTCGCTGAAGTCTTAATTTAGATGCGGTAATCTGATCACCCATTCCCACACTGTGGACTTTAAAAAATATCGGAGAAACTGAATTTTCAGGGGATTGATTCTGTCATAGTAACGGGAATTTCCCCCCAAATATATTCTATTCCCACCCCTCCCAGGCAACACCCTCTATTTTCTTCCACCGTAACACTAAAGCCCAAAGAAATCCCCAGAAAAAAACTAGCTTTAAGACAGCCATTACCTTGAAGCTTCTTGTCAGCTGCAGCCTCGTGAAATGCAGCCCCTCCCCCAAGAGTGGCCAGGCACAGCTCAAATCCAAGCTTCTCAGAGGATGCTCCGCCCCCTCCCTGTGATGGGGAAAGGAGGGGGCCTTTCCTCAATTAGAGGGAGGAGAATTGCCAAGTTAACTGAAATTCACTTAAAGGAGAAAAACGTTCATTTCTAAAGGACTTGAAAGAGAAATGGCAACTTGTGTCTCTTTCATTTCCATTCAAACCACAAGGGTAGGTGACTTCCTAAAGGGAAACAGCAAATCCCTTTATGATCTAGTAAAGATCCAGTTGAAAATATCTCCTACATATTTTCTTGCCCTTTCTGTTAACATTTTTACAAAAGATTTTAAGACTCAACTGGTCATGGTCCACTAAAAAGTCCTGCTAAGTCCTTGCTTGTGATTATCGTGAATGAATACACTGTTTTGTGGAGAATTAAAACTGTACAGTGTTAATTCTTCTGGCCCTGAGACATGATATGTTTCTCTGTTACTCAGTTTCTCTCATTCATCCTTCAGAAAGTTTCAGCTTTTTTCAAGTCAAGTCATTTTTTTAAACATAAATATCTACCAAAATCCTTAATGAAGAGAGATATGAGAAATATATCTTTAAATATACTAAAACTGAAAAAAACCCAACTATTTATGGTTTAAAAACACTATAAAGCAAGTTGAAAACACAAGAATAAATTTGACAAACTGGTTCTGACTCAAAAAATAGCCCTAAAGTAGCTCTTATATATTAATAAAGAGAAGAGTGAAGTTAAAAAAAATGAGCAAGAGACATAAATAGACAATTCATAATGTTCTGAGGGAAAAATTCTTACCCACTCCCAATATTAACTTCCCTGTGAGCAAGCTCGTACAGCGCAACTACAGGGACCTCTGTCCTTCCCATATAGTTATAAACCTCCAGGCTGTTTGGTAAAATTGTTTAAATTTGCTGTTTTAAAGTCCACTTGACTCAATAATCAATACCCTGCAGCTTACTTTCACCTTGTACAAAAGGTGATGTTTAGGCTTCTATCTGCAACTTCACTTGTTTTATATCAGTTTGTTCAATTTGTTCAGCAGAGAAAGGGGATATGCTGTTCAATGGGGCTCCTCAAAACTCAGATATCCAAAATAAAAATTAAAACTAAATAATCCATAGAGATATTCACCTTTCCTAATAAAGAAATGCAAATGTAAACAGCAATGAAATTTCAATTTTACTTATAATGAAGTGGGGAAAACATGATTCAATGGAGAGTTGAAAAGAGAGAAAATGGGTACTCTTGCTCATGTGCAAGTTCACAAAGCTGGGAAGAGGGCAAAACAAAATTAAAGCAAAAGTCTTAGAGACTTCCCTGGTGCTCAGTGATTAAGATGTCACCTTTCAATTCAGGGGATACAGGTTTGAGGGCTTCCCTAGTGGCTCAGACGGTAAAGAATCCACAGTGCAGGAGACCTGGGTCTATCCCTGTGTTGGGAAGATCCCCTGGAGAAGGAAATGGCAGCCCACTCCAGTATTCTTGCCTGGGAAGTCCCACGGACAGAGGAATCTGGCAGGCTACAGTCCACGGGGTCACAAAGAGTCGGGCATGACTGACTAAGCACAGGCACAGGTTTGAGCCCTGGTTGGGTAGCTAAGATAACACATCTCTCGTGGCCAAAAAGCAAAAACATCAAACAGAAGGAGTACTGTCACAAATTCAATAGAGGCTTTTAAAAAGATGGTTAAGATGGTAAATTTAAAAAACAAAACAAAACACCCCAAACTCAGTTTTACCTGAGTTCCAAACAGAAAGATATGTTCTCTTGATCAGTACTCGCGGCTTTCTGCACTTGGAATCCTGTCTCTTGAGGATTCTGGAGTAGAACAAAAGATTATGTCATTCACTTTCCGAATGTAGGAGAATTAATGACTGCAACCCCCAGTGAGTGTTACTTAATCTATGTCCTTTTTGGTGAACATGCTGGTGAACCACAACAATTTTCAATAATTGCCACACTTATCTATGAACTCCCCATCTTTCACATACATCCACATTCTCACACAAATTAAAAACTGTATTTCCACACTATGCTCTTACACTGACCATATCTGCATTATGGTTTCACTCAACCGTAGACTAGTTACAACGTATCTCTTCTGTGTCACAGGGACCTGGCAGTATGACAATTGATAATCACTGGTTATGGAGAGAAATGTTCATTTCATCCAATCCTCATTTACAACTGGCAACTCTTTGTTCTTGTGCTTTTGTTCTTTGCAATTCAATATCCTCTTTACTGAGCATTTTTGTTCACAAAATATTCAAGAAATTGAGTTAAATTTAGATTTTTATTGCCTTTAACCTAGTTTTGTCATTTCCCAGGAAGTGACAAAACCTATATACTGCCAAATGGATCATTCTGAGGGTTGGTTCTCTTAAGATAATGCTTTGCTAATTCAAAAACTATATATATATATGTGTGTGATGTAGGTAAAGTTGGTGAAGCCCTCACAGCACCATCCATCATCACAATGAATGAGTAAACACGACCCCTGTCTCTTGGCACCTCTGACTAATTCAGGTTAGAGAAACAGAGCTGCAGTATGACACAGCTCTTCCTGTGATTAACAAACAGAGAGGAAGAAAACTGTGCATCAGGGGCTCTAAAGAGAGAAGCCATCATTCTTTCACAGATATATAATAGGAGGGTCAGGCTAGATCAAAATTATTCCATTAAGCAATCTGAGTAAAGGACATCAAGGGTTCTTCTTTAGTGAGGAGATATGGATTTCTCTCGGCAGAACCCAATGTTTAGCCTTTAGGTTTGCAACAGAGGTATTATGACAAGGAAGCAGGCAGACAGTTGTGGGTTTGAGACCTTTACTAGCTGAGTGGAGAGAAAAGTTTCAAATCCTTGATAACTATGCTAACTTGTCATGTCTCCATAGTAGATCCCAACTAAGAAACACGCATAACTCAAAAGCATCTCTGACAATAACCTAGGTTGTCTAAACAGGAAACCACATTTAAAGGTACAATAATTAAGAACAAAAAGAATTTAGTAGCTAAGTGTGTAGTGAGAGCTAGATGAGACAGGAAGGATATGGAAACAGGTAAAAGAAATCCTAATTTAACCACAGAGAAACTGGATTTGCAACATACTCAGTTAGTGCACCAGGATATAAACAGGAACTCAATCAACAGATATACAGTGTCCTGGAAAATTTCTCAGGACACTGATCCAGTTCTAGCTGCCTAGTTTTCTAGAAAAGCAGTTTTTGAAGGGCCCTTAACTCTACTACAGTAGGGCTAATAAATGGCACTCACCTGCTGTAGCCTCTTCTTATCCTCTGAAACCCACAAAGTAGCTGGAATAAAGTGTTTTCAACAGGCGCCAATTGGATTAGATTAAAATATGGCAAAAAAAAGTATCAGATAAGAACTTTACCCTAAGCAGAAAGGACATGGACAATGATGATGGGAGACAAGGTACAAATCAGAAGAATAATATCAGAGAGGAGATTAGAGACATGGACCTCTTTCGGAGGGGAGGGGAGGAAAAACACGAATTATGATAGCACAAACCCAATGTCACATCTTTACTATTTCTGTGTACTCTAGAAAAGAATGCATGTGGGAAGGGCTTTGGAAGTGGCAGGACATTATTTGTGTTCCTGGATAATTTCGGCCTTTTAAATCCCACAGGGTTATCACAACGGAATTCTGGGCTTTAATGTTTCCAAAGCTGCTAGTGCTGCCTTGCCTGTCCAAAGCAATCAAAGATCTCATGGACACAGATAATGAGGTTCGGCATCAATAGCCTTATTCAAGAGAGTGTAGAGAAGTCTATTTGAGGAAGGCTGTGAGACCTTAGGCAGGTCTTAAGAAATACTTGCAACTACGCTATCTAGTGCTTCCCTGGTGGCTCAGTGATAAAGAATCTGTCTGCCAGTGCAGGGGATGTGGGTTCAATCCCTGGGTCAGGAAAAGCCCTTGGAGAAAAAATAGCAACCCACTCCAGTGTTCTTACCTGGAAAATCCCATGGACAGAGGAGCCTGGTGGGCTACACTCTACAGGGTCACAAAGAGTCAGACACAACATAGTAACTCAACAACAACACCATGCTGCTAGTATGTGGTGACAACAACTGAGCAAAGCTGTCAAGGATTATAGAGTCAGGTCCCTGGCTGCAACCTCTGGTAGACACATGAATAGCCTCTCCAATTATTTATTCATAGTGGTTAAACATATGAGATATTTTCCCCAAAACTAAAAGCAATGGCTTTTAATTACAAAACATTAGGGCTGCAGAACAGGGGCAAAAGAACTGTATCTCGAATTATCAACCTAACATAATTTTAGTATGAAATGTGTCCTTTAATTTAAAATGTTATGGCTACAGAGCAGCAAACAAAATAAACTATACCTCTTATACCCCAAGTTCTCAACATGTTTTTAATGTGAAATATTTCATAAGATAGGAAGAACCTTACCCGATATCACACGGATCGTACAGGGTATGCCCCTGTGATCTGGTTGTTTTTATTCTCACTCCAGCTGCTTGTCCAGCAGAGCCTTCTCCCTGTTGGGCCGTTTTGTGGTCGTGCTGCCCTTCTGAGGCTCAACTGGTGTCATACACAGATTCCCCAGGTCATGTGCATCTCAGACATTAACCTAAGCTGTCCAAAAGGAGACAGGGAAGCATACCAATTAAATGGAAAAGCTATACAGAAGTTTCCCCACCAAAACTTTAGTAGGCATGCTCTTCTGAAACACAGGAATGAGATAAAAATCTCAACTGTGATGTAGAGGCCTTGTTTATCTTCCTTCTTGTTCTTGGTGTTTGAAATGTTCTCTGTGACAACAGTTATTAGGTTGATACTAAAATCATCTCCCTCATGAAAAATATGCTTTGGGATAGGAAAAAAGGAAAATAACAATTGCCTTGTG
>SJYA01003986.1:1523092-1538522 GCA_006410615.1 Neotragus moschatus | reverse complement strand
CAGAGACATTACTTTGCTGACTAAGGTCTGTCTAGTCAAGGCTCTGGTTTTTCCAGTGGTCATGTATGGATGTGAAAGATAGACTGTGAAGAAAGCTGAGCACCAAAGAATTGATGCTTTTGAACCGTGGTGTTGGAGAAGACTCTCGAGAGTCCCTTGGACTGCAAGGAGATCCAACCAGTCCATTCTAAAGGAGATCAGTCCTGGATGTTCTTTGGAAGGACTGATGCTAAAGCTGAAACTCCAGTACTTTGGCCACCTCATGCGAAGAGTTGACTCATTGGAAAAGACTCTGCTGTTGGGAGGGATTGGGGGCAGGAGGAGAAGGGGACGACCAAGGATGAGATGGCTGGATGGCATCACTGACTCGATGGGCGTGAGTCTGAGTGAACTCCGGGAGTTGGTGATGGACAGGGAGGCCTGGAGTGCTGCGATTCATGGGGTCAAATATATATATATGTGACATATATATATATGAAAATGTTAGTCACTCAGTCATGTCTGACTCTTTGTGACCCCATGGACTGTAGCTCGCCAGGCTCCTCAGTCCATGGAATTCACCTAGGCAAGAATATTGGAGTGGGTAGCCATTCCCTTCTCCAGGGTATCTTCCTGACCCAAGGATCAAACCCAGGTCTTCTGTATTGCAGCAAGAGTCTTTACTGTATGAGCCAACAGGGAAGCCTTATATATATGTGTGCGTGGTTTAAATATATATATTTAAATTTTTGGTCTCCACATGTTTACCGTGAGTATGTAGAAATATGATTGACTTTCCATATTGATCTTTTATCCTGAAACATTGCTAAACTCACTGATTAGTTGTAGAATTTTTTTGGTAAATTCATTGGGAATTTCCCCATAAATAATTACGTCACCTATAAACAAGTCTAGTTTTCTTTTTTCTTTGCCAATCTGTAAGCCTTTTATATATTTTCCTTGCTTCATGTGGAATAAGAGTGGTGAGAGCAAACAATCTCGTATTGTTTCCACTCTGGTGTCTCAGTATATTCAAGCTGCTGTAACAGAATATCATAGATTGAGTGGTTTATATACAATAGAAATTTATTTCTCATAGTTCTGCAGGCTTGAAAGTCTAGCAGATTCAGAATCTGGTGAAGCCTGCTTCTTGGTTTATAGTTGGCTATCTTCTCACTGGGACCTTGCATGACAAAAACTTCAAAGGTGTCTCTGGGGTGTCTTTTATAACCACACTAATCCCTTTATGATGGTTCCATTCTCTTGACCTAATCATTTCCCAAAGGCTCCACTTTCATTGGGAATTGGATTTCAGCATACGAACTTTGTGGGGACACAAGCATTCAGTCTATAGCAGAGGGAGGGTATTGTATTTCTCCATGAAATATGATGTAGATGCTTTTTATCAAATTAAGATAATTCCTTTGGATTCTTAGTTTTCTGAAAGTTTTTCTCATGACTGAGTATTGGGTTTTATCAATTATGTTTTCTGCATCAATTGATATGGTATGATTATATAATATTTCTTCTTTAGCTTGTTTATATGGTATAATACATTAATCAATCAAATTTTCAAACATTGAACCAGCTTTGTATAATTTAAATAAATTCCACTTGATCTTGTTGCATAAACACTTTATATATGGTTGTGTTTAGTTTGCTAGTACAGTGTGGAAGATCTTTTGTGTCTTAGATCATAAAAGATATCACTTTTTGTTTTTTGTTTTTACTGCCTTTTTCTTGTTTCAATAGCAGGATAACTAGCCTTATAAATGAGTTAGGAAGTATTCTCTCCTTTTCTGTTTTCTGGGAAAGATTATATAACACTGGTTTTAATTCTTCTGTAAATGTTTGATAGAATTCTTCAACAAAACCATATGGAGATTTATTTTTCCTGTATTTTTAAAAGTTTTAAATAGTTTATTTAACACTTATGGAAGTATTCTGAGTGTATATTTCATATTGATTGAGTTTTGTTATTTTGTGGTTTTTGAGAAGTTGGTCTTTTCTTTTAAGAAGTGGAACTCATGAACATAAAATTGTTCATAGTATTCCCTTACTATCCTTGAAATGACTAAAAGATCGATAATCATGTTTTTTCTAATATTGGTGATTTTTTCTTTCTTTTTATCTTTGTGCTTTTTACTAGGTTTCTTGATTTTGTTGATTTTTTAACAATAATTTGCTTTTGTTTCATTGCTTTTCTTTATCGTTTTTCTGTTTTCAAGGATTCCTGGTCTCATCTTTATTATTTATTTCATTTCTTCTACTTGTTTTGGGTTTGCATTCTCTTTTTGAAATATCCCTAGGTAGGAAATTTGGCTATTAATTTGATACGCTTTTTTCTTTTTTAATGAGTTTTTTTTATTGGATGATAATTGCTTTATAATATTGTATCAGTTTCTGCAATACATCAGAATTTTATTGTTATAAATTTGCATTTCATCTCTGCTTTAGCTATGGCTGACATATTTTATATTTTATATGCTGCATTTTAATTTTTATTTAGTTATGCTTTTATTTCCTTTTGAACTTCTTACTTGATCCATAGACTATTTAGATGTATTTTTGCCTACACTTCAAAGGTTCAGGAGTTTTCCCAGTGTCTTTCTGTTATTGATTTCTGCTTTGATTCTATTATGGTCAGAGAACATACTGTGTCTAGATAAAATTCTTTTAAATTTTTTAAAATTTGTTTTATAGTCAAGGATATGATCTGTCATGGCGAATGTTCCATTGACACTTGAAAAATAATGTCTTCTGTTGTTGTTAAAATGTCAGTCATATCCTATCAATGCTGTATTTTTTTGTTCTTGTATATCTTTGCTCATTTTCTGTACAATATTTCTACTAGTTTCTGAGAGCAGAGTATTGAAGTATCAAAGTGTAATTGTGTATTCATATATTTGTACTTTCAGCTATATCAGTTTTTGCTTCATGTATTGTAACAGTCTGCTGTTTGGTGTATACCTATTAAAGATTGTTATATATTCCAAGTGGATTCATCCTTTTATTATAATGTACTATCTCTCTTTGGCTCTACTAGTTTTCTTTGCTCCAAAGTCTATTATAGCTAATATTAATATAATCATTCTTGGTTTTGTCAGTTAATGATTGTATGGTCTATTATTTCCATCTCATTACATTCAACATACCTATGTAATTGTAGTTGAAGTGAGTTTCTTGTTGACAGCATATTATTGGCTCATGAGGTTTTGGTTGTTTGTTTAAATATTAAAATCCCCTTTATTTTGATACTTCCATTTACAAAACAAGCATATATTGGAATGCATATATTGGAAGTCTTATTTCAAGTTATACAAAATTCAACTTAGCCAATTTTTTTCCAGTTTTATTGAGATATAATTGACATACAACACTGTATAAGTTTAAGGTACAGACCATCATGAGTTACATACATCATAAAATGATTACCACAGTAAGTTTAGTTAATATCCATCATCTCATATAAATAAAAAATGTTTTTCTTGTGATGAGAACTCTGTGATGTTTATTACCTTCTTATATAACATACAGCACTGTCAATCATAATCATCATATTGTATATTACATCCCCAGGACTTATTTGTTTTATAACTGCAGGTTATTTTATAACTTTTGACCATTTTCATCCAAATCCCCTATACCTACCCACTCCTTTGTCTGTTAACCACAATTATGGTCTCTTTTTCCTGTGAGCTTGATTTTGGTTTTATTTTTGTTTTTGATTACATATATCAGGGAAATAATACAGTGATTGTCTTTCTGTATCTGACTTGACATAATGGCCTCAAGATCTAATCATATTGTTGGAAATGGTAAGATTTCCTTCTTTTTTAATATGGCTAAGTATTATATCATTATATAAATATCACAACTTCTTCATTCATCCATTGATGGATTCTTATGCTATTTCCATGTCTAGGCTGTTGTAAATACTGCTGCTATGAACATGGGGTGCAGAAATGTTTTTGTTTCCTTCAGATATATCCCAGAAGTGGAATTGCTTGATCATATGGTAGTTCTATTTCTAATTTTTTAGAAGCCTCCATACTCTGCTGTTTTTCATAGTGTTTGTACCATTTACAACCCAACAAGAGTGCACAAGGGCTCTTTTTTTCCCACATCAGCTGCCTGCTAGCCCCTCCATCACCTGGCTGCTGCTGCTGCTGCTGCTAAGTTGCTTCAGTCATGTCCGACTCTGTGCGACCCCATAGATGGCAGCCCACCAGGCTCCCCCGTCCCTGGGATTCTCCAGGCGAGAACGCTAGAGTGGGTTGCCATGTCCTTCTTCAATGCATGAAAGTGAAGAGTGAAAGTGAAGTCGCTCAGTCGTGTTGACTCTAAAGAATCACAATGCTGCCTGCTTCTTCCAAGTGGGGCATGGATTAGCTTCATGGCCAGCCCCACAGAAACTACCAGGTAGGGAAATTAGAGTGCAGATGATTACATGGAGTGGGTGTATAGGATGCATAATTCTCTTTCTGCTCACCCCCATTGAAACTGGGAAAGAGGGGTGGTTTTATTGTTGATGTTTCACTGGAGTATGGTTGAGTATTATCAAAAAGTTTTTCTGTTTTTAAGCCACTCATCTAGAATCTGGCCAAGGGGAATAGACTTTCATTGGAACTTTTATTTACTTTGTCTATGCTTGTTGGTGTTTACAAGTTGGAAGATTCTGCAATGCACTGTCTGGGTCATATGGAAGACAATAAGGAAACCGAAGTACTTTACTTGCTGTGTTCTTTAAATCTCAACTCTCTAGCCAATCTATCTTCTTGGTTCTAGTTTTAAGAGTTTTCTTTGCTTGTTTGCTATGTTATTTCTTAGTTTTTTTAGTTGTAGGTATAGAGGGGAATGAGCATCCTCAGTAAATCTTCAAAAATGCATGTGCAAAAATGATATAAAATCAATGTGTGCTTATCACTTTTGCTAACTTTAAAAGTAATCTTAATACCCTGATTTAAGTTATGCAAGAAAAAGGTACACTGTTTTTGGTGTTATGATTTTGGAGTAAGAATCTTTAAAAATTTAAAAACACCTCCACGGCTATCACTATTATAATAGTTTTAATTTCATTACAATTGATGTATTTATATACTCTCTTTGATTCTACTCTTTAAACTTGTTTAAAGAGAAAAAAACTAAGATATGTATATCTAATGGTTGATTCATTTTCATACATGAAATGTACTGAATTTAAAATCAGCAGTTTTATTTTTCCAACTTTTTTCCCCATTGTTTCTCATTTTTTGCAGTTGAGGCATGCTGCTAAGTTGCTAAGTCACTTCAGTCGTGTCTGACTCTTAGCGACCCCATAGACGGCAGCCCACCAGGCTCCCCCATCCNGTCCCTGGGATTCTCCAGGCGAGAACGCTAGAGTGGGTTGCCATGTCCTTCTTCAATGCATGAAAGTGAAGAGTGAAAGTGAAGTCGCTCAGTCGTGTTGACTCTAAAGAATCACAATGCTGCCTGCTTCTTCCAAGTGGGGCATGGATTAGCTTCATGGCCAGCCCCACAGAAACTACCAGGTAGGGAAATTAGAGTGCAGATGATTACATGGAGTGGGTGTATAGGATGCATAATTCTCTTTCTGCTCACCCCCATTGAAACTGGGAAAGAGGGGTGGTTTTATTGTTGATGTTTCACTGGAGTATGGTTGAGTATTATCAAAAAGTTTTTCTGTTTTTAAGCCACTCATCTAGAATCTGGCCAAGGGGAATAGACTTTCATTGGAACTTTTATTTACTTTGTCTATGCTTGTTGGTGTTTACAAGTTGGAAGATTCTGCAATGCACTGTCTGGGTCATATGGAAGACAATAAGGAAACCGAAGTACTTTACTTGCTGTGTTCTTTAAATCTCAACTCTCTAGCCAATCTATCTTCTTGGTTCTAGTTTTAAGAGTTTTCTTTGCTTGTTTGCTATGTTATTTCTTAGTTTTTTTAGTTGTAGGTATAGAGGGGAATGAGCATCCTCAGTAAATCTTCAAAAATGCATGTGCAAAAATGATATAAAATCAATGTGTGCTTATCACTTTTGCTAACTTTAAAAGTAATCTTAATACCCTGATTTAAGTTATGCAAGAAAAAGGTACACTGTTTTTGGTGTTATGATTTTGGAGTAAGAATCTTTAAAAATTTAAAAACACCTCCACGGCTATCACTATTATAATAGTTTTAATTTCATTACAATTGATGTATTTATATACTCTCTTTGATTCTACTCTTTAAACTTGTTTAAAGAGAAAAAAACTAAGATATGTATATCTAATGGTTGATTCATTTTCATACATGAAATGTACTGAATTTAAAATCAGCAGTTTTATTTTTCCAACTTTTTTCCCCATTGTTTCTCATTTTTTGCAGTTGAGGCATGCTGCTAAGTTGCTAAGTCACTTCAGTCGTGTCTGACTCTTAGCGACCCCATAGACGGCAGCCCACCAGGCTCCCCCATCCATGGAATTCTCCAGGCAAGAACACTGGAGTAGGTTGCCATTTCCTTCTCCATGCATGAAAGTGAAAAGTGAAAGCAAAGTCGCTCAGTCGTGTCTGACTTTTAACGACCCCATGGACTGCAGCCTACCAAGCTCCTCCATCCAAGGGATTTTCTAGGCAAGAGTACTAGAGTGGGGTGCCATTGCCTTCTCCGGATATGCAGTTGAGGCATACTTTTCACGATTAAAATTACAAATATTAACTGTGCAACTCAATTTCATTTATAAATAAAAACACTCTCATAATCTCGACGCAGTTCAAAACACAGAATACTTTTCCCAGTGTAGAAAGGTCTCTTGTGCCTTTTCTTTTCTTCCTCAAACTTTATACTTTTTTATTTTATATTGAGGTATAGCCTATTAACAATGTTTTGTTAGTTTCGAGTGAACAGTGAAGGGACTCAGCCATACACATACATGTATCCATGCTCTCCTAAACCCCTCTCCCATCCAGGCTGCCAGGTAACATTGATCTTGTGCCCTTTTCTAAGCAGTAACCAGACTTCCTAAGCCAATAGTTCTTCTGACCTGTATCAATGTGGATTAGTTTTATTCTGATCTTGAGCTTCATATAAATGAATCATGTAGCACATGTCCTTTTGTGTATGATCTCTTTCAATAAACACATATGTTAGATTCATCCATATTGAATTTATTGATAATTCCTTCCTTTTTATTGTTGCATGGTATCTCATTGTATAAATTTCACATATACCTTAAGAGAATTCAGGGAGTGACTTCATCAAGATGGCAACATAGTTCATTCCCAACTCAGTCGCACTTACAAGAGGATCATTTAGCAACTATCTATAGATAAGACTGCTTTATTGACTAGGCCAAAGCCTTTGACTGTATGGATCACAAAAAACTGGAAAATTCTTACAGAGATGAGAATACCAGAACACCTTATCTGCCTCCTGAGACATCTGTATGCAGGTCAAGAAGCAACAGTTAGAACTGGATATGGAACAACAGACTGGTTCCAAATTGGAAAAGGAATACATCGAAGCTATATATTGCCAACCTGCTTATTTAACTTATATGCAGAGTACATAGTGTGAATTGCCCAGCTGGATGAATCGCAAGCTGGAGTCAATATTGCCAGGGGGAGAAATATCAATAACCTCAGATATGCAGATGGCACTACCCATATGGCAGAAAGCAAAGAGGAACTAAAGAGCTTCTTGATGAAAGTGAAAGAGGAGAGTGAAAAAGCTGGCTTAAAACTCAACATTCAAAAAACGAAGATCATGGCATTTGGTCTCATCACTTCATGGCAAATAGACGGAGAACAATGGAAACAGTGAGAGACTTTATTTTCTTGGGCTCCAAAGTCACTGTGGACCAGTGATTGCAGCCATGAAATTAAAAGATACCTGGAAGAAAAGCTATGACCAACCTAAACAGCATATTAAAAATCAGAAACATTACTTTGCCAACAAAGGTCCTTGTAGTCAAATCTATGGTTTTTCAGTAGTCACGTTCAGATGTGAGAGCTGGACAATAAAAAAGGTTGAGCCCCGAAGAATTGATGCCTTTGAAATGTGGTGCTGGAGAAGACTCGTGAGAGTCCTTTGGACTGCAAGGAGATCAAACCAGTCAATCCTAAAGGAAATCAATCCTGAATAGTCATTGGAAGGATTGATGCTGAAGGTGAAGCGTCAATACTTTGGCCACCTGAGGAGAAAAGCTGACTCATTGGAAAGGACCCTGGTGCCAGGAAAGATTGAAGGCAGGAGAAGGGGACAACAGAGGATGAGATGGTTGGATGGCATCACTGACTCAATGGACATGAGTTTGAGCAAACTCTGGGAGATGGTGAGGGACAGGGAAGCCTGGTGTGCTGCAGTCCATGGGGTTGCAAAGAGTCAGACATGACTGAGCAACTGAACAACAACAACAACAACAACAACAAAAAGACATAAAATAAGAAATAAATAGCAACACAGTTGATAGTTGGGATCTTTGGTATCCCACTATCAAAAACAGATAGATCACCCAGAGAATCAATGAGGAAACGATGAATTTGAACATAATAGATCAAATGAATCTAACAGACATACAGAACATTTCATTCAACAGTAACAGAATACACATTGTTTTCAATCACACATGGAAGATTGTTCCAGGCAAGAACACTGGAGTGGGGTGCCATGTCCTTCTCCAATGCATGAAAGTGAAAAATGAAAGTGAAGTCTCTCAGTCATGTCCGACTCTTCACGACCCCATGGACTGCAGCCTACCAGGCTCCTCTGCCCATGGGATTTTCCAGGCAAGAGTACTGGAGTGGGGTGCCATTGCCTTCTCCAAAGGATAGGCATACATTAGGTGAAAAAAAAAGCCTGAATATATTTAAGAAGTTAGAAACTATGTCAAGTACCTTTCCTGACTAAAACTGGGAAATAACAATAAGAAAAAGTTGAAAATTCGCAAATAACTGACAAAATCCAACATCTATTCATGAGAAATCTTTTAATCAAAATTGATATAGAGGGTACATACTTTCAACATAATAAAGGCCATTTATGACAAACCCACAGTTAGCATCATGCTCAATGGTGAAAATCTGAAAGCTTTTCCTCTAAAATTAAAAACAAGGATGCCCACTCTCACCGCTTCTATTTAACACAGAATTGGAAACCCTAACTACAGAAATCAGACAAGAAAAAAAAAAAAATCCAAATTTGAAGGGAAGGAAATTCCCAAAGAAAGAAAACAAAAGGGTAAGACCAAAATTGTGCTATATGTTTTCCTATAAGACATTTTTTTGATTTTGAAAGTAGCAGCTGATGTTTTAAAACTGAGCAGGTCTTTCAACAGCATCTTGGGGTTTGAGGAACAAAAACTGGATTTTTCTCTGATACTGAGAAAAAGTCCTTTGCATGTCAGAGGATTTCTGTTAGGAATTAAAAAGGGCTAAGAATAAGTGTGAACTGGAAGTTGATCAGCTCTCCCAAACACTGAATCTCAACAGTGAGTCACCTGTCTGAATTAACGTTCTCTGCCTTAACAGACATACTAAGGGGACTGCAATCTCAGAATGAGAGTGGATACAGAATTAAGGAAAGAACCATTATAAGTAATATAGCTAGGAATTTTTAAAATATTAAAAGCCATCAAAATATACATTCAAGAAATGCCACAAACATCAAAGGGAATGCAAATAACATCACAACCTTATTATGATGAAAGTACAGAAAACCAAATGCAAAGGAAAAATAATACACATCAGTCATTTAAATAGATTAGGTGATTAATAGAGTAATTTTTAAAAAACTGGAATATTGAAAAGACAAAAATGGGAAGGAAACATTGAGATAGCACAGAGGAAGTAACAGTGGGAAGAAATTACCATCATTTGATACAGGTTGAAAATTGGGGAAGAGGTTGGAGTTATTCAGATACATTTGGGAACCTCTCTTTCTAGAACCCAAAAGTCACAGGATTCTCCAGTCACAGGTGTCTATCACCTTAAATGACATGATAAGAGGTCTATAGGGCACAGTTGGAATGTCAGTCTCTCTTGTCAGAAGCAACCAACTTCTCCCACACAAGAGGATATACCAGATGGCACTTATTTCGAATTACATTCTCCCCCTCAAAAAATACAAAAGCTCATATTAATGGTAAACAATCAATAGGCCTGTTGCTGATGGAAGTATTCTTCCATCTAGAGTAAATATGCTTCTAAATATTTTTTCTTATAGGATATATGGGCATAACCCTGGTATCATAGAAGCAGTATGCTATTATAAAGTTCTGATTGTTGTTAGGTTTCTATGGAAACTGGAAAATACAAATTTTAACCAGAGATACCCACTTAGACTAGACATCAACCATTTATCCTCATCCTAATCCAACTAATGAATTAGTAAATAAAATATTAAAAGTAATATAAACAATCCTCAAAAAAGACACTGAGGGAAAACATCTTTTCAGATAGTGAGTTATGGAAGACAAAAAGGAACAGGTTTATCTTTTCCAGCAAACATAGACATAGGTTACAGTTACTTTTAAGGGCTGCCATAACAGATACATAAGGTGGAACAGATCGCAAAGTTCACAAAGCCCCAAATTCAATCCCAACGTTTGGTTGCTGTGATTGATCCTGAGACTCAAATGGAGAGATGAAGAGAATAGAGGCCTGTCTGAGATACGTCTGATGACCTTCCCTAAAGGCCTTGGATTTGAGTCACTTGCCAAGGGGCCATAGGCCCTTAGCCTCAAGCCCTAGGCAAAAATACACATTAAAATCTGCAAAGATTTGATCATTAAGGATTCCAGATATATCCTAGTAGGGCTTCCCTACTCACTCAGATGGTAAAGAATCTGCCTGCAATGCAGGAGACCCAGGTTTGGGTCGAGAAGATCCCCTGGAGAAAGGAATGGCTACCAACTTCAGTATTTATGCCTGGAGAATCCTATGGACAGAGGACCCTGATGGGCTATAGTCCGTGGGGTTGCAAAGAGTCAGACATGACTGAGTGACTACACTTTCACTTTAATACAGCATATAATTTCAGTGTACTGTACTGTAATATTACTGTACTTAATAACTGGACATTCAGGCACAAATTACTTCATCCTAGGCAACATAAAAACTAAAATATAATGGGTCTATGTCCATCATGTTTCAAATGGCAGATTTCATTTCCTATGGCTGTATAATACTCCATTGTATATGCATGCCACAACTTCTTTATCCATTCATCCTGATGGTGTGAAAGATTGAGGGCAGGAGAAGGGGACGACAGAGGATGAGATGGTTGGGTGGCATCACCGACTCAATGGACGTGGGTTTGGGTGAACTCTGGGAGTTGGTGATGGACAGGGAAGCCTGGCGAGATGGTTGGATGGCATCACCGACTCAATGGACGTGGGTTTGGGTGAACTCCGGGAGTTGGTGATGGACAGGGAAGCCTGGCATGCTGCGGTTCATGAGGCCGCAAAGAGTTGGACACGACTGAGCGACTAAACTGAACTGAATGATGGGCACCTAGGTTTCTTTCATATTGTGATTATTGTAAATAATTTTGTGATGATGGGTGCATATCTTTTCTAATTAGTGTTTTTATTCTCTTTGGATAAATACCCTACAGGAGTATGTAATGGCTTTCCCACTGTGGAAGTGGTATGCAATGGCTCCCACTCAGCAGGTAAAGAATCTGCCTGCAATGCAGGAGATACAGGTTCAGTCCCTTAGTCGGGAAGATCCCCTGGAGAAGGGAATGACTATCCACTCCAGTATTCTTGCCTGGAGAATTCCATGGACAGAGAATTCCATGGACAGCCTGGTGGGCTGCAGTCCATGGGGTCACAAAGAGCTGGACACAACTCAGCGACTAAACATACACATACACCCAGTGTTATGTAATATCCTTCTTTGTCTCTTGAAAGTCTTCGCTTTAAATTCTATTTTGTTTAATATGTGTTGTTACCCTGGCTTTCTTTTTTACTCCATTTATATGGAGCACCTTTTTCTACTCCTTCACTTTAAGTTTGTGTGTGTGTCTAAATCTGCCGTGATGCTTGATGTTGTCTCAGAGGTCTCTTAAATGACCCTCATTTTTTAAAAATTCTTTTTTTTCTGTTCAGCTTGAATGATTCCCACTACTCTGTCTTTCAGTTCATCAATTTATTCCTCTGTATCACCTAATACATTGTTGATTCCTTCTATTGATAGTATATTTTAAATTTTAGTTACTGGATTTTTTTTTTTTTTATGTTACTGGATTTTTTATGCTCTACTTGGTTCCTTTTTATATTTTCTAACTTTTTGCTAAACTTCTCACTGTGTTCATTCAGTCTCTTCACAGGTTTATTGAGCATTTTAATGATCATTACTTTAAACTCTTTTGGGTAGATTGCTTATCTCTACTTTGCATAGCTCTTCTTCTGGGGTTTTATCTTGTTCTGTTGCTTCAAAAATTTTCCTTTGTCACTTCATTTTGCCTGATTCTCTGTTTTCACTTCTATGTATGCATGTATGAGGTAGGTCAGGCATGTTTCCTGATATTGGAGGAAGGGACTTCAGTAGGAGATGTTCTCTGGGTCCCAGAAGCACGCGTGCCTCTGTTCACCAGAGCTACATGCTTTCGGGGTACTTCCTACCTCCCTATGCGCACCACATGGGCCCTTCTTCTGTAGTGAGATCGACTACTGTGGCTGTTCTGCTAAGTGTGGCTAGTCCCCAGCCTCAGTGGTTGTCAACTCTTGCCTGATGTGGAAGCTGCTAGCCACTGGTGGGCAGGGGTGGGTCTTGAGGTAGTTAGCTACAGAGCCCTGGGGAATCCCAGAGCAGTGCCAGCCCATGGATGGGTGAATTAAGGTTCTGGGGTGGGTGGGTGTGAAGCCCAGGGGTCCCTAAGATGATATCAGCCTGTGGGTAGGTGAGGCTGAATCTGAACCCAGCTGGCTGCAGGCACCATGGGGTCTTGAGGTGGCTGGAGTGTTAGGGAGGAACTGCAGCTGCTGCTGGCCTTCTGATGGGTGGAACTATGTCCTTGCATGGCTAGCTTCTTGGCCTGATGAGTCCCAGAATTGGGGTTGACTGGCTGGCAGGCATGGCTGGAACCAGGTGCCAATAAGCTAGAGGAAGGATTACAAAATGTCTTCATAGTAGAATAGTTAAAGTGAAAGTGTTAGTCACTCAGTCATGTCCAACTCTTTGCAACCCCGTGGACTGTAGCCAGCCAGGCTCCTCTGATTCTTTACCGTCTGAGTCACTAGGAAGCCCTCATAGTAGAATAAGCTTCCCCAGATGGCTGCTACCAACCAGTGTCTCTGTCTCCAGGTGAGTCCCAGTTGCCTTCTGACTCTCTAGAAGGCTCTCCAAGATCAGCGAGTTGGTTCGATCTAGGCTCCTTTCACATTACTACTTCCCTTGGTCTTGTTTAGCCATCATATTTTGTAGATCAAGAATTCTTAAATGGCATATCAGAAAAGATTCTTTTCTGCTCCATTATACTGTGGGCCTCAACTGGATAGACCTGAAATCGAGGAGTATTTCATTAGCTGGGGAATGCAGTGATATGAAGGTACAGTCACTGATACATCAGATGCCTGGATTGAAAGGACACAAAAACCAGGATTGCCAGTTAGAACACATGCATGCATATGAACTCTCTAGATGTCTTGGTTTCCTTAGAGCACAGTGTGTGTTAGTTAGATTTTGTGTGCACCCTTTAAGAACTGAGTCTCTGTTTCCTATAGTCCTCTGTGCTTAGTTGCTCAGTCATGTCTGACTCTTTGCAACCCCATGGACTGTAGCCAGCCAGGCTTCTCTGTCTATGGGGATTTTCCAGGCGAGAATACTGGAGTGGGGATCTTCCCAACCCAGGGATCAAACCCAGGTATCCCACATTGCAGGTGGATTCTTTACTGTCTGAGGGACAGGGAAGTCCTCTGGATCCTATGAAAGCAAGCCACACTGACTTTCAAAGCCAAACATTCTGGGAGATCATCTTCCTGGTATAGGACACCAAGCTGGGGAGCCCGATTTGGCACTAGACCTCTCCTTGGGGAGAACCTCTGCAGGTGTGATTATCTTGCTCTTTGCCAGTCCTTTACCCAGGGGTGTGGGTATTATCCATACTGTGACTCTAACACTCTTACTTATCTCACGGTTCCTTCTTTGCATGTATTTTTGGTTGTAAAATTTTCTTTTCAAAGAAATCTGTGACATCATCCTCCATCGCACATGCTATTTGAGAGTATTGCTATATCCCATTGAGAACTAGGGTCTATGTCTCTAGCCTTTTTAACTGGGCAGGTTTGGAGGGAATGTTTCATTTAATAGACTTGTTGAAGGTGATACTATTTGACTTCCAAGGACAGATCATGAAATTCAATGCAATTTTTATGTGGTATTCTGTAACACTTGTCTTTGAATGCTTGAGCTGCCATATGATATGTCTAACTATCCTGAGGCCACTGTGCTCTAAGGAAGCCAAGACATCTAGAGAGTTCATATGCATGCATGTGTTCTAACTGGCAATCCTGGTTTTTGTGTCCTTTCAATCAAGGCATCTGATGTATGAGTGAATGTACCTTCATATCACTGCATGCCCCAGCTAACAAAAGACTCCTCGATTTTAGGTCTATCCAGCTGAGGCCCACGGTATAATGGAGCAGAAAAGAATCTTTTCTGATATGCCATTTAAGAATTCTTGATCTACAAAATATGATGGCTAAACAAAATTTTTGTACCATACCACTATTTTAGAGATAATTTGTTATGCATAATAATAGCCAGAACAGATATCAGAAGTAGTTTCAGAGGAACTGCTTTAAACATGGGTCCCCTGAATTAGTTCTCTGATCTGATTATATTTCAAGGCATCAATAACTTTTTCCATTGGCAAAGGGCACAGTGACAGCTTATGGTATACAGCAGCAATACAGTTTCTTATATCATCACTTGTAGACACCTTTGGCCACCTGATGTGAAGAACTGACTCATTTGAAAAGACCTTGATGCTGGGAAAGATTGAAGGTGGGAGGAGAAGGGGACGACAGAGGATGAGATGGTTGGATGGCATCACCGACTCAATGGACATAAGTCTAAGTGAACTCCGGGAGTTGGTGATGGACAGGGAGGCCTGGCGTGCTGCGATTCATGGGGTCGCAAAGAGTCAGACACGACCGAGTGACTGAACTGAAGCACCTTGGAGCAAATACATACACATGGCAAGAGTTTGAGTGACTGAAAAACATTTCCAGCTGTAAAACACTTTATTGAAAATAAGGATTATAATGATTTGACTGTCTCCTTTTACGGGTTTCAGAGAACTTAGGAAAGAAAATAATGAGTTTAGGGTTTTAAATTCCCAGATCAAGTTCCCAATAGGGAAGCAAATCACATCTCTGACTGTTCTAAGCAATAATTGTTATCTCATATAGTCATAAGACTGAGATTTCTGAAAAGCAAAACTAAAGTATAATTTTGTCAGGGACT
>SJYA01003986.1:1492128-1508395 GCA_006410615.1 Neotragus moschatus | reverse complement strand
TATGGGGGTCATAAAAGCAGATTTGTAGAAGCTTTAAGGGATCCTGCCATTGTCAAACTTAAGCAAAGGTCTTAACGGTGGTGGGTTTAGGCTCCAAATCAGAGGATATTATCTACTTTTCCCTCACCTTGGTGCCTGTAATTGTGTGGAGAATAGTCATCTATGAAATGATACTTAGAAAGCCAAAGAGTTTAATTTTTCACCTCTCTACTAAATTTTAACCTTTGTGTAGGAATTCTGATCCCCCTGGTAACAAAGGGTCATTGGCTTAACCCAAGTGTTATTTGTATTTGAGGACTGAGAGGTCAGATTCTGGTTCAAGATAGCTATACAGGAAGATTCTGAACTTATCCTCTCACATGGACACAATGAGACTATAGCTACATATGGAACAATTTCCTCTGGGTAAAAACCTAAAGACTGGCTGGGTAATGACTATACATCAAGCAAGCAAGCAAGAAAGCACATAAAAGTGGGTAGAAGAGACTGGGATACAATCTTGCCATGAAAGCCACCCCTCACATGTGTGTTAACATGGTGACCCATGAGTGGCATGGAACTCAAAACCTGGAGCTTCTCCCTGAGTAGCAGAGGATTTTAACACCACATTGGGCACTCAAACTTTTAAGACCTATACCTAAGAGGTGAACCCCCGCACATCTAGCTTTAAAAACCAACAGAGATGTGATGGGCCTAGAGACTCATATCCAGGAGACCTACAAGACTGTAGCAATGTGAGAAATGGATCTAAAAGGGCTTAAGTGCTGTGTTCACTACCCTAGGGCTTAGCTCAGAGATAGGCAGTTGCCTCCAGAGGCTAAGTGAAAGAGGTTTGTGTGTACTAAAGTACTGGCCTGAGAGTCGGGTATCTCATTTAACTCACATGTCTAAGAGTCTGCTGGAAACAAGGACTGTAGGGAGCCATCTTTGTGCTCTCCCTCTGCCTTACTGAGGAGCTTGATGGGCTACAGTTCTCAGGGTCACAAAGAGTTGGACACGACTGAGTGACTAATACTTTCACTTTCGGCCTTACCCTTGACAGCAGGTACCACCTTTTAATTTTTTTTTTTTTTTAATTTCTGGTGGAAACCATCTTTATGCTTCCTCTCTGCCTCATTACAACTGGCGGGGAACAGTTTCACACTCTCCCTCTGCCATGTTCCAGAGCACCAATAACGCTGGGAGTTTTACACCAATTTTCTGTCCTGATTTTTGTGGCAAGAGTTTGCCCCTTTATTTCCTGGTTCTTGAGGCCAAGAGAAATTGTGTTCTTGGGTACCATGGAACTGTATCAATCAGAAAGACAGTTTTTAGTTTTTAGCAGTCTACCACCCATAAAGCATTGCACAGACAGTAGCTGACACATACCCTGGTATTTGAAAGAGACTTATTTGCTTATCCAGGAACTTTGGTCTCAGGGGAAAACTTTTGGTTTAACACACATGTAGTGTCCTTAGAAGTAACTTCAGGGAACAGAGGCCAGTGGAAACAATCTTTGCACTCTCTCTCTGCCTCATTACAGCTCACTGGTATCTCCCAGAAAGGATCTTATATCGTTGCCTGGTGCCCAGATTCTTCAACTGCCACCAGAGAACGCCTGAACACAGCCTGGCTCTGGGTCTCACAGGATTTTAACCAACAGAAAAATAGTCCTTAAATAGTTAGCATCTCTAGGGCACAACAACAGGCAGCAGAGCCAGGAGCTCAGTCTCTGTGAAAGAAGCCTGTTAGCTAATCATCATAGATGCAGACTGAGGGGCAAGCTTCTAACTAAGTACATATCTGAGGCATGACTGTAATCCTTTCCACAGATCTCAAAGAATGGGTGCTATCTTTACACTCTCCCTCTGCTATGCTCAGGAGCAACACTATCTCCCAGAGGGGAACTCTTATGCATATCTGGGGCCCTGGTTTTTGTGGCCAGGGAAAATTGTGTTCCTGGGTCCCATGGGAGAGTGGCAATCAGAGAGACATTTCTTTACAAGCTAGCCCCCCAGAAGACTGCAGAAACAATGGACTGGAATTCACCTCCAGTCTTTTTGTGAAAGAAGCTTCCTTGCTTGTTCTGGAGCATTGGCCTGAGATGTAAGCTTCAGTTTTGACTCATACCCAGGAGTTTATGGAGCTGCTCTTAGGGAATGTAGGACAGTGGATGCCATCTTTGTATTCTCCCTTTGCCTTGCTAAAGCTTGCCAGTATCTCCCAGAAAATAGCTTGTACTTATCTGGAGACCCAATTGCTGAGACTGCTGCACAGGGGACCCCTCCAAATTGCCTGGCTTTGGTGACCAGAAGACTGTATTTATTTGCATACTTTAAATTTTGCTGCCTGAGGGTCTGGATTGCAATCAGCCTGAATCTAGGTCCCAAATGATATCCTACCTACTGGGACACTGACAGGTCTCAGGACAGCCTCAACTACTTAGAGCTATTAAAATTATAATGGTTTGATTGGACAATCACAAATATTTGAGAGAGAACCAAGATCTAGGGAAGAGTTGAATGACAAGGCTCATCCCCTACCTAAGGCCACTACTTCAAGGCTGAGAGAAGTACCTGGTTCATCTAATGAATACAAGTCAACACAGAGGATCAAGCAAAATGAATAAATGGAGGAATATGTTCCTAATTTTTAAAAAAGATAGTCTCAGAAAAAATCTTAATGAAATGAAGATAAGTAATTTACACCTGATAAAGAGTTGAAAGTAATGGTAAAGTAAAAGTAAAGATGTTTAGCAAACTCAGGAGAATAGATGAACAGTGTGAACTTCAACAAAGAAATGGAAATATAAGAACTACCAAATAGAAGAAGAAATCAAAGAAAAAATTTACTAATACCTTGACATGAACAAAATTGGAAATACAATGAATTGAAATGAAATTTAGGAGATGCAGTAAAACCAGTTCTAAGAGAGAAGCAATAAATGCCTACTTCAAGAAACAATAAAATGTCAAATAAACAACCTAACATAATTTTTTAACTGGAGGATAGTTGCTTTACAATATTGTGTTCGTTTCTGCTGTACAGCAAAGTGGATAAGTTATTCTGTTGATGGACATTTAGGTTGTTTCCACGTTCTGGCTAACAGCCTAACATTAAACTTAAAGAAACTACAAATAAAGAACAAATATGCCCAAAGTTAGTAGAAGGAGAAGAATTACAAAAATCAAGCAGAAACAAATTAAATAGAGACTAAAAAGAATAGAAAAGATCAGTGATGAGTTGGTTCTTTGGAAAAATAAACAACATTGACAAGCCTTTAGCTAGACTCACCAAGAAAAAAAGAGAAAAAAGCTCAGGTAAATAAAATCAGAAAGGAAAGAGGGGATATTACAATTGCTACTATAGAAATACAAAAAATCATATGGGCTTACTATACATCAACAAATCTGAGAGCCTAGAAGATATGGATAAATTCCTAGAAACATACAACCTACCAAAGATTGAAATAGGAAATCTGGACATATTGCTAGTAAGGGGATTGAATTAGTAATAATAATAATAAAACACTTCTCAACAAATAAAACTCCAGATTGCACTGATAAATTCTTTCAAACATTGAAAAAAACAGAAATAAAAACAATTCTTCTCAAACTCCGGTCGCTAAGAGTCAGACACGACTGAGCGACTTCACTTTCACTTTTCACTTTCATGCATTGCAGAAGGAAATGGCAACCCACTCCAGTGCTCTTGCCTGGAGAATCCCAGGGATGGGGGAGGCTGGTGGGCTGCTGTCTATGGGGTCACACAGAGCTGGACACGACTGAAGCGACTTAGCAGCAGCAGCTCCTCAAACTCCTAAAATATAGAAGAGGAGGGAATTCTTCCAAACTCATTTCAGAAGATCAGCATTACTCTGATATAACTACGTAAGGACATTACAAGGAAAGAAAATTATAGGCAGAAATCTCTGATGAACATAGAGGCAAAAATCCTCAATAAAACATTAGCAAACCAAGTTCAACAATAAAGACATTAAAGGGATAACATACCATTATCAAGTGGGATTTATTCCAGGGATGCAAGGATGGTTCAACATCTGAAAATCAATCAATGCAATATATCACATTAACAAAATGAATGATGAAAATTACCTCAATAGATGATCATTGCAATAGATGCAGAAATCATTTGACAAAATTAACACCATTTATGGCAAAAAAAATCTCAACAAATAGAGTATAGAGGGAATGTACCTCAACATAATAAAGGGCAACATATGACAATCCCACAGCTAATATCATACTCAGTGATAAAGAGCTGAAAACTTTTCTTCCAAGAGCAGGTATATGACAAGGATACTCACTGTCACCACTTTTATTCAACATAGTATTATAAGTCCTAGCTAGAGCAATTAAGCAAGAAAAAGAAATAAAAGACATCCAAATTGGAAAGGAGAAAGAAAAACCCTTACTATTTACACATGACAAGATGTTATATAAAAAAAAAAAGACTCCATTAAGAAACTGTTAAAACTAATACAAGAATTTAGTAAATTTTCAGAATACAGAATCAATATACAAAAATATGTTGTGCTTCTATTTACTAATAACAAGATATCAGAACGAGAAATTAAGAGATAAACCATTTACACTTGCACCAAAAAGAATAAAATACCTAGGAATAAACTTAACCAAAAAGATGAAAGACCTGTATAATGAAAACTACAAGATATTGATCAAATAAATTGTAGAAGACACAAATAAACGAAAAACTATATCATGCACATGGATTAGAAAAATTAATATTATTAATATGTCCATACTTCCCAAAAGAATCTACTAAAATTCCAATGGTATTTTTCATAGAAATAGAACAAACAATCCTAAAATGTGTAAAGAAGTGTAAAAGACTTCAAACAGCCAAAGTAATCTTGAGAAAGAAGAAGCAAGGTGAAGGCATCATGCTCCCAGATTTCAAAGTATATCATAAGGCTGTATAAATCAAAACTGCATGGTACTGACACAAAAACAGACACATAGATCAGTGGGATAGTATACAGCACTTAGAAATAAACCCACACATAAATGGCCAATTAATCTATAACAAAGGAGCCAAGACTACACAATGGGAAAAAGATAATCCCTTCAATAAATAGTATTGGGAAAATTGTATGGTTACATGCCAAAAGAATGAAACCAGATGATTATCTTACACCATACAAAAATATTAACTCAAATCATATTAAAGTCTTAAATTTAAGACGGGCAACCATAAACTTACAGAAACATAGATGGCAAGCTACTTCATGTAGATCTTGGTAATAAAGCTTTGAATCCAACATAAAAAGAAAAAGCAAAAAAAGCAAAGAACCAAAACCAAGTGAGACTATGTCAAACTAAAAAGCTTCTGCACAGCAAAGGAAGCCATTCACAAAAAGAAAAGGCAATCTAATGAATGACAGAAAATATTTGCAAACCATATATTCAAGGGTTAATATCTAAAATATTGATATATAAACAACTCTTGCAACTCAAGAGCAAAACATTGTGATTAAAAAATGGGCAGGAGGTCTGAATAGATATTTTTCCAAAGAAGACATACAGGTAGTCAACAGGTACATGAAAGAGTGCTCGGCATCACTAATCATCAGAGAAATACACATCAAAATCATAATGAGATGCCACCTCACACTTGGTAGAACGACTGTTATCAAAAAGGAAACAACGTGCTGGTGAGTACATAGAGAAAAGGGAATGCTTGTGACTTGTTGCTGGGAATAAAATTGGCGTAGTCACTATGTAAAATAGTATGCTGCTGCTGTTAAGTTGCTTCAGTCGTGTCCGACTCTGTGCGACCCCATAAACGGCAGCCCACCAAGCTCCCCCGTCCCTGGGATTCTCCAGGCAAGAACACTGGAGTGGGCTGCCATTTCCTTCTCCAATGCATGAAAGTGAAAAGTGAAAGGGAAGTCGCTCAGTCGTGTCCGACTCTTCGAGACCCCATGGACTGCAGCCTACAGGCTTCTCTGTCCATGGGACTTCCCAAGCAAGAGTATTGGAGTGGGTTGTCATTGCCTAGTATAAAGTTTCCTCAAAATTAAAAATGAAACTACCATGTGATCTAGCAATTCCAGTTCTGGGTATTTATTTGAAGAAAACAAAAACACTAATTCAAAAATACACATGTGGCCATGTTCATAGCAGCATTATCCACATTAGCCCCAGTATGGAAAAATCTACATGTTCATTAATGAAAGAATGGACAAAAAATATGGCATACGTATTATAATTTAGCCATAGGAAAGAATGAAATCTTGCCTTTTATGAAAACAGATGATCCTTGAGGGCATTAAACTCAGTGAAAAAAGTCAGATAGAAAAATACAAACAGAATGACCACCATCAAAAAGTCTACAAACAACAAATGCTGGAGAGGGTATGGAGAAAAGGGTACCCTCCTGTACTGTTGGTGGGAATGTAAATTGGTATAATCACTATGTATAGCAGTATGGAGCTTCCTTAAAAAACGTAAAAATACCACATGACCCAGCAATCCCATTCCTGGGCATATATCTGAAGAAGACCATAATTCAAAAAGATACATGCACCCTAATGTTAATTGCAGCACTGTTTACAGTAAGCAAGTCATGGAAGCAACCTAAA
This sequence comes from Neotragus moschatus, assembly GCA_006410615.1. NCBI lineage: Eukaryota > Metazoa > Chordata > Mammalia > Artiodactyla > Bovidae > Neotragus > Neotragus moschatus. The sequence goes on along the minus strand of SJYA01003986.1, from coordinate 1,501,791 downwards.
TGTCCATCGACAGAGGGGTGAATAAAGAACAGGTGGTACATATATACAATGGAATATTACTCAGTTATAAAAAAAATGAAAAAATATCATTTGCAGCAACATGGTGGACCTAGAGATTATCATACTAAGTGAAGTAAGTTAGAGAAAACAAATATCATATGATATCACTTGCATGTGGAATAAGAAAAAAATCATGCAAATGAACTTATTTACAAAGCAGAAACAGACTTACAGACTTAGAAAACAAATTTATGGTTACCAAAGAGGAAAGGTGGGGAAGAAAGATAAGTTAGGAGTTTGAGATTAATATATACACATTGTGATACAGGAAATAGATAACCAACAATGGGTAAAAGGGATAAAAAATATAAATTTCAGTTTTAAAATAAATAAGTCATAGGGACATACAGCACAGTGACTCTAGTTTAATACTCTATTTCATATCTTAAAGTTGCTAAGAAAGTAAATACTATCACAAGGAAAAAAAATTTGTAACTATGTAAGGTGATAGACGTTAACTAGACATTGTGGTGATCATTTTACAAGGTATATAAGACCAAATCATTATATTTTACACGGAAAACTAATATCATGTTATATATCACTAGACCTCAATTAAAAGAAAAACTATTTCTTTTGATGAAATTAAACTGCATGAGCTGTTTGTAAATTTTGGAGACTAATCCCTTGTTGGCCACATCATTTGCAATTATTTTCTTTCATTTTATGGGTTGCCTTTTGTTTCGTTTATGGTTTCCTTTGCTACGCAAAAGCTTTTGAGTTTAATCGGGTTCTATTTGTTTATTTTTGTTTTTAATTTCCATTATCCTGGGAGACAGATTGAAAAAGATATTGCTGCGATTTATGTCAGAGAGTGTTCTGCTTGTGTTTTCCTCTATGAGTTTTATAGTATCTGGTCTCATATTTAGGTCTTTAATCCATTTGAGGTTATTTTTGTGTATGATGTCAAAGAAAGTTCTAATTTCACTTTTTTTTTGCAAGTAGCTGTCCAGTTTTCCCAGCACCATTTATTGAAGAGACTGTCTTTCCTCCATTGTATAGCCTTGCCTCCTTTGTTGTAGATTAATTGATCGTAGGTATGTGGGTTTTTTTCTGGGCTTTCTATCCTGTTCCATTGATCTATATTTCTATTTTTGTGCTAGTACCATACAGTTAGAGTCATAAGACTATAGCTTTGTAGTATAGTTTGAAGTCAGGGAGCCTGATTCCTCCATCTCTGCTTTTCTTTCTCAAGATTGTTTTGTCTATTTGGGGTCTTCTGTGTTTCTATACAAACTGTAAATGCCTTTTTTGTTTTAGTTCTGTGAAAAATACCATTGGTAATTTGATGGCAATTGCATTAAATCTACAGATTGCCTGGCATAGGACAGTGATTTTCACAATATTGATTCTTCAGATCCAAGACGGTGGTATATCTTTCCATCTGTTTGTTTTGTTTTGATTTCTTTCATCAGCATCTTATAGTTTTTGGAGTACAGGTCTTTTATCTCCTTAGGTGGGCTTATTCTTAGGTATGTCATTATTTTCAATGAAAGGGTAAATGGAATTGATTCCTGAATTTCTCTTTCTGATCTTTCATTGTTAGTGTATAGAAATAAAATAGATATCTGTGTATTAATTTTGAAATCTGCAACTTAACCAAATTCACTGACAGCCTGTAGTTGTTTTCTTAAGATTTTTGTAGTAATATTCTCCTTAGCATTTTCTTAATATTATGCCATCCGCAAACAGTGACAGTTTTCCCGTTTGGATTCCTTTTATTTATTTTTCTTCTCTAATTGCCATAGTTAGAACTTCCAAAACTATGTTGAATAAACAACCCAATCAAAAAATGGGCAGAAGACCTAAATAGACATTTTTCCAAAGAAGATATACAGATGGCCAGGAGGCACATGAAAAGATGTTCAACATTGCTAACTAGTAGAAAAATGCAAATCAAAACTTACAATGAGATATCACCTCACACCAGTCAGAATGGCTATCAAAAAGTCCACAAACATTAAATGCTGGAAAGGGTGTGGAGAGAAGAGAACCCTCCTACATAACTGGCAGGGATGTAAACTGTTGCAGCCACTCTGGACAACAGTATGGAGGTTCCTTAAGAAACTAAAATTAGAGCTATCATATTATCCTGCAGTTCCACTCCTGGGCATATATCCAGAGAAAAACACAGTCTGAAAGGATACATGCATTCTGATGTTCATAGCAACACTATTTACAAGAGTCAAAACATGGAAGCAACCTAAATGTCCATCAACAGAAGAATAAATAAAGAAGTGGTGTGTGTGTGTATATACACACATACACACATACATACACAAGGGAATATTACCCAGCCACTGAAAAGAATTAAATGATAATGGGTGGACCTAGCAACTGACATAGTGAGTGAAGTAAGTCTGACAGAGAAAATACGATATCACTTATTAGAAAAATCTAAAAAATGACACAAATGAACTTATTTACAAAAGGAAACAGACTCACAGACTTTGATAACAAACTTCTGATTCTGGGGGTGGGAGGCAGGGAGAAAGGATAGTTAGGGAGTTTGGGATTGACATGGTGTTGTTGCTGTTTAGTCACTAAGTAGTGTCCAACTCTTCTGTGACCCCATGGCCTGCAGCCTGCCAAGCTGCTCTGTCCATGGGATTTCCCAGGCAAGAATACTGGAGAAGGTTGTCATTTCCTTCCCCAGGGGATCTTCCCATGCCAGGGATCGAATCCGTGTCTCCTGCATTGGCAGGTGGATTCTTTACGACTGAACCACCTGGGAAGCCTGGGATTGACATGTACACACTATTGTATTTAAAATGGATAACCAACAAGGACCTACTATGTAGTACAGGGAACTCATCTCAGTTTTATGTAACAGCCTAAATGGGAACATAATTTGAAAAAGAATAGTTACATATATATGTATAGTTGAGTCATTTTTTATACACCTGAAACTAACACATTTTTAATCAGTGGTACTCCAATATAAAATAATAAGTTTTAAAAAGTAGATAAATTCAGTCAAAAGTATTTGTTTTAAAGAAGAAAAAGAAAAAAAAAATACCTGATAGGTTAGACCAAAAGCTTCTGGGCCTTTCCCTCTATTCCCAGGTCCACAGAGAGGGGTGGACCTGCATCAGTCACAGGGGCAAGACTACCTCCCTGGATTTGGCCACAAGTTCTCTGAAGCAGGAGAGGGAGAAGGAGCAGAGAGTGAGTGAAGCAACTGACTGGGGTGGACAGCTGCTTCCTGGCTGGGACTCTCAGGGGCATGCAGGGTGGGCCTATTCAAGCAGAGCCCAGTCTTTCTGGGAGCGGGGGGTGGTGGGCAACCAGAAGGTCACAGCTGCTGTTGCTGCTGCTGTTTGCATTTTGTTACCCTGGTGACGGCTGCCATAAAGGCACTATGAAGGACAGGGTTTGTGGTAAAGCACCCTACACTGTACCACTCTCTTTATTAACTTTAATCAGATTACCTCTGGAGAGATCTAATTAAGTTTCTAAGGTCTCTGGAGAGAGAGACAATAAAAGCAACAATAAAAGCAAAAGGCTAAACTGGAGGCTGTTGGACAAAGCAATCTTGAAAGGTACTACACTTTTTTTTCCCCCTCTCTTGACGTTTCAACAACTTGCTGACACCAGGGTGTTTATTGGCACCAGGGTCATATTGTTCAAGTTACTCAGCTTGTGTGATGACTCCCACCCCCATATCATTGCTGGAGAGCCTTAAACAGTGGCTAGGATATTGCTTCCCTGCCTTTCTTTGACCCTCTCCCTTGGGTCACTTGTCTGACCAGCCAGGTGAGATCTGCTGCGGGATGATCTGGTGATGGTCAGGCACTAAAGAGGACCAGAAACTGCCCTCAGAATGGAAAAGTTTATATAAAAATATGCCAACACCCTCCTAAGAATGTCTCATGGCTTCCTCTGGCATTCCCAAAGATACATATGCATGACTAGCAAAGTGCCCCATGAGACGTTTAGACTCTTGCAAATAATCCGCTAGCAACCTTCTAATATGCCCTGCAGACTCTGTTAATAACTCCCAAAGGTACTGTGTAGGATCTTCAGGCTCTTTGAGTTCCAGGAGAGCATTGTGGTTAATTGACTTCTTGGCTCTCTAAGTTTGTCAGAAGCTCAGCTGAGCTGGAGAGAAAGCTGATCTGCCAGATGTCAGAGTAGCTGCTTAAGACAACATGCCAAAGTGAAAGTAACACTCAAGCCTTACCTAAATCACTTACTGCAACAAGAAAAGCAAAAGGCTAAACTGGGGAAAGTGCTGACCCCCCTCTTTTCTGTTTTGCCCACGGACCAGTACCAGCATGAGATCAGATGGACGAACATAGACAAGGAGGTTGTCTCACTGTAGAGGGAGTGCTGAACAAAATGCTCCTGTGGTTTTAAGGTCTAATCACCCAGGCTAGGAACACAGTTATGTGTGAGAGCATGGCCAGCTAGGGGAGGCTGACTGCTTGACAGCAACACCCTCCTGAGACTTCAATTTGATAGATAGTCAAAATAGGAAAAAGGAGTCCAGAATGGCAGTGGCTAAAAGACAAGGAAGGGAAAATTCCGTAAAAATAGAACAAAGGAAAGTGTGAGGACCGGAGTGAGGATCTCAGGGAGAACAAACAGCGCCCCTGGCTAGCCCAATTTACATGGGGCAGGCCGGGGGAGGTGGGGGGAGAAAAAACATAAAAAGAGGAGCCAAGACTGGGCTACAGGCCTCTCTCCTCTTCCCATCTATTGGGTTGGCATGCCCTCATGCCTCGAGGATGTATTTTCCTTTCAGTTCAGTTCAGCCGCTCAGTCATTTCCGACTCTTTGCAACCCCATGAACCACAGCACACCAGACCTCCCTGTCCATCACCAGCTCCTGGAGTTCACCCAAACCCATGTCCATCAGGTTGGTGATGCCATCCAACCATCTCATCCTCTGTCGTCCCCTTCTCTTCCTGCTCTCAATCTTTCCTTTACTTTCTAAATAAAACAGAGCTGTAACACTGGTCCATCGCTTCAAATTTTTGTTGCAACGAGACAGAACTGAGGAAATTACACACTCCCACAACAAATCTGTTGGCTGTACAACACGTCTGATGTAGGGAGAGAAGTTTTCACCTTCAAAATGTGCAGGTTAAATCCTTTTAATTGCCTACGGTGAGGCCTGAAAATCACATGTAAGTTTTTAAACCAGGAGCCAGATGCCTCTTTTTCATCATAAACTTTTGGTGCTAATTTTCGTAGTGGTTGGTCTAGTGGTCTGCATCTTAACTTTTTCTTCCCCCCTTCCTTCTTTCTTTCTTTCTTTTTTCCTGGCCACGAGCCATGCTGGATCTTAGTTCCCCGATCAGGGACTGAACCTGTACCCGCTATAGTGGAAGTGTGAAGTCTTAACCACTGGACCTCCAAGAAAGCTCTTCCATCTTAACTTTTCAAACTTAGCTTCAGATTTTTATATTATTAATAACTTAATTCCAGTTAGATATAGAAACATTATTTTCATATAGTTTTATTCCCTTTACTCTATTTTGTGGTATTATTGCTACGTATGGGCTTCCCTGGTGGCTTAGTGGTATCAATGCAGGAGATATGAATTTAACCCCTGGGTCTGGAAGATCTTCTCGAGAAGGAAATGACACCCCACTCCAGTATTCTTACCTGGAGAATCCCATGGATGGAGGAGCCTGGTGGGCTACAGTCCATGGGGTAGCAGAGTCTGAGACTACTTAGTGACTGAACAACAGCAATTCCTATATATGTTAACTAATAAATGTTATAAACTCAGGAATACATTGCTATAATTATTACTTTATAAAATTTTATGTCTCTTGAAGAATCTTAGAGAAGATAACAAATACATATTTGTAGCTTTTATTACATTAACTTTCCTATTTATTGTAGCTGATTCGCTTCATTTCTTCTTGTGAATTCAAGTTACCATCTAGAGTCATTTTCTTTGTCTAACACAGCTTTCCTCCCATCTACCTCCATTGTGCTGTTTTTGCTAAATATATTGCATTTCTATGTGTTATAAGCTTCACAATACATTATGTACATATTTTAATATAATTGCTTTTTAAATCAGTTAAGAAAGGAAAGGAGAATAAATACGATTATATACAGTCTTTTATAATTAGATAGTTATTATTGCTCTCTCTGTGTGTGTTTATTCAAATTACAATCTGAGGTCACTCATCATCAGCCTGAAGAACTTCCTTTAGCAGTCCCTGTAGGGCAGGTATGCTAGCAACAAATTCTTTAAGCTTTTGTTTGTCTGGAATGTGTTTATTTCACCTTTATTCTTGAAAAATCACTTTGCTTGATTTGGGATTATTGGTTGACAGCCAGTCAATTCAGTTCAGTCGCTCAGTCGTGTCCAACTCTTTGTGACCCCATGGACTGCAGCACACCAGGTTTCCTTGTCCATTACCAAATCCCAGAGCTTGCTCAAACTCATATTCATTGAATCAGTGATAGCATCCAACCATCTCATCCTCTGTCGTCCCCTTCTCCTCCCACCTTCAGTCTTTCCCAGCATCGGAGTCTTTTCAAATGAGTCAGTTCTTCACATCAGGTGGCCAAAGTATTGGAGTTTCAGCTTCAGCATCAGTCCTTCCAATGAATACTCAGGGATGATTTCCTTTAGGATGGACTGATTGGATCTCCTTGCAGTCCAAGGGTCTCTTAAGAGTCTTCTATAGCACCACAGTTAAAAGCATCAATTCTTCAGTGCTCAGCTTTCTTTATAGTCCAACTCACATCCATACATGACTACTGGAAAAACCATAGATTTGATGAGGCAGACCTTTGTTGGCAAAGTAATGTCTCTGCTTTTTAATATGCTGTCTAGTTTGGTCATAGATTTTAATTCCAAAGATCAAGTGTCATTTAATTTCATGGCTGCAGTCACCATATGCAGTGATCAGAGCTCAAGAAAATNGATTTGATGAGGCAGACCTTTGTTGGCAAAGTAATGTCTCTGCTTTTTAATATGCTGTCTAGTTTGGTCATAGATTTTAATTCCAAAGATCAAGTGTCATTTAATTTCATGGCTGCAGTCACCATATGCAGTGATCAGAGCTCAAGAAAATAAAATTTGTCACTGTTTCCATTGTTTACCAATCTATTTACCATGAAGTGATGGGACCAGATGCCATGATCTTAGTTTTCTGAATGTTGAGTTTTAAACCAGCTGTTTCACTCTCTTCCTTCACTGTGATAAAGAGACTCTTTAGCTCTTCTTTGCTTTCTGCCATAAGGGTGATGTCATCTGTGTATCTGAAGTTATTGATATTTCTCCTGGCAATCTTGATTCCTCCAGCTTGTACTTCACCCAGCCTGGCATTTCACTTGATGTATTCTGCATAGAAGTTAAATAAGCAGGGTGACAAGCCTTGACGTACTCTTTTCCCAATTTGGAACCAGTCTGTTGTTCAATGTCCAGTTCTAACTGTAGCTTTTTGACCTGCATACAGATTTGTCAGGAAGCAGATCTGGTGGTTTGGTATTCCCATCTCCTGAAGAATTTTCCACAATTTGTTGTGAAGTCAAAGGCTTTGATGTTGTCAATAAAGCAGAAGTAGGTGTCTTTCTGGAACTCTCTTGCTTTTTCGACGATCCAATGGATGTTGGCAATTTGATCTCTGGTTCCTCTGACTTTTCTAAATCCAGCTTGAACATCTGGAAGTTCATGGTTCATGTACTGTTGAAGCCTGGCTTGGAGAATTTTGAGCATTACTTTGCTAGCGTGTGAGATGAGTGCAATTGTGCAGTAGTTTGAGCATTCTTTGGCATTGCCTTTCTTTGGGATTGGATTTTAAATTGACCTTTTCCAGTCCTATGGCCACTGCTGAGTTTCCCCAACTTGCTGGCGTATTGACTGTAGCACTTTCACAGCATCATCTTTTAGGATTTGAAATAGTGCAACTGAAATTCCATCACCTCCACTAGCTTTGTTGGTAGTGATGCTTCCTAAGGCCCACTTGACTTCACATTCCAGGATGTCTGGCTCTAGGTGAGTGATCAGACCATCTTGGTTATCTGGGTCATGAAGATCTTTTTTGTATAGTTCTGTATATTCTTGTCACCGCTTCTTAAGATCTTCTGCTATTGTTAGGCCCATAGCATTTCTGTCCTTTATTATGCCCATCTTTGCATGAAATGTTCCCTTGGTATCTCTAATTTTCTTGAAGAGATCTCTAGTCTTTCCCCATTCTATTGTTTTGCTCTAATTCTTTGCATTGATCACTGAGGAAAGCTTTCTTATCTCTCTTTGCTATTCTTTGGAATCCTGCATTCAAATGGGTATATCTTTCCTTTTCTCCTTTGCCTTTCACTTCTCTTCTTCCGTTTGATATTTTAGAAATATCAATAGCATCAGATACACAGGTGACACCACCCTTTTGGAAGAAAGTGAAGAAGAACTAAAGAACCTCTTAGCTATTTGTAAGGCCTCCTCAGACAACCGTTTTGCCTTTTTGCATTTCTTTTCTTGAGAATGGTCTTGATCACTGCCTTCTGTTCAATGTCAGACCCTCCATCCATACTTCTTCAGGCATTCTATCAGATCTAATCCCTTGAATCTATTTGTCACTTCCACCGTATAATTGTAAAGGATTTTATTTAGATCATACCTGAATGGTCTAGTGGTTTTACCTACTTTCTTCATTTTAAGTCTGAATTTTGCAATAAGGAGTTCATGATCTAAGCCACAGTCAGCTCCCGGTCTTGTTTTTGTTGACTGTTTAGGGCTTCTCTGTCTTCGGCTGCAAAGAATATAATCAATTTGATTTNGGCCACCTCATGCAAAGAGCTGACTCGTTGGAAAAGACCCTGATGCTGGGAGGGATTGGGGGCAGGAGGAGAAGGGGATGACCGAGGATGAGATGGCTGGATGGCATCATTGACTGGATGGGCGTGAGTCTGAGTGAACTCCGGGAGTTGGTGATGGACAGGGAGGCCTTGAGTGCTGCGATTCATGGGGTTGCAAAGAGTTGACACGACTGAGCAACTGAACTGAATTGAAGACTTGTGAGGGGGGCACACTCTGTCCCCCTTCCAATGTCTATGTCAGAAGCTTTCTCCATCCTTTTTCACTGTAATAAAACTTCTGCCACAGAAAAAAGTTCTGCGTGATTAAGCCTGGTCCCTGATCCCGAAGTTAAATCTTCTTTGGAGATCATGATTCTGATATTGTTGACTGTAATGTATCAGTTTCCTTCACTGTGCAAAACCTTTTTCCTTTGATATAGTACTGTTTAGTTACGTTTGCTTTTGTTTCCTTTTCCTGAGGAAACAACAACAAAAAAAATTGTCACTATGACTGATGTCAAAGTACATATTGCCTATGTTTTTTTCTAGGAGTTTTATGGTTTCAGGTATTACATTTATGTTTTTAAACAACTTTGATCTCACTCAATGGCATGTGGCTGTTCAGTTTTCAAAACATCTTTTATTAGAGACACTGTGTTCTCCCCACTGTATCTTCTTGGCTCCTCTGCCATAAACTAATTGGCCATATAAAAATAGGCTTATTTCTGGGCTATCTATTCTGTTCCATTGATACCTATATGTCTGTTTTTGTGCCAGTGCCATATAGTTTTTATTATTACAACTTCATAGTATATTTTGAAATCATGGAGTGTATTA
>SJYA01003986.1:1478318-1491986 GCA_006410615.1 Neotragus moschatus | reverse complement strand
CCAGCATTGTTCTTCTTTCTCAAGATTGCTTTGACTACTCAGCATCTTTTGTGGTTTGTACAAATGTAGGATTATTTGTTCCAGTTTTGTGAAAAATGTCATTGGAATTTTAATGAAATTATGATACTTTCAAATTGATTATCTGGTCTAGTGGGGTAAAGGCGGTTGAAAACCCAATTTGTATTCTATAAGGAGAATATGAAAATAAATGACAAAGTAATTAAATGGTCCTCTGAATTATAAGAGAGAAACATATTTTTGGATTTAGTTGAGTTTATTGATATGGCTACACTTCCTAGAGATTCTGTATTCAATGCGCTAGTTCCAGAAGCTTTATACAAGACTGAAACGATTGTTTTAAATGCAAGTTTTAATGAAGATCTTGCAAATTAACAGTCAATCAATCAATTTCATCTTAGGGAGAATGTATTTTCAGAATGTAGAACTGAACAATAGTCAGGATGAGAGGGAGGTGGAGGACAGAACTGTGGAGACTTGGGGTGGGGGAAGAGAATCAAGATAATAGATGAAGAGGAAGAGAATTAACAGTTTCTGGATCCCTCCTATGTGCCAAGTACAATATAGGAGCTTCCAGACAGCATCTCTAAATTTTATTTAATACTTCTGATAACCACATGATATGGGGATCGTTATCATTCCACTATAAACGTAGTAGTGAAAGTAGCGAGTGGGTGGCCTTTCCCGTCTCTAGGGGATCTTCCCAACCCAGGAATCAACCCGGGGTCTCTTGCATTGCAGGCGGATTCTTTACCGAGTGAGCTATCAGGGAAGCCCATATCATTTCACTGTAGAGGAGAGGAAACTGAGGTTCAGGGATGTTAAGTTACTTTCCCCAAATTACACAACTCTTACATAGCAAAGGCATGACAGGAGCACAGGACTCCAGAAGGCAGAATAGGGGAGTCTGTGGGGGTGGGGGAGGGTTGCCCTTCTCATGCGTCAGCAGACCCTGCAGTTCCTGCCTCCTAGCAAAGCTCAACTGAATCACAGAAAATAAGTCGTGCTATTGCCTGACTAGGACGGTAGAGGGCGCAACTCTGGAAATTTTCATTCTAAACAGTCTGTTTCGTCGGAAGTGCGTGCCTGTAACTGAGAGTAGACTATGTGTTGTATAGCAGGAGTGAGTATGGACTAACCTCAGTGTTGGGAGCTCTGAGCTTTCCATTGCCTTGTGGCAGGACAAAGCACCCGTGACCATCCTATGTGTGAGGTTTACCATCTTCTGTTCAGTTTGCGCAGTGGATGTCAGGCAGTTAGATTCCTTGGGTTCAGAACCGATAGTTGGCAGTCTCTTTTGAAATTCCAGTGCTAAGTGTGGTCATTTCCACACATAGGAGCTCTATCGATGTTTGCTTAAGAAGAAACGATGCCACTGTACTATCACCCTCTGTCTAGTCACTGCCTTGTCAAAATCCTCCAGTGGCTTTCTAATGTCCTTTAGGTAAAGTTTGCACTATTTAACTTGGCTTTCAAGTCCCACCATAGACTGTGATCTAAGCTTATCTCAAACTAACTCCCATTCCCCCAACAATCACCCCAATCTTAACATATACACATCCTTAATGAACTCTTGAAGCAGCCAGTGTCTGAAATATCACACTCTGCACATGCTAAATACTCTGGAGTTGCTGCTGCTGCTACTATGACTATTGCTAACACTACTCATACCACAAGTTCTAGAAATTGGCAGAGGCGAGGCTGAACTCGGGTCTCCTGAGCGAGTCCAGTGCTCTTAGCTGCCTTTGCTTCTTTGCAGCACACATTTCAGTACATAATGAATATTGAACAGTGAAATCTTTGATTCCATTCTCCTTGGCTCCTTCTGCATCCTTTTTAGGGTCCTGTGGCCCAAGGGATGGAACAGGAGATTTTAGTGACCAGAGGACAGGACTGATCTCTGCCTGGGCAGACGTAGATGTGTCCAGCATCGGAAATCTGGAGTTCGAAGCTACTTTTGACATGATCTCCTCCAAGCCAATGTGTAAATAACTTCTACAGCACCCATTAAAGAGGTTCACCCAGTCTCTGCCTGTGTGTACCTTTCCCTTAAAAGGCTGCTGATCCCAGCCGTGATAGGGAAAACAGTCTGTCCTGTTGCCTCTTGGCAGTTTGCCTCTGGTCCTCATTCTGCCTGCTGAAAAGCCACACACTCAGACCCTACCAGCTCTGACCATCCTTTTCCTCTATTGTTATAGTTGGAAGATGTGACAGCAAAGCAATCATTCAAAGTTCCATCCTTATCATTTTTCACTTTGTTTTTTTTGGCCTTGGTTTTGTGCATCAGCTTTGAAACTATCATCCCAGGGCTAATGCCTGGTGTTAATGAGTAACTAAGAACACTCTACTTTTGCAATAGAGGAGGGCACATTATAAAAATGGAAAGATTTTGCTTTCTGAGATATGCAAGTGGCTTCTTGGGCATGTGCTGTAAGTACTTTTTTTCCTCTTTTGGAACTTTAAGCAGTTCTTTCAGCGAGTCAGAATTCCAAATAATCATGAGCTTCAGATTATTAATTCTAGAGGCCAAGGTCTAAGTGTGATCCTCTGATAACTGGCCCCCTACTAGCCTTTGTGACTTTTTCAGAAAAAGGACTTTGGTGACAACATGGAGATTGGACAGAGGGGTAGAAGCAGGAGTGTTGGACTGGGAGAGACTGAAAGCTATGTGACTTGCTAGGATATGGTGAAATAGTTTAGGCTTCCCAGGTGGCGTAGTGGTAGTTTAGTCCATAAACTGAGGCAGTGGCAGTAGAAAGGGAGAGAAAGGAACAGTTTTGAGAGGTATTTAGAAGGTACCACTCATAGGGCATCAGAACTCATTAGATGTGGGGGATGAAGAATGAAGAAACCCCTGAGATGATTCCCAGGTTTCTGGCATGGGAGCCTCGGTAGATAGTGATACGGAATGAGGATGAAGGAGCAGCCTTGAGGGTCAAGGAGATGATGTGTTTACATTAGGAAACAGAGTTCCAAATTGAAACTGAGCTACGTGTGGAGCATTCTAGTGGATACATGCGGTCGGCAGCTGGACCACTTACTGAGAATATAGAAGAACACTGGAATACAGTATGCAGTTTTGTGCTGCGGCAGTTTAGCTCCTGGAAGTGGATAAGATCACTCAGGAAGAAAACAGAGAACTATTCCTTTCTTCATATCACTCCTGTCCATGGTCATTGGATTCCACAGCCGACTCCCTTACTCTTCTGTCTTGTACTCTTTCAGGCTCAGAGTCTTACATCATATTTTCTGATTGCTGCTCTGATAATTAAAATATAACATGAATGAATATAAGAATAATAGTGTTTAGATGTCTTGCAACTTAGAAATGACTATTATACTGATGGTGACAGAGATCTGAAATGCAAAAAGTGACACTTTCATTTTCCTGTTATTTAGAAATATTCTTATACTTTCTATATGTTGCATGAATGTATTAATTTCAGCTCATGATCATGTACATGGCTCCATAAACTACCACCCTTGCATTCCAACTAAACATACTTTTCTTGTGAAAATTATTCCCCCCCCCTTTTTTTTTTCTGGCCACACAGCATGGCATGCAGGATATTAGTTCCCTTGTCAGNTGTTGAGCACCTTTTCATGTGTTTGTTAGCCATCCATATGTCTTCTTTGGAGAACTGTCTATTTAGTTCTTTGGCCCATTTTTTGATTGGGTCATTTATTTTTCTGGAATTGAGCTGCATAAGTTGCTTGTATATTTTTGAGATTAGTTGTTTGTCAGTTGCTACATTTTTCTAAACTATCGATCCTTCCTTATAAAATAATTTTCTTAGGAAATCTATAATAACAACAGTGTCGTATCTACGTATTTTATCCAGCTCAAATTTGTGCTCAGTCATGATAATCATTTTCTTGTATATGTCCTTGACTCTCTTGCTCTTGTTTCATCCTGGCACACTTACTTGGGAAACTGGAACCTTAATTAACTACAACTTTCTTTCATGCCTGCACCCGAAAAGCTGATCATGACTGGAGAAAAAAGCGCATAACAATAAATTAATGACCACATACCTAAAGCATGTTTTTAACCCTTCCAGATATATTATTTGTTTTACGTACATTAAATCTCTTATCTACAAAGGTGACTAGTTCACAGCTTCTTCTCTATTTTCAAATCTTTAATACCGTCCCCCTCCATCCTCTCATTCAGCAGATTTCTTTGCTTCCCACTTTGGAGATTAACTGGAACATTTAAGGGGTAATTTCCATGTACGTTATCATTGCTTCTACCACTTAGCAGCATCTATATCTATATACTCTAACTTCTTGCTTGTACAAAGATGATCTTTTCCTTCCTTTGCTCTAAAACCAATCTTTTTGGCACTAAATTGCATATTCTTTCAACCACATTTGCTTAAACCCCAGCAATTCTTTCTTCACGCTCCTGTAAAAGCATCTTTATTTTTTGCTCTCCAGTGGATCATTCCAATAAACATAACATTTTTTATCACTTCTTTAATCATAAAAGAAATGTTCCCTGGTATCACTTCACTGTTATCTGGCAACAAATTCTTCTAATCACTTACAGAGTATAATAAAAATTTGTATTAATATTTGATATATACAATATCTCTCGTCCCATTCTCTATTCTCTCTCTGCCCCCTCTCTTTCACACATGTGCATGTACATTCATCTTTAATATAGTTTACATGTAGTGCAACAATTATGTTGAAATTGTATTATTCAATGAATCTCCACAAATGTATACACCCTCAAAATTCATGCTCAAATGGAGATATAAAAAATTTGCATAAAATTTATTCATGTCTCTTTGCAATCAGTCTCCATGTCAAACATTCATTGTTCCCATTTCTATAACTATAGGCTAGTTTAATCTGTTCTTAAGTGTAAATGTTCTTAATAGTCCATAGACAGAGGCTTTTATGTCTAGCTTCTTTAGCTCTGTTTTGTAAAGTCTGAAGTTTCATGTGCTGCCTTGACATATTTGAGACTCACACAACCCCAAATGATTAGCTGTGAATTCTCCTTCTCTTACCATGCATGCTCCACATCCAGCCACAAAAGCTTCCCACCTAGCTATTCTCTTCATCAGTGGGTCTAGCTATATCCAATCAGATCCTGAACCTAAGGAGTTTTACTTCCATGGTATCTTGTGAAACTATTCAAACAAACTGCATGTTTGTTCAAAAGTAATCTTTTTATATTCCTTTTTAAAAAATATATTTCACTACAATATTTATATAATTTTATAGTAACAATCTGGGATTTGGGTAGACGTCTGTCTGCCTACTAATTATACATTTCTACTATGGGTAAAAATATCTTGTTTACTTTGTACCACCAGGCCACAAGGCTGATATAAGCAAGGGAGTAAGTATAGACACAGAAGAGAAATAAGAACTGAACTCTGGGGAGTGCCAGTGTTAAGAGGTTATCTATCATAGGGGAAAATAGAAAGGGCAGTGAGAAGAAGCTGCCGATGAAGTTGAAGAAAAAACATGAGAATGCCATTTTGGAGATCAAAGAGAAATATCAAAGAGAAGGTGTAGAGACTGCCCTGGTGGTCTCAGTTCTCAATGCAGGGGTCCTAGGTTCCATTCCCTGGTCAGGGAACTAGATTCCACACGCAGCAACTAAGAGTTCACATGCCGCACATAAAGATCCCACGACCTACAATGAATATTTGGTGAAGTGAAATAAATGTCAGTCAGTTCAGTCCCTCAGTCACGTCCAACTCTTTGCGACCCCATGAACTGCAGCATGCCAGGCTTCCCTGCCCATCACCAACTCCTGGAGCCTGCTCAAACTCATATCCATTGAGTCGGTGATGCCATCCAACCACTTCATTCTCTTTTGTCCCCTTCTCCTCCTACCTTTGATCTTTCCTAGCATCAGGGTTCTTTTCCAATGAGTCAGTTCTTTGCATCACGTTGCCAAAGANTCACCAACTCCTGGAGCCTGCTCAAACTCATATCCATTGAGTCGGTGATGCCATCCAACCACTTCATTCTCTTTTGTCCCCTTCTCCTCCTACCTTTGATCTTTCCTAGCATCAGGGTTCTTTTCCAATGAGTCAGTTCTTTGCATCACGTTGCCAAAGAATTGGAATTTCAGCTTCAGCATCAGTCCTTCCAATGAATATTCAGGATTGATTTTCTTTAGGATTGACTGGTCGGATCTCCTTCCAGTCCAAGGGACTCTCAAGAGTTTTCTCCAACACCACAGTTCAAAAGCATTGTTTCTTCAGCACTCAGCTTTCTTTATAGTCCAACTCTCACATCCATACATGACTACTGGAAAAAACCATAACTTTGACTAGACAGACCTTTCTTGGCAAAGTAATGTCTCTGCTTTTTAATATGCTATCTAGGTTGGTCATAGCTTTTCTTCCAAGGACCAAGCATCTTGTCATTTCATGGCTACAGTCACCATCTGCAGTGATTCTGGAGCCCCCAAATAAAGTCTGTTACTGTCTCCATTGTTTCCCATCTATTTCCCATGAAGTGATGGGACCAGATGTCATGCTCGTAGTTTTCTGAATGTTGAGCTTTAAGCCAGTTTTTTCACTCTCCTCTTTCACTTTCATCAAGAGGCTCTTTAGTTCTTCTTTGCTTTCTGCCAAAGGGTGGTGTCATCTGCATATCTGAGGTTATTGATATTTCTCCCAGCAATCTTGATTTCAGCTTGGCTTCATCCTGCCTGTCATTTTGCATGATGTACTCTTCATAGAAGTTAAATAAGCAGGGTGACAATATACTGCCTTGACGTACGCCTTTCCCAGTGTGGAACTAGTCTGTTGTTCACATGGGTTCAGTTTTAACTGTTGCTTCTTGACCTCCATAAAGATTTCTCAGAAGGCAGATCTGGTGGTCTGGTATTCCTATCTCTTGAAAAATTTTCCACAATTTGTTGTGATCTAGAGTCAAAAGCTTCTGCATAATCAATAAAGCAGAAGTAAATGTTTTTCTGGTATTATCTTGCCTTTTTGATGATCCAACGGATGTTGGCAATTTGATCTCCGCTTTCTCTGCCTTTTCTAAACTCAGCTTGAACATCTGGAAGTTTACCATTTTTGTGCTGTTGAAGCCTGGAGCATTACTTTGCTAGCGTGTCAGATGAGTAAAATTTTGCAGTAGTTTGAGCATTCTTTGGCATTACCATTCTTTGGGATTGGAATGAAAACTGACCTTTTCCAGTCCTGTGGTCACTGCTGAGTTTTCTAAATTTGCTGGCATACTGAGTGAAGCACTTTCACAGCCTCATCTTTTAGGATTTGAAACAGCTCAGCTGGAATGCCATCACTTCCACTAGCTTTGTTCATAGTGATGCTTCCTAATGCCCACCTGATTTTGCACTCCAGGATGTCTGGCTCTAGGTGAGTGATCACACCATCATGGTTATCTGGGCCACGAAGATCTATTTTGTATAGTTCTTCTGTGTATTCTTGCCTCCTCTTCTTAATATCTTCTGTTTCTGTTACATCCATACCATTTCTGTCCTTTATTATGCTCATCTTTGCATGAGATATTCCCTTGGTATCTCTAATTTTTTTTAAGATCTCTAGTCTTTCCCATTCTATTGTTTTCATTTATTTCTTTGCATTGATCACTGAGGAAGACTTTATTATCTCTCCTTGCTATTCTTTGGAATTCTGCATTCAAATGGGTATATCTTTCTTGTTCTTCTTTACCTTTAGCTTCTCTTCTTTTCTCAGCTATTTGTAAGGCCTCCTTAGACAACCATTTTGCCTTTTTGTATTCCTTTTTCTTGGGGATGGTCTTGATCCCTGCCTCCTATACAATGTCACAAACCTCCATCCATAGTTCTTCTGGCACTCTGACTATCAGATATAATTCCTTGAATCTATTTGTCACTTCCACTGTATAATCATAAGAGATTTGATTTAGGTCATACCTGAACGGTCTAGTGGTTTTCCCCACTTTCTTCAATTTAAGTCTGAATTTTGCAACAAGGAGTTCATGATCTGAGCCACAGTCAGCTCTTGGTTTTGCTTTTGCTGACTGTATAGAGCTTCTCCATCTTTGGCTGCCAAGAATATAATCAATCAATCTGATTTAGGTATTGGCCATCTGATGATGTCCATGTGTAAGAAAACCGTTTCAGTATTCTTGTTTTGAGAACCCCATGAACAGTATGAAAAAGCAAAAAGATAGGACACTGAAAGGTTAACTCACCAGATCGATAGGTGCCCAATATGCTACTTTAGAAGAGTGGAGAAATAATTCCAGAAAGAATGAAGAGACGGAGCCAAAGTGAAAATAACACCCAGTTGTGGATGTGATTGGTAATGGAAGTAAAGTCCAGATGCTGTAAAAAAACAATATTACATAAGAACCTGGATTGTTGGGTCCATGAATCAAGGTAAATTAGAAGTGTTCAAACAGGAGATGGCAAGATTGAAATAGACATTTTAGGAATCAGTGAACTAGAAAGGACTAGAATGGGCAAATTTAATTAAGATGACTATTAAATCCACTACTGTGGGTAAGAATCCCTTGGAAGAGATGAAGTAGCCCTCATAGTCAACAAGAGAGTCCAAAATGCAGTACTTGGGTGCAGTCTCAAAAATGACAGAATGATCTCTGTTCATTTCTAAGGCAAGCCACTCAATATCATAGTAATCCAAGTCTATGCCCCAACTAGCAATTCCAAAGAAGCTGAAGTTGAATAGTTCTATGAAGACCTACAAGACCTTCTAGAACTAACACCCCCAAAATATGTCCTTTTCACCATAGGGGACTGGAATGCAAAAGTAGGAAGTGGGTATCCAAGTGTTACCTGGAGTTACAGGCAAGTTTGGCCTTGGAGTACAAAATGAAGCAAGTCAAAGGCTTACAAACTTTTTCCAAGAGAACACACTGGTCATAGTCAAATAAATAAATGTTAATAAATATATCTATTTTAAAAAGAAAAGGTGTAATCAATTGTGTTAAATGCTATTGATAGGTCAATTAATATGAAGTTTGAGCTACATATGATGCACCTCACCTCTGGTATCTAACACTGGGAACACAAGACCCCTTAGCTGTTTTAAAAACAGTAGCACTTAGTGTATAGCTATAAGAAGCTAAGACACTCTTCTTGAAGAGTGCATAGACTTTCACACTCACAGTCACAGCTCAGAGGCAACAGACTGAAAACTGCCTGGAAATTTAGCAAGTTTGCCAGGACTGCTCCAGTACCACACTCCTGCCCATACCAAGCTCCTGCTCCAGCCCCTCTTGCTCCATTGTTGCTCCCCATTATCATGGAGTGTGCCATTGCCAATTAGAATGCACATACTTGAAGTGAATAAACATGGCTCAGACCTGCCTCTGCCTCTGACCAGGGCAGCACAGCCATTACCAGTTTGAATGTTCCTGTACACACTCCAGAGAATGTGAAACTAACTCCAGGGCAGAGACAGCCACTGCAAAAACATACAGCCTTGTACACATTTGGCAGAGGGGAGGAGCAGCTCAGTGGTGTAGTACACAACCCATTTGACCAGGACCCAGCCTCTAACCAAGGCATGTATGCAAGGGGAAAAGTGAAACCAGCTAAGAGTTGCAACCCCAAGCCCTCAAGGCCTCAAACCGCAGCCATATACCAGACCAATATGGAAACTGCCTTGGTCTGGGATATGGAAGAGAAGCCAGTTGCCTCAGGTCTCCTGAACCAGCCCTTAGCCCCCAACTCCATCTGTGATAAAGCAGTGATGGCCACCGAGCACAAGAGAAGTCCTGACTTGCACCTGGCTTTGGTTCTAAACCCTCTGACTCCAGCCCTACCTCCCACCAAGGCGGTGACTGCCAGCACACCCCAGGAAAAGATGCAGCCTGTGCTCACTTCAGGTCCAGCTCTGTCAACAAAGTTACTGGGCACAAGCAGACTGCATAGAGACACTCCCACACAAGGACACACCTTCAAGGCTGGAATAGGTAAATGTTTCACCAAATTCCAAAGAGACAGAGGAAGTTAAGATAAAAAGGCAGACAGATATACTTCAAATTAAAGAACAGAGGAAGACAAATGCTGAAAAAACCCTAATGAAACAGATAATTTACCTGATAAAGAGTTCAAAACAGTAGTAAGAATCCTAAGTAAAGTGAAGAAAAGAATAGATATAATAATAAATTTAAATTAAAAAAGAATAGATGAACATAGTGAGAATTTTAACAAATAACTAGAACATATAAAAAAGGACCAATCAGAGCTCAAGAAATCAATAATTGAAAGATACTCTAGAGGGTACAGTATATTAGGTGATACAGAAGCATGCATAGGTGATCTGGAAGATAGAATAATGGAAATCACCCAATTAGAACAGTAAAAAGAAATAAAGCAAATTTAAAAAATGAGACTAAGGGACCACTGGAACAATATCAAGCATAAACATTCACATTATAGGAGGGCAAGAGAGAGAAGAAAGAAACGAGTAGAAAATTTATTTGATGGAATTATGGCTGAAAATGTTGAAACCTGAAGAAGGAAACTTTATATCCGGGTACAGGAAATACAGAGAGTTTCAAATAAGATTAAGACAAAGAAACGTGCAACAATCATATCATAATTAAAATGGTAAAATTTAAAGATAAAAAGACAACAAGAAGACAACAAGAGATAAACAAACATATAAAGGAACTCCCATAAATCTATCAGTTGAGTTTTCAGCAGAAACTTTGCAGGCTGGAGGGGAGTAGCAGAATATATTTAAAGTGCTGAAAGGGAAAAGTCTTACAACCTTGGATACTCTACCTAGCAAGGTTATCATTCAGAATTGAAGACAATGCAAGGAGCTTCTCAGAAAAGCAAAACAGTAAAAGAGTTCATCAATACTAAACTTAAATTATGGGAAGTGTTACAAGGTCTTATTTAAGTGAAAAAGATAAGGCTACAACAACAAAAAACACATTATAGGAAGAGAAAATTTCTACTGATAAAGGCAAATATATAGTAAAGGCTGTGCAGATAAACTACTCAAATAAGCTAGTACAGAGATTAAAAGACAAAATTGTAAAATTAAATATAGCTACAATAAATAGTTAATAGATAAACATGAAGATGTGAAATATGACATAAAAACAGAAAACATGATGGGGGAGTAAAAAACGTAGAGCTTTTAGAATATGTTTGAACTTAAATGACTATAGTTGAAAACAAGTAGATATAGGTCAACACATATGAACTCCATGGTAATCACACATCAAAACCCAACAATAGATAAACAAACCAGAGAGAAATAAACAAAAACATAATACTAAAGAAAATCATCAAAGGGAAGAGAATAAAAGTAGAAAAGAACAGAAAAGAACTACAAAAAACAACCAGAAAACAAATTTTAAAATAAGTATTTACTTGTCAATAATCACTTTAAATGTCAATGGACTAATGCTCCCATGAAAAGGCATAGGTGGCTGAACGGATTACAGAAAAAAATACAGATTGAAAGTTAAAGGATGGAAACAGATATTCCTTGCAAATGTAACTGGAAAGAAATCTGGGGTAGCAATACTCATATAAAACAAAGTAGAATTTAAAACAAAGTTTATAATAGAACACAAAGAAGGGCATGATACAATAATAAAAGGATCAGCACAAGAGGATATAACTTTAATAAACATATATGCACCTAGTATAGAACTGACCTATATAAAGCAAACATTAATAGACATAAAAGGAGAAATTGACAATAATTAAATAATAGTAAGGGACTTTAACACTCATTTACATTAATGAATAACTCATTCAGACAGAAAATCAATAGGGAAAGGGTGGCCTTAAATGACACATTAGACTAGTTACACTTAATAGATATCTATAGGACAGTCCATTCTAAAACAGCAGAATACACATTCTTTTCACGTGCACATGGAATGCCCTCCAGGATAGATAACATACTAGGCCAAAAAACAAGTCTCAACAAATATAAGGACAGAAAGTATACCAAGTATCTTTTCCAACCACATGGATATGAAACTAGAACTTAATTACAGGAAAAAAATGGAAAAACACAGAAAAGTAGATACTAAACAATGTGTTACTAAACAACCAATAGATCAATGAAGAAATCAAAGGAAATCAGAAAATACTTTGAGACAAAAAATAAAAACACAACTTTCCAAATTTTATTTGATTCAACAAAATAGTTCTAAGAGGGATGTTTATATTCATAAAAGCATACCTCAAGGAACCAAAAAAGAAAAAAACACAAAAAATCTCAAATAACAACCTAACCTACCATCTAAAGAAATTAGAAAAAGAACAAACAAAACCCAAAGTCATCAGAAGGAAAGAAACAATAAAGATCAGAAAAGAGATAAATAAAATAGAGACCCCTGCCTGATTTGAAAGATTATTGAAACAAAGAGCTGTTTTTTTAAAGACAAAGACATTGATAAGACTTTAGTCAGGCTCACTAGAAAAAAAGAGAGAAGACCTAAATGAATAAAGTAAGGAATGAAAGAGAAGTTACTATTGATATCACAGAAATACAAATAATCATAAAGTAATACTATGTACAGTTATAAATGAAAAACTGGACAATCTAGAAGAAATAGATAAATTCATAGAAACATACAATTTTCCAAAAATTAATCAGTTAACATAGATAATCTGAACATGTTGATGAATAATATTGAAATTGAATCAGCAATCAAAAAAATTTCCAACAAACAAAAGTACAGGATGACATAGCTTCACAGGGAGATTCTACCAAACATATAAATAAGAGCTAATACCTATTCTTCTCAAACTATTAAAAAAAAAACTAACATGAGGGAACACTCAAATTCATTCTATAAGGGTACCATTACAGTGATGAAAACCAGACAAAGACACCACATGCACACACAAAAAAACAAAATTGCAGGCCAATATACCTGATGAATATACTTGCAAATACCTTTGAAAAAATGTAAACAAACTAAATTCAAGAATATGTAAAAAGGATCATACACTGTGATCAAGTGGGACTTATTCCAGGGACACAGGAAAGCATGATCAATATTTGCAAATCAATCAATATGACACATCTCAATAACAAAACGAAGGGTAAAAATCACATGATCATCTCAGTAGATGAGGAAAAGCATTCACAAAATCCAATACCAATTTATGATAGAAACTCTCAACAAAGTGGGTATAGAGGAAATGTACCTCCACATAAAAAAAGCCATAAGTGACAGACAGTTAATATCATACTCAATAATAAAAATCTGAAAGCTTTTCCTCTAAGATGAAGAGCAAGAGAAGGATGCCCACTCTCATCATATCTATTTAACATAATATTGGAAGTTCTAATCACAGCAATTAGACAAGAAAAAGAAAGAAAGCATCCGAATTAGAAGGAAAGAGGCAAAACCATCTATAGATAGAAAATCATAAAGTTCTTCACCAAAAATCTATTAGAACTAACAAATTATTTCAGTGAAGTTGAAAAATGCAAGATTAATATATAGAAATTTGTTGAACATCTATACACTAAAAATGAACTATCAGAAAGAGAAAGCAAGAAAGCAATGACATTTACAATAACATCAAATAGAATAAAATACCTAGTAATAAATTCAATCAAGGAGGTAAAAGACTCTGAAAACTGTAAGATATTGATGAAAGAAATTGAAGATGATAGAATAAATAGAAATAGATCCTGTGTCCATAAA
>SJYA01003986.1:1466760-1478171 GCA_006410615.1 Neotragus moschatus | reverse complement strand
AGAAATAGTTCCTGTGTTCATAAAATGCAAGGATTAATATAGTTACAATGTCCATACTATCTAAAGCAATCTAAAGATTCAAAGCAATGCCTATAAAACACTATGAAAATTTTTTCACAGAACTAGAGAACATAATCCTAAAAATTTTATGGAACCAAAAATACCCCAAATAGGCAAAGCAATCTTGAGAAAAAGTAATGAAGTTTGGAAGTATCAGGTACCTCAATTTAAGACTATACTACAAAACTATTGTAATCAAAACAGTATAGTACTGGTGCAAAAACAGATACATATATCAGTGGAACAGAAGAGAGAAACCAGAAATAAACCAACACAATATGGTAAGTTAATCTATAACAAATGGGGCAAAAACATACAATGGAGAAAAGACAGTCTCTTCAATAATCAGTGCTCAGAAAATTGTACAGCTACATGTAAAAGAATGAAATTAGAACATTTTTCACAGCACATGCAAAAATAAATTCAAAATAGATTTAAGACCTAAATGTAAGACTAGAAATTATATAACCCTTGAAATAAAACGTAAAGTACACAAAGTACACTCTTTGACATAAAATCTTCACAATATTATCTGGACCTATCTCCCCTACCAAGGGAAACAAGAGCAAAAATAAACAAGTGAGATCTAATTAAGCTTAAAAGTTTTTGTGTAGCTAAGGAAACCATCAACAAAACAAAAAGACAATATCTGAATGAGAGAAGATATTTGTAAATGGTATATCTGATAAGGATTTAATATCCAAAAAATAAGGGCTTCCCTGGTGGCTCTTTACCAATTCCCTGATGGCTCAGATGGTAAAGAGTCCATCTGCAATGCAGGAGATCCAGGTTTGATCCCTGGATCAGGAAGATCCCCTAGAGAAGGGAATAGCTACTTACTCCAGTATTCTTGCCTGAAGAATTCCATGAACAGAGGAGCCTGGAGGGCTACAGTCCATGGAGTCACATAGAGTTGGACATGACTGAGCAACTAACACTTTTACTAACACTGGTGTCTCAGTGGTAAAGAATCCACTTGCCAGTCAATGCAGGAGATGCAGGTTTGATCCAGGTATGATCACAAGATTAGGAAGATCTCTTGCAGAAGGAAATGGCAACTCACTCCAGTGTTCTTGCCTGAGAAATCCCATGGACAGAGGAGATGTGGATGTTTGCTCAGTCACTTCAGTTGTATCCGACTCTTTGTGACTCTGTGGACCTTAGCCCACCAGGCTTGGTAGAAATCTAAACTAATAAGCACTATGAATGTGAGAATCCAAATCCTGTTAAAATACACAAATAGTTATAGGTTTAAAAATGACCTGACCTAATATTGCCAACCATTGTCTATCAGAAACCCACTTTAAAGACTCAGATAGCGTAAATGTTAAGTGACAGAGAACTATATATAATAAATGAAAGTTGAGCTAATTTCATATAAAGCAGACTTCAGAATAAGGGAGATGATTAATGATAAAAAAAAAGTTCGAGTACATAGGATAAGAGGGCCAGTTGCCCAAGAAATCATAGTAGTCCCTAGAATGTATGCATTTAATGACAAGGCATCAAAGATATGTGATCCAAAAGCTGATAGAACTAAAAGAAAAACAGATATATCCACTCTTATGTTTAAAGAATTGAAAAAAACTGTCAATCAATTATAAATCAAGCAAGCAGAAAATCAGTAAGAATATAGTAGGCCAGAACAGCATAGTCAACATGACTGAACTGACATTAGTGGAGAATTTCAAACAACTGTAGAATCCACATCTTCTCAACCTCACATGGAGCACTTTCTAAAACACACTTTCATACATTCAAAATAACAGAGATCATATAAAGTGTGTTTTCAGAATATAATGGAAGTGAATTAGTAATCAACATCAGAAAGAAACCATGATATCCCCAAATATTTGGGAATTAAACAACACACTTCTATGTATAACACGGGTCAAAGAAGAAGTCTCAAGATAAATTTTAAAATATTTTGAACTACATTTAATGAAAATAAAAATTATCAAAGTTCTGGCATGTTGCAGAAGCAGTGCTAATGGAGAACTTATAGCATTAAATGTATATATTATAAAAGAAGAAAGATCTAATATCAATATCCTAAGCATTTACCTTGTGAAAGCAAAAGTTTTAGTCACTCAGTTGTATCTATCTTTTTGGTATCCCATGGACTATAGCCCATCAGGCTCCTCTGTCTATGGAATTCTCCAGGCAAGAATACTATAGTGGATAGCCATTCCTTCTCCAGAGGGTCTTCCCAACCCAAGGATTGAACCTGGGTCTTCTGCATTGCAGGCAGATTCTTTACCGTCTGAGTCACCAGGGAAGTCTAAAGAGTTACAAGGCAGCCAGGAGTCGAACCTAGGATCTTCTGATCCTTAGAAACCTGGAAAAGAAGGGCAACTTAAGCTTAAAGCAATCAAAAGAAAATAAATTGTAAGTATTTGAACAGAAATGAAAAAAAAAAGGGAAAACAAAAAAATAGAGAAATCAATGAAACAAAAAACCTGGCTCCTAGAAAAGAGGGAAAAAATGAATAATTATCTAGCTAGACTAACCTTAAAAAAAGAAAATACACAAATAGCCAAAGTTGGAACTGAAGGGATTATTACTACTGATCCTGTGAACATTTAAATATAATAAAAAAATACTAGGAACCATTCTGTGCCCACAAACTTGATAACATATGAAATATACCAACTCCTTGAAAAACACAAACTTAGAAATGCTCACACAGGATCAGTAGCAATGAGCACACCTAATACCCAAATCTTGTTTTCTATTCCTATTTTCAAAAAAAAAAAAAGGATACAAAACATAACAGACAATCAAAAACTCTACTACACTTTTATTTTTCTTCATCTCAGTTCATTTCAGTTCCTTCTTCTTGTGTGGAATAAAAACCTTGAAATCATCCTTGATTTCTCTCTTTTTGTACTCTTTTTTTTCCCCCTTTAAAAAAAATTTTTATTTTTACTTTATTTTACTTTACAATACTGTAGTGGTTTTGCCATACATTGACATGANGCCCAGCAGTGGGATTGCTGGATCATAAGGGAATTCTCTTTCCAGTTTTTCAAGGAATCTCCACACTGTTCTCCATAGTGGCTATACTTGTTTGCATTCCCACCAACAGTGTAAGAGGGTTCCCTTTTCTCCACACCCTTTCCAGCATTTATTGCTTGCAGACTTTTGGTTTCTTGCATTCTTTAAAAAATTGATCTAGGAATTCTGTTGGCCTTAGCAACATACAATATTATCAACTAACTAATTCTCATTCCCTCCAATGCTGTTACCCTGGTCAAAGTCACCAGCATCTCCCAATTTAACAGTTTTTTTTACCTGTTTTAGCTCTCGCCCTCCTATACTATAGTTTCAAAAAGTCAGAGTAATCCTTTTGATACCTAAGTCAGCTCATATGTTTCTCATGCATAAAATCATCTAAAGACATTCTCTCAGAATAAAATCCAAAGTCCTTTAAATGGTCTAGACCTTTACTTTATGAATTCCACTTCTATTCATCATCTCCATCGACTACAGCAACTCTAACATTCTTGCTCCTTAAACCTACTTGGCCTGTTTCTATCTCAGAGCCTTTGTACTTGCTATTTTCTCTTCCTGTAAGGCTCTTTGTTGAAACAGACACATGACTTGCTCCCTCACCAATTTCAAATCTTGGTTCACATACGAATTCCGTGAGACCTACCCTGACCACTCTCTTTCAAACTGCAGTCTACTCCTCCAGCACTCCTCCCCTTTACCATGCTTTGTTTTCCCATAATATTTCACCTTCCATTATACTCTATACTTGCTTATTTTGCATATTTAGTGTCTCACTCTTCTAGAAAATAAGTTCCATGAAGATGAAGGGTTTTGTCTCTTGTTTACTGTTATATCACCAGCATCTGGAAGAGAGACTCAAAAATACTAGATACTCAAGAAAGATTAGTGAATTTTGAATCAAATTCTACCTGGACTGCTTTCAAGGCTATTCTTAGACATATGTTACACCTTGAATTCATCTATAATAAAATTCATCTATAAATCAGTTGCTATTTTGCTGCCAACTGCACAGATGCAGATGATTGCTATTACTGATTGACCCTCTACACCTACGTGTGCTGTGTGCTAAGTTGCTTCAGTTATGTCCAACTATTTACGACCCTATGGGCTGAAGCCCACCAGGCTCCTCTGTCCATGAGATTTCTCAGGCAAGTATGCTGGAAAGGATTGGCATGCCCTCCTCTAGGACATCTTCCTGATCCAGGGATCAAAACTGTGTCTCTTATGTCTCCTGCACTGGCAGGCAGGTTCTTTATAACTAGCACCACCTGGGAAGCCCCCTCTACATGTATAAGTGCTAGTTACTGCTGCTACCATTTGGGGCAAACTTGACCAATGCCCAGCTTCATGGATCTCCTGTCTGTTCAAATGCCACTGGTCATTTATGTAACTTCAATACTC
Organism: Neotragus moschatus; assembly: GCA_006410615.1. Taxonomy (NCBI): domain Eukaryota; kingdom Metazoa; phylum Chordata; class Mammalia; order Artiodactyla; family Bovidae; genus Neotragus; species Neotragus moschatus. Next base: position 1,473,695 of record SJYA01003986.1, on the reverse strand, counting down.
CAAACCACAACTTAAGAGTGTGCCTGAGTCATTGTCTTCACCATTGCAATGTATTTTTTATATAATCATTTGCTATAATAATCTCCTAGACTAAATTTCTCAGAACTAAAGGAAAAAGCCTTTTTATCACATCTTTGTGCTAGTCTAGAAAGGTCTGACAGTACATATGCAATAACTCTTATAACACGTTTAGTTTTACGCTCACAGCTATTTCTTCTAAGACACAAAAGTGCTTCTTGAGAGTGGGGTAAGGTGGGTTCAGTCATCTTGGACTGAGTATGCCTTAATGTTGTCAGAAGGCCATATACATTCCAGTACTTACTGTTCTCTAACTTCTGTCCCTGTTACATGGTTCACTAATATTGCTAGACTGAGCTCACTTGCAGGGCTCTGTACTTTCTTCTATCATACCCTCCAAATGTAGTTTGTCAGATGTGTTTCTATGTGGAGCATATAAACATGTACTTCAGTGTACAAAATCGAGTTCTTTCCTAGGAGGGGAACTGCATCTAATAAGGGCCTTCATCAAAGATGGCACTTCTATGGTCTGGTGACCATAGATGTAACCTCCTCTGCATATCAGTCAGGTGTGTTTGTTCTTGTCCTTTAGTTGTTCAGTCGTGTCCAACTCTCCTGTGACCCCATGGACTGTAGCCTGCCAGGCTTCTCTGTCCATGGGATTCTCTATGCAAGAATACTGGAGTGGTTTGCCACTTCCTTCTCCAGGGGACCTTTCTGACCCACGGATTGAACCTATATCTCCTGCATTGGCAGGAGGATTCTTTACCACTGAGCCACCTGGAAAGCTCCTCAGATGTGTTTGCTGCTGCTGCTAAGTTACTTCACTCGTGTCCGACTCTGTGTGACCCCATAGACGGCAGCCCACCAGGGTCCCCCAGGAGAAGGCTGTTTATATGATAAAATGAAATCAGATTTAGATTCATGGAGTCAAGATGTTTTTGTCTCGGGAAGATTGTATAGTTTTGCAGCTGTGTCTGGGGAAAATATTATTGGGAAAAAGACACTATAGATTTGAAGACACGGTGGTCCTGACTGGGAAAGCATTGCCGTGATATAATCAATAGGGCCTAAGGACTTATAGCATTCCTGGCCTTTAGCTCTTCTTTTGAAAAACACTTTATATGAGTATGATGGTTAGGATTAAGATCTGTGGCCAGTGATTGAAAAATTCAAAATTGCCATTGCTTAAGAAATGTACTTCTCTCATGGAAATCTGAAGTTGTATGTGACAGGGGTGACAAGATAGCTCTAACTATTGAAATCTTAGAGGACTTCGCCTTTGCTGAGTGGGGCCCTTATTCTTAGGTCTGAAGCATCACCCACATCACAGGTAGCAGGACAGAGGAAAAGATGAAGAAAAAGGTGCAACATGCAACTGTCAGTACTTTTATAAGGAAGATTGTTGGAAGATTTCATATGACACTTCTACTTTCACCTCATTGACCACAACTTATCACATGTAGGGAGGCTTAGAAATGTATTATTTATCTAGGGAGCTACATTTCCAACTGAAATTACTATTATCCTGCTCATTGAATCTAAGGTCCTGTAGCAGGTTGGAGAAAAATGGGTATTAGAGGCAGTCTCTGTCACCACCCTTCTCAATTACACACACATATATATAGTGCAGTTAGCATCAACAGGTATATGTATGTGTTTGCAGGTGCTCATGTGTGCAGTGGGAATAGTCTTTATGGAAGAGGTGGTATGAGATGAGACAGTGGTGAAAAATGTAGACTTGATACCACTCAGTTTGGCTGTAAACTTAAAACTTCTCCAAAAATGTATCAAAATTTAAAAGAAAACCCCAAAAGATGTCAACCCTGAATATTCATTGGAAGGACTGATGCTGAAGCTGAAGCTCCTGTGCTTTGGCCATCTGATCTGAAGAGCCAGCTCACTGAAAAATACCCTGCTGTTGGAAAAGGCTGAAGGCAGGAGGAGAAGGGAGCAACAGGATGAAATGGTTGGATGGCATCACTAACTTGATGGACATGAGTCAAAGCAGGCTCTGGGAGTTGGTGATGGACAGGGAAGCCTGGCATATTGCAAAGAGTTCATAGGGTCACAAAGAGTTCGACACAACTTAGCAATTGAACAACAAACATGATCTTGAGACAGCAGACCTTAGATTTAAACCCCAGTTTTTCTACTTACAAGTCCTATGAACTTTGACAAGTTACTTCACCTCCCTGAACCTCAATTTGCCACATGTGAAGCAGACAAAACGCCAGTTCTGGGATTGTTGCAATTTTAATATGAATAATGTATATAAATTGCTTAAGAACAGCATTTTACATGTAGTAAGTTCAATAAGTAGCTCATATATATATGACTATTTACATAAAATTTTACCTGTATACCTCTATGGAAGTCATTCAAACAATAATTTAAAAACTGTAGCATTGCATGTAAGTTTTCAAAGAGATACTGGCCTTAAAGTCAAAAGAGCTGAGTTTTAACTCAGATGGCTTTGGGTGATTCATTTACTATTTTTTATTTTAAATTTCCTTCCTTCTTTCTTTTCCTGTCTCTCTTTCACTTTCTTTTTTTTTTCTTCTTTGTATTGTATTAATAGCATCAAGGATCAGAAAGGGTAATAGAGATGCCTTAGGGAAAGTATAAAGTACATCTTCCTCGGCATCCTTGGTCTCTACACACTACATGTTAGTAACACCCACCTCACTCTTTGGTAACAGTGAAAATTGTCTCCAGACATTGCCAAATGACCTCTGGGGAAAAAATTGCACCTCGTTCAGAGCCACTATTCTAGGCAATAAGATATTGAAACAGTAAATGCTAAGTGTTACCAGTTTAGAATGTGTGTTTGCTTAGTTGCTCAGTCATGCCCGACCCTTTGCAATCCCATGGACTAGNGTTAGTAACACCCACCTCACTCTTTGGTAACAGTGAAAATTGTCTCCAGACATTGCCAAATGACCTCTGGGGAAAAAATTGCACCTCGTTCAGAGCCACTATTCTAGGCAATAAGATATTGAAACAGTAAATGCTAAGTGTTACCAGTTTAGAATGTGTGTTTGCTTAGTTGCTCAGTCATGCCCGACCCTTTGCAATCCCATGGACTAGAGCCCACCAGGCTCCTCTGTCCATGGGGATTATCCAGGCAAGAATACTGGAGTGGGTTGCCATGCCCTCCTCCAAGGATCTTTCCAACTCAGGGATGGAACTCAGGTCTCATGCATTGCAGATTCTTTACCATCTGAGCCACCAGAGAAGCCCAAGAATGCTGAGTGGGTAGCCTATCCCTTCTGCAGGGAATCTTCCAGACCCAGGAATCCAAATGGGGTCTCCTGCATGGCTGGTGGATTCTTTACCAACTGAGCTACCTATTAACCATTTAATAAAAATTGTAAATATGACATGAACTTAAAGCATTTTTATTTTGTGGTCTCCTAGCGTGTATTATATGTCTTTTCTAACTCTTTCAGTAATCACTGGTGCATCATAAAATTGCATGCAGGAAGTTGGATTTTTAAATGAAAAAGACAAAATTATATGATATAAAATTGTGGTACATTCTATAACACTGCAATTGTTTTAAATAATCTGGCATGAAGTAGAATAATGAAACAAGTGTCACCTATATACCCCACTCCTAGGCTTTCTAGTGAACTCATCCAGTTCTTCAACATCTCAGTTTCTAAATACTCATTTTGGGCAAACGAGTAAAATTTGCAGAGGAAAACTGGCCTGAATTGTTTTTTTTCCTTAGAGGAGTCCAAAAAGATAGCTGTATCTATTTTATAAAATAATTTCTAATGTCCCTCATTTCTCATACATGAGCCTGTAGCGCCACTTAGTGGCTAGTACAGCTAATAGGAAAAGCAAGTTTAAAAGTAGCATTTAAAATATTTTCTAATATTTTCCTATTAGACTTAGCTTTCCTAATAGGAAAATAGATGTCATTTCTATCTTCTAATTTTGTTATGCTTGTTTAAAATAGTCAAGTGCTGCAGAACTATAATACAAATGTCAAAAAGTTGCAGTTTCATCTAATTTCTGGTAAAATTTATATTCTCCTTTGTTAGATGTTGTATTAGAGGCTTAAGCTCAAGTCCAGGTGAAGGAACCCCTTTTCTCTTGTACTGCTTGATTTTTCTCTAAAAACAGCAATTAGAGCAAGGTAGAGGGGTCAAGGGGAAATGAACAGCTGGTAATAGGATAAAGGAGTTTTCCAGTGAGGAGGGTGATGGTCCAGACATGCCATGCAGAGTTTATGAAAGTATTTTTTTCCAGGGGAGAGGCTGTTGTTATTTTATTATAGAAATAATAAAAATAATTCAAAAAAATTATGAAGAATACATAAGATAATATATAGTCTTATCTCTATGTAGATAATTACTTTAAAATGTTTGGTGTGTGTGTGTGTTCTATGTGCAAGCTTTATAGAAAAAAATGTTTTTCTCTCTTAAACAATAGATACAAATAAACTGAAGATAAATTTCAATTACAATTGAGGAACACAACATCCATTATTTGGTGAATTTTTTATAACTGAAAAAGTAATGTTCAGACATGACTAAAAGTTCTACAAGTATGAAAGGATAGAAAAATAGATGTCTTACCCAATCAGAATATTTTTCCTTTCTCAGAGACATTGTATGTTGAAGTTTAAAGTTATTATGTAATATAGTAGATAATATAAATAATACAATTCTTAATTATGCTATGTATTTTTTGTACCTTGCATAATCCCTTTAATAAACCTGAGAGCTCTACCATATTGGCCTATCTAGATATGTTCCATTTTTGTTAATGGCATATTTTCTGCTGTATAGGTTTACTATATTTCTAAGTCAGTCACCTACTGATGAGAATTTAGTTTTTTTCCTCCTAGTCCAGTGCTTTATTACAATCAATCAGGCAACAAACATTCTTTTGCATATAACTGTATACATGTCTGAGTATATCTGTAGTATATATTTCTTGAACTAAAATTGCTGGTTCAAAGGGAATGTGCATGCTGAATGCTGTTGTCAAAAACAGTGAACCTACAAGTGGAATAAAACAAAAGTCTTTAACCTTTGCCAATCTGACAGATAAAAAATGGTTATCTTTGTTCTCATTCCTGTTTTTTCATTATGAGTGAACCAAATATTTAAATGTTTATAAGTACTTCATATTTCTTTTGATGACCTCCTTGTTCATGTCTTTTTAAAAATTTATTTTATTTTACTTTATTTTACTTTACAATACTGTATTGGTTTTGCCATACATCAACATGAATCTGCCACAGGTGTACATGAGTTCCCAATCCTGAACCCCCTCCCACCTCCTTCTCCATACCATCTCTCTGGGTCATCCCAGTGCACCAGCCCCAATCATCCTGTATCCTGCATCAAACCTAGACTAGTGATTCGTTTCTTATATGATAGTATACATGTTTCAATGCCGTTCTCCCAAATCATCACACTCTCTCCCTCTCCCACAGAGTCCAAAAGTCTGTTCTATACATTTGTGTCTCTTTTGCTGTCTTGCATANCAAAGAGTTATCTCATTGGAAAAGACTCTGATGCTGGAAGGGATTGGGGGCAGGAGGAGACGACAGAGGATGAGATGGCTGGATAGCATCACCGACTCGATGGACATGAGTTTGGGTGAACTCCAGGAGTTGGTGATGGACAGGGAGGCCTGGCATGCTGCAGTTCATGTGGTCGCAGAGAGTCGGACACGACTGAGTGACTGAAGTGAACTGAACTGAGCTGATGTTGAAGTAGGTTCCTTCTATGCCTGTTTTTTTTCTTTAAATATGGTGGATCACCTTTATTGATTTGCATATACTGAAGAATCCTTGCATCCCTGGAATAAACTCAACTTCATCATGGTGTATGAGCTTTTTGATGTGTTGCTGAATTCTGGTTGCTAAAATTTTGTTGAGGATTTTTGCATCTATGTTCATCATTGATATTGGCCTGTAGTTTTCTTTTTTTGTGTTGTCTTTGTTTGGCTTTGGTTCAGGGTGATGGTGGCCTTGTAGAATGAGTTTGGAAGTGTTCCTTCCTCTGCAGTATTTTGGAAGAGTTTTAGAAGGATAGGCATTAGTTCTTCTCTAAATGTTTGATAGAATTCTCCTATGAAGCCATCTGGTCCTGGGCTTTTGTTTTGGGGGAGATTTTTGATCACAGCTTCAATTTCAGTGCTTATAATTGCATTGTTCCTAATTTCTATTTCTTCCANGGCATTAGTTCTTCTCTAAATGTTTGATAGAATTCTCCTATGAAGCCATCTGGTCCTGGGCTTTTGTTTTGGGGGAGATTTTTGATCACAGCTTCAATTTCAGTGCTTATAATTGCATTGTTCCTAATTTCTATTTCTTCCAGGTTCAGTCTTGGAAGACTGAACTTTTCTAAGAATCTGTCCATTTCTTCCAGGTTATCCATTTTATTGCCAAATATATAGTTGTTCATAATCTTTGTATTTCTGCATTGTCTGTTGTAATCTCTACTTTTTCATTTCCAATTTTGTTGATTTGATTCTTCTCTCTTTTTTGTTGATAAGTCTGGCTAAAGGTTTCTCAGTTTTGTTTATCTTCTCAAAGAACCAGCTTTTAGTTTTATTAATCATTACTATTGTTTCTTTCCTTTCTTTTTCATTTATTTCTGCTCGGATCTTTATGATTTCTTTCTTTCTACTAATTTTGGATTTTTGTTGTTATTATTATTATTCTTCTTTTCCCAATTGTTTTAGGTTTAAAGTTAGGTTATCTAGTCAATGTTTTTCTTGTTTATTGAGGTAGGATTGTATTGCTATAAACTTCCCTCTTAGAACTGCTTTTGCTTCATTCCATATGTTTTGAGTTGTCATATTTTCATTGTCATTTATTTCTAGAAATTTTTTTATTTCCCTTTCGATTTCTTCAGTAACCTGTTGGTAATTTAGAAATGCATTGTCTA
>SJYA01003986.1:1447874-1466607 GCA_006410615.1 Neotragus moschatus | reverse complement strand
AGCTGTTGGTAATTTAGAAATGTATTGTCTAATCTCCATGTATTTGTGTTTTTTACGGGTTTTTTTTCTTCTTGTAATTGATATCTATTCTCTTAGTATTGTGGTCAGAAATGATGATTGATAAAGTTTTAATTTTCTTAAATTTACCGAGATTTGATTTGTGACCAAGATGTGCTCTATCGTGGAGAATGTTCCATGTGCACTTGAGAAGAATGTTTATTCTTCTGCATTTGGATGGAATGTCTTGAAGATATCAGTGAGATCCATCTTATCTAATGTATCATTAAGACTTGTGTTTCCTTATTAATTTTCTGTTTTGATGATCTGTCCATTGGTGTGAGTAGGGTATTAAACTCTCCAACTATTATTGTGTTATTGTCAATTTCTCTCCTTTTATATCTGTTATTGTTTGTCTTATGTTTTGAGGTGCTCCTATGTTGGATGCACAGATATTTACAATTGTATTGTCTTCCTCTTGGATTGATCCCTTGATCATTATGTAGTGTCCTACCTTATCTCTTGTAATCGCTTTTATTTTAAGGTCTATTTTGTCTGATATGAGGACTGCTACTCTAGCTTTCTTTTGCTTCCTATCTGCATGGAATATATTTTTCCATCCTCTTGCTTTCAGTCTATATGTGTCATTAGTTCTGAGGTGGGTTTCTTGTAGACAGCATATATATGGGTCTTGTTTTTTTATCCATTCAGTCAGTCTGTGTCCTTTGGGTGAAGCATTTAATCCATTTACATTTAAAGTATTTATTAATATACATGTTCCTAATGCCATTTTCTTAATTGTTTGGGGTTGATTTTGTAGATCTTTTTCTTCTCTTGTATTCTTTGACTACATAAGCCCCTTTCACATTTGTTATAAAGCTGGTTTGGTGGTACTGAATTCTCTTAATTTTTGCTTGTCTGAAAAGCTTTTTATTTCTCCATCAGTTTTGAATGAGATTCTTACTGGGTACAGTAATCTTGGCTGTAGAGTTTTTCCCTTTCAGCACTTTAAATATATCCTGCCATTCCTTTCTGGCCAGCAGAGTTTCTCCTGAGAGATCAGCTATTAAACAAATGGGGTTTCCCTTGTATGTTACTTGCTGATTTCCCTTGCTGCTTTTAATATTCTTTCATTGTGTTAGTCTGTTAGCTTGATTAGTATGTGTATTGGCGTGTTTGTCCTTGGGTTTATCCCATATGGGACTCTGTGCCTCTTGGACTTGATTGACTATTTCCATTTCCATGTTGGGGAAAATTTCAGCTATGATGTCTTCAAAATTTTTCTCATACCCTTTTTTCTTTCTCTTCTTTTCTGGGACTCCTATAATTCGAATGATGGTGCATTTGATATTTTCCCAGAGGTCTCTGAGACTATCCTCAGTTTTTTTCATTATTTTTACTTTATCTGCTCTTCAGAAGTTATTTCCACCATTTTATCTTCCAGCACACTGATTCATTCTTCTGCTTCAGATATTCTTCTATTGATTCCTTCTTAAGTATTTTTAATTTCAGTAATTGTGTTGTCTCTGTATGTTTATTCTTTAATTCTTCTAGGTCTTTGTTAATTGATTCTTGCATTTTCTCCATTTTGCTTTCAAGGTTTCTGATCATCTTTACTATCATTATTCTGAATTCTTTTTCAGGTAGTTTGCCTATTTCCTCTTCATTTGTTTGGACTTCTGTGTTTCTAGTTAGTGCCTCCATTTGTGTAGTATTTTATTCTGCCTTTTCATTATTTTTTAACTTATTCTGTTTAAGGTTTCCTTTTCCCAGCCTTCAATGTTAAGTTCTTTCTTTCTCTTGGTTTCTGCCCTCCGAAGGTTGTTCCAGTGGTTTCTGTAAGCTTTGTATAGGGGGAGATATGTACTGAATTATTTTTTTCCTCTTATGGGCAAGGCTGAGTGAGGTGAGAATCCTGTATGCTGATGATTGGATTTGTATTTTTGTTTTGTTTGTTGTTTAGATGAGGTGTCTTGCACAGGGTGCTACTGGTGGTTGGGTGATGCTGGGTCTTGTATTCAGGTGGTTTCTTTTGTGGGAGTTCTCACTATCTGACACTCCCTAGGGTTAATTCTCTGGTAGTCTAGGGTCTTGGAATCAGTGCTCCCACAGAAAAGGTCAGGGCTTGATCTCTGGTCAGGAGCAAAGATTCCACAAGTGGTTTGTTATGGCATTAAGTGAGATTAAAACAAATGCCCAGAAAAAAGAAACCAAAGATGAAACCCAGACAAATGGCAGTTACAAAATCATGAAGATAATAATTAAAATAGTGTATATACACATATACATATACACCCATAAGCAAAATCAAAGCAGTCCAACAAAAATAAAGTACAATACATCAACCTGGTGAACAAGGAAACCAAAATTTATATCTACCACCTAAGAACAAAACTAACTAAAGTAGAAACTATAAAACATAATTAAAGCAAGGTGCCAAGTGAGGAACAAAGAAATGAAAACAAAACTAACAAATATGTTTAGAGGAAATGAAAGGGAGACTATAGACGCAAAGGTAAATAGAGGTAGATAAAGAAGATTTATATACATTAAAGATTTACTGCAAGGGGAAAAGAACAGTAGGAAAAGCAAACAAAGGAATAAATGTATAAAAAATAATATGTTTAAAAAATTAAAAATTAAAATAAAAGAGAAGACAAAAAAAAAGGAAGAAGAAAGAAAAAGGAGAAAAGAAAACTCCACAGAACTGCAAAAGCCCAATGTAGAGGCAGAGGCTATAACAACCATACAAAGTGTGACTGAAAAAAAAACAACACAACACTCAAAATCTTATTTAGATATCATAGTGCCAATAAAATCAACAACTACAATGGGAGGTGGGGGCAAAGAAAAGGAAAAGCAAAGAAAAAAATTCAAAAGAATCTATAGAACAAGTCAAAACATAAGAATTATAATTGTTTTTCTTGAGTCCCTGCTGTCAGAGTCCTTTCCCTTGCTGGGAGTCACAGTCCACCTCACCTTCCTAGGATGCCCTCCAACACTGTGCTGGTCTCTGGATCTGCTGTAGGGGCAGCTCAGATCTTAATATGGTCCTCCTCCTGTGTGTTCTTGCCGCCAAGGTCCACAGCTATCAGAACTAATGAGTCTTCTCTTGTGGGAGCTTTCAATATCCTTTTATATGTTCCATAGACACAGAGTCTGCCTAGTTGATTGTGTGGATTAATCTGCAGCTTGTACAGCTGGTGGGAATGTTTTGGGTCTTCTTCCTTAGCCACACTGCCCCTGTGGGGTTTTATTTCCCAACTGTGGCTTCATTTCCACCTATGCATGTGGGTTGTCCACTGGGATTTGCTCCTGAGGCTGCCCTGGAAGACTTGGGTCTGCCCCAGTGAGAGCAAGGTGTGGAGGTGGTGCAGCTGCTTGGGTTGCAGGGTTTCTGGTAGCACCAGGTACTCAGGGGAGTTGGTGGCTAGGGCAGCAGGAAATATAGTGCTCTAGATGGGTGTGGCAACCAGTCTTGGCCAATATACCCCAGTATTCTTGCCTGGAGAACCCTCCTGACAGAGAAGCCTGTAGGCCACAGTCCACAGGGTCGCAAAGAATTGAACATGACTGAAGCAACCCTGTGTGCATAGATGCAAGACTTCTTTTTTGCTTGTGGCAGCTCTGCCCTGGTGAGGCTTGAGCGTGAAGGTGGCATAGTTGCTTGGGTTGAGCAGACCTTGGTGGCGCCAAGTGTGCAAGCACATGGACTGCCTCTGCCACAGGAGTCATGGCCTGATCAGGGTCTTTTTTTCAGCCTCTTGTAGCTGGCAATCAGAGGGCCTCTTTGGCCAGTCTTTCTCCATGGCTCTGCCCATTCTGGCACTTAAGGGGCTCCCTTGCCTGGGAGCCTTCTCTGTTGTTTGGTGTGTCAGGCACATAGAGAGGCCCCCCACTAGATGGGTTCCTACTCTGTAGATTGCCATGCCAAGCACTTAAAGGGGTACCCTGGGTGGAATCCTACTCTGTAGTTCAGTGTGTCAGGCATTTGATGGACCAATCTCTCTATTGTTCAGCTGCAGGTGCTGGCGTGTGGGGAGAGAGGCTACGGTTATGGCTCCACTCCCTTTGGGTGACTCAACAATATTGCCTTGCTTCCATGGCTGCCTGGCTTTCCTCCACAGGCATTTCCCACCACAGTCTCCTCCCTCACACCCCCCTCGATCCGTTTCTCTGCTGTCAACAGCAGCCCTCCCCCAGGGATTGCTCCACAATCCCTAAACTCCAGTTCCCAGCTGCTGCACCTTCCAGGTGACCTGCATCCCTGTCCAGGGTATTCATGTTTGCAGCAGGGACTGTCTGATTCTCATTCCATTTAGGCTGCACAGATCAGCTGTTTCACCCTCAGCCTTAAATGTTTTTTCTCTGACCCTGACCTGGGGATCAGACCCCTGCTTCAGTTCCCCCACCCGCCAAAGGCAGGTCCAGTACTACTAAAACGCTGGAAAAACAGGGGGCTGCTTTTCTCCCTAGTTCCTTTGACCGAGTTTTGCATGGTTCTATATATTCTTTTCCGCTGATCAGGTACTCCTGTCTGCTTTCAATTGGTGTTCCGCATGCACTTCTGTGTCTGAAGGTGTATTCCTAATGTATCTGTGGAGAGAGATGTACTCCACATCCACCTACTCCTCTGCCATCTTGTTCTCTCCTTGCTCACGTCTTTAGCCTATTTCAATCTACCAAGTTTGGCTTCCACTGAAAGGAGAATGTCACACAAGGATTTGAATTCAGATAGTTTATTTGAGAGATGATCTCAGAAAGAAGGAGTTGAAGATTTGGTAGAGTAAGAAAAAGGAAGGAAAGAGAATAAAATGACACACGGATGCATTACTTAGATCACTACAAGTTTTAGGGACAAGATGGAAGAGACTCATTTTTTCCTGTCCCTTCTCACTAGATACAACTATAAACTCTGAATTCACAGTGCATTTGGCAACCAAAGGAGAAAATTCTGAAGGGTGGTAATAGGAAGGTATGGTGGCTTGAGACTCCCAAGACTGGTGAAACAACAGAATGACAAGTTGGCATAAGTATTCCAAATCTCCCACATAGAATAATTTCTGCCTCAGGTATAATGAGAGTTCCTCTGACAACATCAAGAAAGCCCAACACTATGAGAAAAGGAGATTTATCAGGAACCTCATGAAGATTAAGAGGTCAAGGGATGCAATCTTTTACCCAGTTGGGCAGGAGACTCCAATTACACACTGGAAAACACTGTGGATAGCCTGGTAACAACAGCAAGTGGGGTTCCACCACAAAAGTCACCCCAGTCTGGACAGCTTCTTTTTCTCCACTAGTATAAGACTCCCTTTCCACACCCAGAGACATTAGTTCACCAGTGGATGAGATCCTACAACAACTGACCAGCTAGAGACGTACACTCCATCATCCACAGACAGAGGAATCCATGCCATAACAACATTTATGCCAGGAAAGACTCTTGCCCATGGCCTGAGACTCCTCTACCCTACCCAGAGACACCAGGTACCCAGGACAAGGGAAACATCTTCCACCCCAGTAGCAGGTACCAGTGGGAGCTACAGCACTCAGTCATGTCTGACTCTGTGACCCAATGGACTGTAGCCCACTAGGCTCTTCTGTCCATGGAATTCTCCTGGCAAGAATACTGAAGTGGGTTGCCATTTCTTTCTCCAGGGGATCTTCCCAACCCAGGGATTGAACCTGGGTCTCCTGCATTAGATAAACCAAACAGAACAAAGTAATAGTCCAAAAACCTCTAAAAATAAATAAACTGTCATTATAACCTCAGACCACAAAAGTACACCAGGACTTTGGTGTTATCTCTAGGCATGGTGTCTTCCTATCTAGATAAAAGATTTAAATGTGAGTCTCCTAACACAATAAAATGTGTAGGAAATAATCATATCAAGAATCAGAGAAATCTTAACTTGAATAAGAAAAGTTAACAGATGCCAAATATTAAGATGAATCAAATGTTGGAGTCATTTAGGCATCAATTACCGTGAACCATAAGTAACCCCTTGTATTTGTCCTCCAATTTCAATAGCAAAACTTAACAATCCATGAACAAAATTGCCTGTGGGAGTTGTGAGATCCAGCACCATATGCCAAAGGACCTGGGGGGAGTCTCACCCACTTGTGCATTGAATAGTAGACAGATCTTGGTACTGGTTTTGAAATCTGCAGGAGAGTGTGAACCAGTTCTAGTTCCTCTTGGCTATTGTCTGAGAGTAACTGGAGAACACTGACTTGGGCAGATAGCTATGGATGTGTCTTTTTATAAGTTCAGATTTCCAGAGGAAAAATTTTAGCACTTCCTTGGAGCAAACTATTTACAAATTTGTATACATTGTAATGGGTAAAAGAAAAAAAAAACTTCACTTTGCTAGCATCACCCTTCCCCCAGGGCAACAAAACTTAGGGCCAAGGAAATAAATCTGTGATTTCTCCCAGGGGAGAATAGGAGACTGAGTAGGTAAACACCTGCCTTTCCCAGGTATATGGGACACTGCCAAAGAGACATTTCTCTCTCATAGCATCCAGAGTATTAACTTCTGAGTTTCATGACTGGGAGGAAGAAAGATCAAGGGAGTAGCATAAAAGATTCCTAGAGGGTATTAAAGGGACATGATTTCGAATGGTGGCATTATGGACTCCTTTGGAAAACTACCCAGAAGCTTCAAGGAAAATCTCAACTGAAAATCCCCTGGACTGGTTCACAGACACCCACAGTATATAATACCAAATTCATGCCTCCCCCAACTCTGCAGCTGGCTCCCTGTGGTGATCATGACGGTGAGATTTGGAAGAAGACTAGGGAACAGTCACAGAAAACAGGTCAGGGTCTGTGGGCAAGGGAGAAAGCATAAAGTTGAGCTGTTGTATCTCCTTCAAGAAAACAAAAGGATGGCAACCGGCAACTGGCCCAATGCACTGTAGGCTAATGAGAAGCCGTATAAGCTTAAGAATTCTGCCACAAGAAAGAACAAGAAGCATGGAGCAGTTGTATCCACACAATGTCTGAGAGAGTCTTAGGATTAACAGCAGGACTGATTAAAGATATTTCTAACCTGAATGCAGTTAATAATGGTTAGAAGTAGTAATTGTTATTTCAACTGTGAAGACAGAAACACAAAACTCTAAGGAATGTGAAGAATCAAAGAAATACGATGGCACTAAAAGATTACAGTAATCTTCTTTGTGTAGTAACCAAACACAAAGAGATGGGGTTCTATGTTTTATACAATAAAGAATTCAAAATAGCGGTTTTAAGGAAACTCAGCTAAAAAAAACTTATAGACAATTCAGTGAAATCAAGAAAACAATACATAATCAAAATGAAAAATTTAACAAAGAGATAGAAATCATAAAAAAGAACCAAACACAGAGCTGAAGAATTCATGAAAATGAAAAAAATGCAATAAAGATCATAAACAGCAGAATAGATCAAATAGAAGAAAAAAAATCAGTGGAATCAGTGAGAGAGGATAGGGACTGTGAAATAACCCAGTCAAAAACAACAACAACAAAGAGTGAAATAAAGCCTTATGTGATCTATGGGAGACCATGAAAAAACAAAAACAGAAATCATTGAAATTCCAGAAGGCAAAGTGAGACAGGAGTCAGAAATCTTATTTAATGAATAGTGGCTGAGCACTTTTCACAACTGGGGAGAGATTTAGACATCCAAAGTAATGAAATAGTTCATCCCATTATTTCAAGCTAAAACAATTTTTTCCAAGACACATTATGACAGAACTGCCAAAATGAAAGACAAAGAATTTTAAAGGCAACAAGTGAAAAGAAGACTGTGATCTACAAAAGAACCCTTTAGACTTTCTTGGCAGAATCCTTACAGGCCAAGAGAGAGTAGGATGATAAATTCAAAGTTCTGAAAGGGAAAAAAAAAATGCTAACCAAGAATGCTGGCAAAGTTATTCTTCAACAATGAAAGAGACTAAAGACTTTCTCAGACAAACAAAAACTCAGGAAATTTATCCCCTCTAGACATGCCTTAGGGTTTCCCAGGTGGCTCTAGTGGTAAAGAAGTTGACTTCCAATGCAAAAGACATAAGATATGCAGTTTCAATCCCTGGATCAGGAAGACCCCTTGGAAGAGGGCATGGCACTCCACTCCAGTGTTCTTGTCTGGAGAATCCCAAGGACAGAGGAGCCTGGTGGGCTACAGTCCATGGGATTGCAGAGTTGGACACGACTGAAGCGACTTGGCATGCATGCACGCACACACGACATGTCTAACAAGAAATGTTGCAAGGAGTTCTTTTAAAGTAAATGAAAGGCCACTATTTAGTAGAAAAAACATGTGGAGATATAAAATTCAGGGGAAAAGGTAAATACACAATTAGAATAAGACTATACTTCTTTAATATGATGGTATGTTAACTATATATAAAGGTTACAGGACAAGAGTATCAAAAATAACTATAGCCAGTATAATTTATTAATGAATACATAATATAAAAAGTGGTAAACTGTGACATTGAAAACATAAAGTGGGGAGTAAAATGGTACAGATTTTTTATGTGATTGAAGTTAAGTTGTTTCCAGCATAACAAACTATTATAAGGTATTTTATGTAAGTCTCATAGTATCTACAAGCAAAACTCTATAGTAGACCCACAAAAATAAAAAATGAAGATAAGAATATCAGAGCATACCATAATGGAAAATCACCAGTTTAAAAAGGAAGGCAGTAAGAGAGTTAGCAAGAAACAAGGGAACTACAAAACAACCAGAAATCAATTTGTAATATTAATTAGTCCTTCTAGTCTAGTGATAGTTGCTCAGTCGTATCTGACTCTTTGTGACCCCATGGACTGTATCCTACTAGGTTGCTCTGTCCATCAGATTCTCTAGGTAAGAATACTGGAATGGGTTGCCATTTCCTTCTTCATGGGAATTAGTCCTTACATATCAGTAATTATTCTAAATATAAATGCATTGAATTCTCCAAAAAGGTACAGAATGGCTGGATGGAATTTTAAAAAAAGGACCCAAGTACATGCTGATTACAAGCTTTAAGAACAGTTAGGCTCAAAGTGAAGGAATGGTAAAAGATACTCCATGCAAGTGGAAACCAAAAAGAGGAAGGGGTAGCAATACTTATACCAGGTAAAATAGACTTTAAGCCAAAAACAGTAACAAGAGACAAAGAAAGTCATAATATTGATATAGAGGTCAACTAAACAAGAAGACATAACAATTGGAAATATATACACACTCAACATAAGAGCACACAAGTGTATTAAACAAATACTAACAGATCTGAAGCTGGAATCAAGACTGTTGGGAGAAATATCAATAACCTCAGATATGCAGATGACACCAGCCTTATGGCAGAAAGTGAAGAGGAACTAAAAAGCCTCTTGATGAAAGTGAAAGTGGAGAGTGAAAAAGTTGGCTTAAAGCTCAACATTCAGAAAACTAAGATAATGGCATCTGGTCCCAACACTTCATGGGAAATAGATGGGGAAATAGTGGAAACAGTGTCAGACTTTATTTTGGGGGGCTCCAAAATCACTGCAGATGGTGATTGCAGCCATGAAATTAAAAGATGTTTACTCCTTGGAAGAAAAGTTATGACCAACCTAGATAGCATATTCAAAAGCAGAGACATTATTTTTCCAACAAAGGTCCATCTAGTCAAGGCTATGGTTTTTCCAGTAGTCCTGTATGGATGTGAGAATTGGACTGTGAAGAAAGCTGAGCACCAAAAAATTGATGCTTTTGAACTGTGGTGTTGGAGAAGACTCTTGAGAGTCCCTTGGACTGCAAGGAGATCCAACCGGTCCATTATAAAGGAGATCAACCCTGGGATTTCTTTGGAAGGAATGATGTTGAAGCTGAAGCTCCAGTACTTTGGCCACCTCATGCGAAGAGTTGACTCATTGGAAAAGACTCTGATGCTGGGAGGGATTGAGGGCAGGAGGAGAAGGGGACTACAGGGGATGAGATGGCTGGATGGCATCACTGACTCAATGGACGTGAGTCTGAGTGAACTCCAGGGCTTGGTGATGGACAGGGAGGCCTGGAGTGCCGCAATTCATGAGGTCGCAAAGAGTCAGACACAACTGAGTGACTGAACTGAACTGAACTGAACAGATCTGAAGGGAGAAATAGAAAACAGTATAGTAATAGTATGAAACTCTAATATACCACTTCAAGCAATGGATAGATCATCCAGACAAAATATAAATAAGAAACTATTGGACTGGAACCATACTGTAGAACAGATAGACCTAAAAGATACATACAGGACCTTCTACCAACAGCAGCAGAACACACCTTATTATCAAGAATGCATGGATTTTCTCCAGGATACATAATATAGTAGGCCACAAAGCAAGTCTTAGCAAATTTAAGAAGATTGAAATCATTCCAAGTGTCACTTCCAACCACAGTGGTAAGCAACTTGAAGTCAAAACCAAGAAACTTGAAAATTTACAAATATATAGAAATTAACACAGTCCTGAACAACCAATGAGTCAAATAAGAAATCAAAAGGGAAATCAAAAATCTATTAAAATATGAAAATGTAAAAACAACATACTGAAACATGAGATCCTATAAAAATAGTTCTAAGAGTTTAATCAAATTATTGAATTGTTAATCTTTAACTGTATTGGGGATGCTTTCTGTCACTATTTCTTTATATTATTTTCTGCACTACCCTCTCTTTCTATTCTCTGTGTCTGGGACCTTGCTGAAAGTGAAACTGAAAGTTGCTCAGTCATGTCCAACTTTTTGTGACCCCATGGAGTCCATGGAATTCCCTAGGCCAGAATACTGGAGTGGGTAGCCATTCCCTTCTCCAGGGAATCTTCCTAACCTGGGGATCAAACCCAGGTTTCCCGCATTGCAGGCAGATTCTTTATCAGCTGAGCCACCAGGGAAGCTCAAGAATACTGGAGTGGGTAGCCTATCCATTCTCCAGCAGATCTTCCCAACCCAGGAATTGAACCAGGGTCTCCTGCATTGCAGGTAGATTTTTACCAGCTGAGCTACCAGGGAAGCCCTACCAGTGACCCTGCTGGTACTCAAAAAAATTAATTCAAAGATATCCACTCCAAGACCCAGAATAATAAATCTTCTAAAAACAAAAGGCAAAGGAAAAATCTCAAAAGAAGCCAGAAAGAAACAAAGTTTTACCTATACTTGATTCTAGAGCCATAGTCAACTACACTAGCGATGTAGGAGACAAATCAAGAGAGAGTGGCATCCCAGTGGCTGAGAGGGAATTGTTTCAAGGAGTGAGCAGTGCACATTGTATCAGTGTTGGCTTACATAGACTATAGACCAATGTGATATCCCATTTTTTTCTGATCCCTCAGACTTTCATGGAACCCTAATGGATAAATAACAATAGTCCAAATAAGTTTAAATTTCGGCTTTAGACTGGTAGAATAGGAATTGGAGTTCAAATAATCATTTTTGCTTGTTTTGAATTAGTTTTTGCACAGACAGGTTTGTGGAGTAAAATTCATAGATACTTTCTACTTGTCAAGTGAAATGTCTATTTCCCCAGCTTGTCATATAATGTTAATTTAACTTTTAGAGAGAAAATTTTCATTTTTGTGTAGTCTAATTTTCTTTGAACTTCATTGTATTCCTTTCTTACTATGGATTTGTGAGACTCCAAGGTGTTGGAAGTTTGCATTTAGAATTTTGGAAGTAGTGTTCCATTTGGCACTGCAGATGGTAATTGCAGCCATGAAATTAAAAGACGCTTACTCTTTGGAAGGAAAGTTATGACCAACCTATACAGCATATTAAAAAGCAGAGACATTACTTTGCCAACAAAGGTCCATCTAGTCAAGGCTATGGTTTTTCCAGTGGTCATGTATGGATGTGAGTTGGACTATGAAGAAAGCTGAGCACAGAATTGATAGTTTTGAACCGTGGTGTTGAAGACTCTTGAGAGTCCCTTGGACTGCAAGGAGATCCTACCAGTTCATCCTAAATGAGATAAGTCCTGGGTGTTCA
Organism: Neotragus moschatus; assembly: GCA_006410615.1. Classification (NCBI taxonomy): domain Eukaryota; kingdom Metazoa; phylum Chordata; class Mammalia; order Artiodactyla; family Bovidae; genus Neotragus; species Neotragus moschatus. The sequence goes on along the minus strand of SJYA01003986.1, from coordinate 1,454,619 downwards.
TTGGAAGGACTGATGTTGAAGCTGAAACTCCAACACTTTGGCTACCTGATGCGAAGAGCTGACTCATTTAAAAACACCCTGATACTGGGAAAGATTGAGGGAAGGAGGAGAAGGGGATAACAGAGGATGAGATCATTGGATGGCATCACTGACTCAATGGGCACGGGTTTGGGTGGACTCTGGGAGTTGGTGATGGACAGGGAAGCATGGTGTGCTGCAGTTCATGGGGTTGCAAAGAGTCGGACATGACTGAGTGACTGAACTGAACTGAATTGAGAAAATCAGACACATTCTTTCATCATCTAAAAAAGTACCTTTGGGGATTGCCTAGAATTCGGTATATTGGTTTATGGGAACATAATTTAAAATTTTGGGATCAAAAGTATATTGACATACTTTGGTGAATCTTAAATATGTCTCAGGATGCTGCAACCATTGAGTTGTTCTTGTGAAAAAAGAATCACATTCAAACCAACTGTTTGTACAGAACAGTTAGATGAGTTGTTTTTTGTGCTGTTTTATTAAATTACCCTTGTCATTTCTCATGATCCTTGGGAAATTACTAATGGGGCATAGTGGTCCATTATGTGTGCCTTTTAAAGGTAAACAAAACTTTAAAAGACATTATTTTAATTTTATTTTGATCTACCCTTTGTTTCACTTCCGGTTTATAGGGTAAAGTCATGTGAAGCTACCCCAAAGGTCATTTCCCTTTGGTCCCCAGAACCCAGATGGTACTTTGATGAAAGAATTGAATTTGTCAGTCTTACTTTTAGGCTGTTGTAAATTTAATAGCACTAAATACAAAATACTCATTTTTCTTTTCAACTAATATTTTTATTGAGTCTTTGCTGTATAAGTACCAAATGAGCCACTTGGACATATAGGCTGGCAACATAAGAAAAAGTTAATCTTGAACCTGGTTTTTTTAATATTTATCTACATTAGCTTCTGAAAAGATAAATCCATATAGAATCCATTTATTCCCTTAGGAACTATTCTTTTTATATCAGTTGACATGGTTACTAATAACATAAAATGTGATATTTACAATATTTTTTGAAACATGTTTGGCCTTTATTATATTAGCTGTTTATTAAAAAGTAGCCAACCTGAATATCTTTAGGTGAAGGTTAAAGGGCCTATAAGGGAAAAGTGTTATTATATTGGAAAAAGATTAATAGACTTGCAGTGCTGGCATCTGTAAACCCACTGCTTCCTTTGAGAATGATAAAGTTACTAACCGCAATTTCTATTCATGACCTACCATATCCCCTCCTTTGGTAAAGGGTTCCCAGGATAATGCCATTTTTCAGTCTTGGGGTGTTACCCTGACCATTCTAATTCCAATCTGTGTTGATATTATTATTCCATGGTTCATAACAGTGTCTCTTAAAGTAGTAGAAGTCTGTGGGACCTATGTATCAAGCTGAATGAGTCAATTTGATTATAATGAAGTACTTTAAATTTAGCCTATAAAAGCCTGTGCAAGTATGCCATGTACAGGTAACAACTTCTGAATATCTGTCCATGCTTGACAAATTAGGACCATACCAACTGGCACTAACAGTTAAGTCTGATGAATCTCTCTCCAAAATGCTCTGAGACAATAGCATCCTCATAGAGCCATTCCTCTGATGCTTTTGTGACCTGCTGAGAGAAGTGCTACTCCTCTTCTGATCCCAGCTGAGGGACTCAAATTTTTCATGTTTGCTCTATCTTCCATTTGCTACCATCACTCCACACTAAACCTTTACTTGAATATGACTCATGTTGATGTATGGCAAAACCAATACAATATTGTAAAGTAAAAAAATGAAATAAAATCTGAAAAACTATAAATATTTTAAAATATTTATTTTTGACTGTGGTGGATCTTTGTTATTGTGCGCAGGCTTTATGCAGTTGTGGTGCTTGGGCTTCTCATTGTGGTGGCTTCTCCTGTTACAGAGCATGGGCTCTGGGCACATGGCTCAGTAGATGCGGCTCACAGGCTCTATAGTGCTGGCTCAGCAGTTGTGGCCCATGAGCTTAATTGCTCTGTCGCAAGGCAGATTCTTAACCACTGAACCACCAGGGAAGCCCTGATCTATAAATATTTACTACTCTCTTTGGATACAGTTTTTACTCTTTGGGATGGGAAGGAAATCAGCATTAAAACTTGCTCAAGTTTCACCCTTGTTCATACCCCATGAGTCTGTGCAAAATTCCACACATTCAGAGGAAATATGTTGTTAGTTTTTAATTCCACTACTGCATAACCCAGAAAGATTTTGGTCCAATTAATATACCCTTCCTTTGCTAGAATTCCTAATGGAACAATAGGTAGAACCCATAACACCTTCTAATTAGTACATTATTACATACTTTAAGAAAATGAATAATCCTTGAATGAGTCTTAATTCTGAAGTATTAGATGAGTATAGTTGAAATAATGACATCAATCAATACATTTTAAAATTTTTTATTTTTAGAGATTGAACAATGATTCATTGCAATTTTTCTGAATAAACAATTAGCAGTCTCAAAGATTATTTCAATAAAATTTAAAATTAAAGCACAGATTGAATACAAATTGATTGAAATAGGCACAGTTTTGAAAAGAACTGAAGAGTACTTAAAAGATCCCATTGAATTCATGTGGCATTATTCCTAGTTTAATTGATAGTGTCTCAGTTAACGAAGCCCTGGCAGAAAACACTTATTGATTAATTATCTAGAAACTGGTAGCANCACAGATCGCATACAAATTGATTTTATATATGTAGTTTTGAAAAGAACTGAAGAGTACTTAAAAGAGCCAATGACATCAATCAATACATTTTAAATTTTTTAGAGATTGAACAATGATTCATTGCAGGTTTTCTGATGAAACAATTAGCAGTCTCAAAGATTATTTCTATAAAATTTAAAATTAAAGCACAGATTGAATACAAATTGATTGAAATAGGCACAGTTTTGAAAAGAACTGAAGAGTACTTAAAAGATCCCATTGAATTCATGTGGCATTATTCCTAGTTTAATTGATAGTGTCTCAGTTAACGAAGCCCTGGCAGAAAACACTTATTGATTAATTATCTAGAAACTGGTAGCACTAAAATATTAAAATTGATGCATTCAAATGGTTTGTGTGTGTGCTTGTGTGTATGCATGTATGATTTGTGCTTTGCCTAATCTACTATCTTAACAATTATCCTTTCTGCTTCCTGAGGCTCTGAACCTTACTTCAAAAGACCTAAGCACACTGAACTTTTCTTGTCAGCTCTTTGCATATATCACATTTCTAGTTTTCAATGATTTCTTCTATTTTGGACAAGGGCTTTGGTGTAAAAACTGAAGTACACTAAAATAAGCTGTACTCTGTCCCAGTGCTACTCACAAGCTGCCAGAACTTTCATGCTTCAACTCACAGGACTTGGGAATTTGGCTTTCCAGGAATCCCTGTCAATGCTTCTGTGATGAGCCAGGGCTTCCAGGTGCTGCTGCTACAAGGTGAGGTATAGTTACAATTTTTTCTTTACTGTGCACTGACTATCAAATGCAATTGCTCCTTCACTTTCTTGTTTCAGCTGGCAAAGGATGTAAAAATTCCAGATGGATTAAACATCTAAATTGGAAATATTCATTACCTACAAATGACTAAATATTTTCAGTCCTTCCTAAGCTGGCTCTCCAACATCTAATCTCCCTTCTTAGTATGTACCTAGCTTACTTTCCTCATTAGTGCCTTATCATTTACCACTCAATTGCACATTTGCAATCTCTCTTGTTTACTTACCTTGGGACACCTCTGTAGATGCAGTTCACTACTGTGTGTATTTGCTAGAATGACAGCCACAGAGCACAATGGGAGTTGACTTCCTAAAAGAGTTTACTGTCTTACTGTGTTAAAAATATGATTTAAGATACAACTTATTTTTGAAACTTAACTGAGTAAATATTATGAAGAAAAAATGAATTTTTAAAAGACTTGATTCTACACGCTACTTAAATGAGAGAATTTTCTGAAAGTCAAACATAGCAAGCTCCATCTGCTCAGCGATGAGGTACTTGCACAAAGTTCCCCATGGCCTTTTTGGTGTACAAATTAAAAAGGAAGACTAATTCTAAAGAAATAATTTGACATAAAAGTTTGTTTTCTCTTTAAACTACTGCATTTAAAAAGTTATTTGAGTTGTAAACACTCAAGGATAAGCCAGTTTTAAGATCACATTATTGTGTCACAGTAACAAATGCGAATCACATTTATCTTTAATTCATGGATTCAGGTTCTCCTAAATTCTCATTATTGAGCTACTACATTCTTGATAAAAGTTATTAGGAAAATCCAAATCATCATTCCTGGCACCTAGGTGCCAAGAAATAGTGTGCTATTATGAAATCACATATAGTTAGCTGCTTTTGTATTTTGGTTAACCAGGTAGTTTGAAAATTATTATCCCACTAGCACTGTCTTCAGATTTGAGAAGCAGAACTAGAGGAATTATAGTGAGGTATACTTTGTGGTAGTTCTGTTGCTTCTTTGTTGCCCCAGAACTAACCATGGTATTGAGGATGGATATGCAGAAATGATGCTTTTCACCAGGTAGCAATTACCATAGGTGACCAAATGCCACCTATCTATGGCGTCTATAATATATAGGGGTGATGGACTAGCATGATTTTTTTCACTGCTGTAAATTTGCAGACCTAGGTATTTGATGAAAGTTGTATTTTTCTTCCAAATCTTTCCTTTTAACCTATTATATTAAGTCCCTACATGTGGACTTATCACTTTTAGATTAATTTCTGATTTTACAGAAATAGAACCATGAAAAACACAAGTATTAGCGGTCAAAACTTTTTGTTGTTATATTTTGTTATTTTTGCTTAATAACTGGAGGGAAGTTTTCCTGTAGTTTAATCTGGGATCAGGAAAATACTTAAAGCTGTCTGATAGTCATATTGTTGGCCAGATAGGAATTTTGACAAATCAACCAATCTGTCTTTGGGATAGAACTTGACGCCTACTTTAAAGTATTAAAAAATACAACTTATTCTACAGTACATATGTATAGGAGTTCAGTCCTGTAATCAGGCTTGCAAGTGTATTATTTGGTGGTTCTTATAGCTATTGCACATCTTTGGGGTTTCTGAGGAAAATCAACCATTTTAGGCTTTCTTCCTTTCTCCTTATCAGGAGAAAACCAGCTTAACATGGGATGAAAAGAACACAACTGGTCTCTAACCGTGGGCTTAACTGTCATGGAGCAATGAGGAAAAAGGGTGGCCTTTCCCCCTTTATCACTGTATTTTCTCCAGGCATGCAGGTTGTTCAGCCTTAGGTCTGGTTTATACCTAGTCCTTATTAATTTCACTTCATAACCTAACCTTTGGTTCTTTCTAGGACTTGGCAAATCTGTATATGGTTTGTTGCTATTTTGATTTTTTTCTGGGAAAAAAAACACCCTCATTCAGGGGCAACTGTTTTGAAAGCTGTTTGGAATCTAACTCATTACAGGTTTCTTAACTCCATGTTGTAAAATCCGAATATAGATACTGTCCAAACTGTCCAAAGAGTAATGTTTGAATTCACAGTAACAAAAGTTACAAAGTTTGTGCAAAAGATATTGTACACCATTGGAGTACATAGAGCTTGCTATAGTTAATTTTATATATAAAGCTGCATTTATCATTAAAACTATTCTGTGCTACATTAAAAGTAAAGTATCTGATTTAATTTTTCCTACCAGTAAAAGTGAATGCTCATTTAATCTCAGAAATTTAAAAATGCAAATTGTATATTTATGATGCTTATAATCAGTATAATAAATCATTGGAAACTTTTAAACACCATAATTGCTTTGGAGCTCTTCAAGTTTTCCAAGGGTCATGAAGTAAACCCGGCTGTGACGATTGCGCAGGATAGAGGTAAAGAATAGCTTTAAAAAGAGAGAAAGAGACAATATCAGTAAATATTTAATAACTGCAAACTGATATTTGATGGGTACAATAATAATTTCAATTTATCTGTTATCAATCAATTTCAGAAAGAGATTTCCTTAGATTAAAGTATAAATATAATTTAGAAAGTACTTTTTACCATATTCTATATGACTGTACTTCATATAGTTTAAATCAAATTAAGTTTTTGTAGGTGACATTTATCAGCTAAATTTCTTGACTGGTTTCATTAACAATTTTCCTTTTCTATTTTAAAAAAATCTACTTTTACTTAAGTTAGCTTTCCTTTTCCTTTTACTATATGGAAAATATCATATTATTTAGATGCAGTTCACACTGTCACTGGTGCTTAGGTGGCCACTGAGATTGTCTACTTGGTACAATTTTCTATTTCAGTGTAATAGACTGACATGAATAGACTGATATTATCAGCTAAACCAATTGACTTAGAGAGGAACATGTTGTGCAAACATGGTCTGTGCCATAAAGAAAATTAGGACAGTACAAGAATATAAATAGCAAACAGAAGCATTCTTGACCAAGGTTTTCAACATCCACAATGAATATACTTAGGAAGGCGTGTGACATAATGATGAAAACACTAACTACCCTTGACTTAACACCTTTTATGTGCCAGGCTGTTGACCTGTGAGATGCTTGTTATATATACATTATTGATAATTTACAGAATTGTTCCAAGTTATTAATATTCCCATTTTTGAGATGAAAAAACTAAGGTTCAGAAAAACAAAGTCAAACTTCCCGGTTCTCACATGTAGTGAGAGCTGGGGTTGCACCCTAG
>SJYA01003986.1:1363088-1378276 GCA_006410615.1 Neotragus moschatus | reverse complement strand
AAGCCAGGAAAAAATTTATTAGAGTTTATAACACATATTAAAACCTATCATGAATGAACTTCTTTTTATTACTTTTTGTTTTCCTATGCTTTAAGCATTGGACTTACATTTTTTGAGAGCTATGCCACCTAGAGTATTCCCCAGGTTAAGCCGTGTTCCTTGGGCCAAACTGAAAGCATATTAACTGACTGACTGGTTTTCCCCTGAATTGACATACAAATGGCTCTGTTGACAGAATCTAAAAGAAGGAAAGATTATCTTGCCATAGTAATGCCTAAAAAGCTGTAAGACGAATAAACATCTCTTTCCTAAACAACTGTTTAACAGATACAGAAATAGATACGTGCAAAGAAAGGGAGCAAAGGCAGATTTTTTTCTTTATTCCAATTTTATGAATACACAAATCAAATTCCTTTCAGGTCCAAATTACAGTATTTACATAACTAATAGCTCGACAGCCTTCACCACTTGTGTGGGTTTAAATGTTTGCTGGACCTCATAACAGAGGATGAAAACATATTGCAGGGTTTCCACAAGACAATTATTTAACAAAAGATTCCACTATCTAAGTCCGCAACTAGGATTTCCGAAGCCAAAGTATTCTGGTTTCAAGGGTCTTTGATAGTGGTATGGTCATGAGTCACTGTCAGGAGGTAATACATAAGTTCTTGTTCTTATTTATCCTATACTACACCTTTATTCAACTGTGAACTATGAGAAGTCAGAAAATTCCTTATCTTTGTGGGGCAGTACCTGAAAGAATGTGAACTCAGGGGCCCCCTCAGGGAGGATACTGTAGTTGTGAAAACTGAAAGTTCCCTCCAACGAATAAATCGCTATCCTCCACCACCTCTCCTTGTATCCTCCCCAACCTACAGTCTAGGCATGAGCTTAGAAAAATAGTGAGTCTGTTTTATAATCGTCTGGCTAAAATGGAATCCTTGTAATATGCTTCAGCAGCTGTTAAGGAGTGCAACAACACTGAGGTTCAGGGGACATTCACAAATTAAAACAAACATCAGAGGCAATCAGGAAGGGGAAAAACATTCCTGAAAATGACCCTGAAGAAGCTGTGTAGTAGAATGGAGTAGACCAATCCACTTTGACTGGGTGAAGTTGGAGACTGGGAGAAGCAAGGAAGGGGCGGAAGGAAGGAAGGAGAGAGAGAAGCAGCAGCAGGAGGAGGAAGAAAAGGGGAAGAAGAGGGCCAGGAGGAGGAAGGAAGAGAAAGAGGCGCAGGAGGAGGAAGAGGAGGTGAACCAGGAGGAAGAGGAGGGTAGGGTAAGGAAAAGAGGGAACAGGATGAGAAAGACTGACTCTATGAGAGTGGGCAAATTGTACACCCAAAGCAACTGATTTTACTAGGCCTTTCTGCTTAGTGTCTGTCAAGTTTACTAGTCTCACAACAAAATTCAGACACTCTAACTGAGCTAGGTTTATTCTCCCAAATTTACTCTGCCCTAACCAAGTCTTCCCTGGTAGCTCAGTTGGTAAAGAATCCACCTGCAATGCAGGAGACCCCAGCTTGATTCCTGGGTTGGGAAGATCCCCTGGAGAAGGGATAGACTACCCACTCCAGTATTCTTGGACTTCCCTTGTGGCTCAGCTGGTAAAGAATATGCCTGTAATGTGGGAGACCTGGGTTTGATCCCTGGGTTTGGAAGATCCCCTGGAGAAGGGAAAGGCTACCCATCCTACTATTTTGGCCTAGAGAATTCCACGGAGTATATAGTCCATGGGGTCACAAAGAGTCAGACATGACTGAGCGACTTTCAGTTTCAACCAAGTCTTGCCTTATAGACAGTCAAATGGAAACTAGTTTTCCTACCTTGATAAGTTTAACTATCAAATTATATCAATATGATTATGCAGGTATTGAGAACACATATATATGGGTGCATGTGCATATGTGTTTCACTTAATAGATATATATTCATTAAAATGTGGATGGTTTGCTACATTTGCCACCAGCTAAAACAAATGATAATTTTCTATAAAGATCAGATATATTCCTCTATCTGGGACATTTGATGGTTTCAGAGTTTTTCAACTAATACTTATTTCATTCCTTTTAACTTTAAAGGTTTTAGAAATTTTCAGCTCAAACAATATGGAGAGATTTTTCTAATAAATAAGGTGAATAAATTTGCAACATTGGCCAGATATAACTGGGCAGTGGCCCATAGATATTTTAGGATCTCCTCTATACTTACAAGGTAATGAGATGTACTATATAACATTACAGACTAAATATCTGTCTTTTGTCTGTGTCCCAATTTGAGTTTTGAAATTAAGCAGAGCTGAGAACTATGGGATCCTTCCTATAGGGATTTATAACTCTATGCACTGTACCTTCAGATATATAAACTCAGCATGTCCTTGCAGTATACATTCTAAATATAGTTATAATAACAGAGAAAAACTTTCAAAACCCCCTTTAAATCGACTCCAACGGCAGCAGAAGCTTTTGAGAGATGTTTTGGTGAGAAACAACAGTTTGAGAAATGTCAAGATGAGAAATGAAACTCTTCTAAATAGAATGCTGAGATTGTTAGGCTCCCTTTTTCATTTGAGAAGGAATAAAAAGTATTGACCTCCCCCTCCACTTCCACAAAGAAACTCTACTTAAGACAATTTGGGCATTATCATTTTTTAAGGATACTCTTTTAGAAAGAATAACAGAAATCACTGATGTGAAGGTAACTGAATCTTTCCAGGAAAGTTTAGAGGTATTAAGGTTGTAAAGCTGAGAGAAAAGGTTCAATGGTAAGCTGGAAGACTGTCTTCAAATACACATACACACACACACACATCCCGTGACTACAGAAAAGTGATAAAAAGGAAATAGGCTTTAATTAAAGCAGGAAAGATTTTGACTAAACAGCAACAAGAAATCTTTGACAATTACAATGATAACAAATGAGAATGGGTTACTTGTTTCTCACAGAGCCTTTTAAAAACTCTGTGTGTGTGTGTAGCTAACTTGAAGTTTGAAGTATGGCCAGTCTAAACGGAGAGTGTTAGTGTTGGAACAAAACTGACTATTCCCTGATATTAACAGTATTCAATAATACACTGCTTTCTGACCTTTTGCGACTTCAGGATCCTTTGAATCGTTCCTAGTGTTTTCATAGTGACCTTCCTTCTTGCCTTTCAGGAAACATCATCAATGCAGCACACAAGAGTGGACTAAGGTTTCATAAAATCATGTATCATACCATCCCATAGCTTAACTATTATCCCTTGTCTTCCATTTATACATTATTGCTTTTGTTTTTGCCAGGTCTATCATGTCGGATAAATGGAATATAAACTCTCCTGCTACTTCCTAATTTTTTAGTGATTAAAATTCCCAATTCTCAAGTCAGTCACTCACCATTTAGAAGGTTTAAGGACAGTCAAAGTATGAATTTGTTCAGTACCATGTAGGGCCTCTCTCACACAAATGTATTGCCACTGGAAACAAATGTAATCAATTTGCTGCAATACATTAAGAGCACAAAAAGCACAAGCTCCTCCACCCTGGTTTTAGCACCTGCCGCTAACTGTATCCATCATAAATGCTGACTTCGGAAAGTGACAGCCAGAAACACATTCATTTAAAAAAAATCTCACTTTTTCTCTGTATAGTTTGCTTGTACAACAAACGATGCATATCATAAAACCAAAATATTCTGTCACCCGTTGTTATTCTCTGAAATAAATCTACACGTAACCTCAGCCGAAGAAAGTTCTAAGGAAAGCAACTCGGAAACTATAAAATATATTTCTTCATTTTGGAGATGTGTAACAAGTTTCCTTTTATTCTAACATATTTAGTGTCTTGTGATTATATTTCATTTGTATAGGATAATTATCTGGCAGCTTTTTTTTTCTTATCACCTTTGTAATTTTAGTGGCTAACCAGTAAATGTTCTCCTTGTATTTAATAGAAGGCAGTCAATAATGACATTTATATATTACTCTATTCAAAACTAGTTCTCGGGTAATTCATTTTTCAGTTAAGGTGAAACTACAGTAGAAAATAATTTACTATAACAAAGACATAAATATATTTTCAAAATTAGAAATCATTTACTTTTTCTTCCTTGATGACAAAATTCTTTTAATAACTATTTTAAAGCAAGTAAGTTTGTATCTTTTTCTCTCTTTTTCTGTGAAGCTCAAATATCTAAATTAAATTCATATCAGACCTCATAAAAATTGATAATATATTATTAAAACAAATTAAATAAAGTCACATCTATATTTATGATCAAATGGATGTTGACAAGAGTGTTAAGACATTTGTGGAGAATAAGTTTTCTTCAACAAATGGTATTTGGATAACCTGCAAAAGAATAAAGTTGTGCCCCTCTCTCATACCATACACAAAAATTAACTTGAAATGGATCAGTTACCTACATATAAGAGTCAAAACTAAAAAACCCGTAGAAGAAAACATGGGAGTAAATCTTTGGGACAATGAATCTGGTAATGGTTTCATAGAATAACTAAAGAAAATACAAATAAATTAGATTTCATGAAAATCGAATGAAAAGAAAACCCACAGAATGGGAGAAAATATTTGCAAATCATATACCTGATTAGGGACTTACATTAGCAAAAGATTTGAGTAGACATTTACCCAAGGAAGAAGCACAAGTGGTCAATAAGTACATTAAAATATACTCAACACCAATAGTTATTATGGTAATGCAAATCAAAGCCACAATGAAATACCACTCCATATACCACTCCATATTATAGCCACAAGGATGGTTATAATTTTTTAATGAAAATGAGTGTTGGTGAGGATGGAAAAAGTCAGAAATTTCATATACCTTCAGTGAGAATGTAAAACGGTCCAGGCATTGTGGAAAACTCTATGGTTCCTCAAAAAGTTACATTCTTATCATGTGATTCAGCAATTCCATCCCAAGGTGTATACCCAATAGAATAGAAGGCATACAACCATGCAAAAACTTGTACATGAATCATAGAAACATTATCATAATAGTCAAAAACGTTGAAACATCCCAAATCTCCATAAAAACTGAAGAATGGATAAAGTATGCTATGTTCATACAATAAAATATTATTCAGCTATTTTAAAAGAATGATGCACTAATTCACACTATAACATAATGAACCCTGAAAATAGTATGCTAAGTGAAAGTTATCTGGTCACAAAGGGTCACATATTGTAGGATTCTATTTATGTAAAATTTCTAGAATATAGAAATATTTTGAGACAGTATATTAGTGACTGCCTGTGGCTGAGAAAACAGGGAATGAGGAATGATTGCATAATGGGTATAGGGTTGCTTTTGTGGGTGATGAAAAGATTTTGAAATCAGATAAAAGTCATGGTTGTACCCACTGTTGAATATACTAAAAAAAAACCCCACTGAATTACATACTTTTAAGAGGTGAAAATTATGTTAACTTTACTTCAATAAAGCTGTTATTTAAAAATGAAAGCTAAATAATGACAGTGGGAACATTAAGCATGAATCTCCTTTGCTGCTGCTGCTAAGTCGCTTCAGTCGTGTCCAACTCTGTGCGACCCCATAGACGGCAGCCCACCAGGCTCTCCAGTCCCTGGGATTCTCCAGGCAAGAACGCTGAAGTGGGTTGCCATTTCCTTCTCCAGTGCACGAAAGTGAAAAGTGAAAGTGAAGTCACTCAGTCATGCCCGACTCTTCGTGACCCCATGGACTGCAGCCCACCAGGCTCCTCCGTCCAAGGGATTTTCCAGGCAAGAATACTGGAGTGGGGTGCCATTGCCTTCTCCGTGAATCTCCTCTAGTCTATTTATTTGGCTGTTAGGTCTTAGTTGCAGCATGTGTGATCTTTTAACTGTGGCATGTGAACACCCAATTGTAGCATGTGGGATCTAGTTCTCTGATGAGGGATTGAACCCAGGCTCCCTGCATTGGGAGAGTGGAGTCTTAGCCACTGAACCACCAGGGAAGTCCCCTGAATCTCCTCTAGTCTTAACAGAATAATTTGTCAAAAGGAACAGCTTAATAATAATGACTGCTAATATATTAGAGTACACACACACGTATGTTTCATCTCATTGGGCACTGAAGCAAGCTCTGGTATGGCAGAGTATGTTGGTCTTTGAATCTCAGATGTTTACCATAACATAATTATGCGACCAATTATTAGGCAAGTTACTTGACTTCTCTGAATCTCCGTTTCCTCATCCGTAAAGCTGGAATGATGATATCTTTCTCACAGGGAAGTTTTGGAGATCAAAAGAAATAACATACATGGAAGAAGTAGCGCAGTTCCTGACACAAAGTAAGCACAAAAAAAAAAGAAAGAAAGAAACCAAAGAGAACTAATTCATTCAATGCAAGGTGCTGGGCTTGAGCTTTAAAAACAAATTAAGTCAAGGACTTCACCTTCAAGAAGTTCAGGGTCAACTAGGCTATTAAAAATGACCATAAACCAGGTTTGTTATTCTTTCCAAGCTTTCCGTGTAGCAAGGGCGACTCAGCTACCCATTTATCCCCTTAGAGGATTTCTGCACCCTCCCACCCTCGCTCTATTACACATATGATTATGGAAACATCAAGTAAGCTAGTGTGAAGCATTCTCCTTGTGCATGCTGTTATTAAGCGAACACTATAAAGCAGTTACTTCTCCCTGGGGATATCTATATTATATATTTTTAAGTATTTTACAATTAATTGAAGCCTGATTTCCAAGCACTCTGTGGAGGAACACATTCCAGTGTGTTTCTGAGATATATAAAGACTTCTCAGTTGCCGCTGTTCTCTAGGTTCAAGCCACATTTTATCTTAACCACACCCTTGCTGGGTTATGAGTAGCTAAAATCATGCTGATGCTGGCTATATATAATTGTTTGACAAAACACTGACATAAAAATACTCTAATTTATCACTAGAGAATCTTATCCAGCAGGTTTCATTTACAGATGCTCTTTATAGGTTGAAGATCACCAAGTTCAACCAGAGAATATAGTTTGCCCTGGCCTTTTTCAAAATCATTATCTTATCAATTTTCTTGTTTTAACCCATCTATTTGTGCCTGGAAATAGAAATCATGTCTCCTAAACATAATCAGGTTATATTAAAAGCATGTATTACTCTTTCACGTTCAGTACTGATACAGCGAATGATACGGGTTTTTCTCATTGTTCTAACTGAAAGAGATCATTTTGAGCGAGCAATTACAGGAAAGCAAGACAATAAAACGTTCTTAAAATAATACCCACTCTTCTTAGAGGCAATCTTTACTCTTCTAAGATGAGTATAATTCTGTTACACTGAAAATAACTGTTCATTAATTCGCTTTCCCCCCTTCTGCCACCAGCTCAAAAAAAAAAAAAAACCCCAATGAAAGTGAAAACAATCCTAAAAACTATAAAACTGACAATAGTCTTTTTTTTTTTTTTTTTCACACTGACTAAAATGTCTTGAGTCAACCAGATTCTGATTTCGGCAACCTGATATTAATACATCATTTCGACCCAGGTGGCTCCATCTTGACCCAGACACTGCTATAGGCTAACAGATGTTTCTCAAATTTCACGTGACATTATCCATTCCACCTGTTTCTGTGACAGATGATTTACTTTCTGACACTTAAACAAATCTCCCTAACTGCTCCTCCCACCCTCCCCCCAAATCAGGTCACCTCAACAGAGAACTGCCTGACCTTAATGAGGTTCTAGTCCAACCTCTCAAGCTCATAAGAGGCAGAAAGCACCTTCCGAAAGTGTAAGTCACCAGTGGTGTCACTGGGAGGAGGGGCACAGCCAGTGGTGGGGCTGAGCCTGGAATTATGCTTCTGGGGTTTCAGTCTCCATGTTCTTCTACAGCTACCTAATTTTATCTCTATAGCATTTTGGAAATCTATCCATTCATCCAGCCACATATCTTTTAAATCCTTCCCTTTCAAGAAGCAAAGCAAGATTGGAGATGAAGCACATTTGGGGAGGTCGGGTTTATCCAGGCATAATTTACATTAGTAAACTCTACCTGTTTTAGAGTATATTTCTATGTGTTCTGACAAACACAGTCATGTAACTATCATCACAATCAAGATACAGAATAGTCTCATTATCCTGGAAAATTCCCTTGTGGAGAGCACTTTATTCTTACTGTTAATATATTGATAGAGCTAGTAGTGAACTTAGCAGTTACTGGAAAGTTCTGTTTGACTTAATGTTTAGCTTAACTGTGAGGTAATCAAAAACATGTTTGGTTCCACTTTTGCTGAAAAGCTTTCTAAAATGCCGGTGTCAATTTGCTGCCTTATTAAGTAAAAAGAGAAAGGCAGGAGATATAGACCAGTTTTACTGGCTCAAGTAAGGTTCCTCGGGTGACAAGCCTGGGAGGAATTCTACCAAATGGGAGGGAAGGAGGAAGGGAAGAGGGAACGAGGAAACAAGAGAGGAAGGTGAGATGGCAAAGGGAATTTCGCTTAATATATTCTGCAGACAGTCAGTCTTGAGGGTTGATACGGACAGAAGATTTGTAAAACTCTGGGGAATTTGTGCTTGCTTGCCAGCAAATGCCTGGAAATAGCTTTTTATGCTTGCTTTGTTATTTTCCTCCTTGTCGTACAAGTTATTTATGTAACAAAACCCCAATAAATTAATGCTCCCTTAAGTTGGGCTTAACCAATCAACGTAGGATTTTAAGAAAAATTAGTTTTATTTCTTTTAAGAAATATAGTTTTCCAACAAATTGATATAAATGCCATCAGGATTTTTTCCCCCCTTTTTGCCTCATATGCCCAGAAATTTAGATCTTTATTCATCTGAATGCATTATCTTATGTTAGATTACCGGCATAATTATCTTTATTCTTTTCCAAATTGGTTTCTGATCCCTCACCTTGATCTTAACAAATGCATATTAACATTATAAATTACCTCAAATTATCTGAAAAGTCAAAGTTTAATTTATAAATTATTTACATCTGGTTGCTTGGTAACTGGCTAAAAAGAGTAATGAGGAACCTGAATCAGTACCAACCTTTTGCTTCTTAACTGATAGCCCATATTTTATGAGGAGTGTGATTCCAATCAAAGATTTCAAAGCAGTACTCTTGTCTTAATAGTAAATTAGAGCAATAAAAAATAAGGATTGCTTTAAAAGGAAATAAATCAATCTCAATTCCTTCAGTATGATGGCTACTGTTTCACTACTACTGCAGGACAAAGAACCATTAGACTCAAATAACTAATGACAATGATAAAAATTAAAATTTCAGATGGCTTGCTACGTACCAGATTCTGTTCTAGCAATTGTTACATATATAAACTCAGTTAATTTACTACTACCTTATGGGATAAGTAGTAATATTATACCCACTGTGCAGATGAGAAAATGAAGAGGTCACATGCCCCAAATCACATAGGCATCTAAGTGGCAGAGCCAAGATACAAATTTAAAAAGCCAGAGCCTATGTTTTGAATGATTGTACACTACTGCCTTTCACTATTTGTTCAGTCACATAATTGTCTTAACTGAACCCAACAACCCACTTACTGATCAGACTTACTCGATTCAGCGTCTATTTGAAACAGCTTCACATGCAGGGATAGTATAGATACTGCTGTAGCTAAGAAGAGCTTCCCAGGTAGGGCTAGTGGTAAAGAAACCACCCACACATGCAGGAGACATGAGACCTGGGGTTCGATCCTGGGTCCGGAAGATCCCCTGGGGGAGGGCATAGCATCTCACTCCAGTATTCTTGCCTGGAGAATCCCCATGGACAGAGGACCCTGGCAAGCTACAGTCCATAGGGTTGCAAAGAGTTGGACACAACTGAAGCGACTTAGCATCCACACATGTAGCTAAGAAAACCATGCCCTTTTATCCTGAGGTACCTATTTCTGTCCCTAAATAATCAGTGACCCTGTGGTGGTGGTATCCTTAGTTTGGTCCATCATATTTCTCCACTTGCAATTGCCTACAAGCGTAATAAGCACTGACCTTGTCTTCTACTGCTGTTGCATCCATGAAGAGTCTTAAGTAAGCAGCACACACATAGGCAATATTGATGTCCTTCCAAAATTAACATCCAGATGTTTAGCACCTTATGTACGTGAGCACTAACCCTGTAACAGTGGACTACAATGGGATTCCTCATGCCATTCCAGGAGCGTTAGTGTTACTTTATTACAGACTGTTTACATACCATTGAAGATCAAATGGCAAAAATGGAAAATAAACACAGAGAATTTGGAATTCCTTTAAGAACTAGAATTCTAGGAGAGTTGTTAGATGCCCAGGTTCTCAGCAAAGTTTCCTCATAAATTTCTCGATTTTCAATATTTTTGTAAGCAACTGTTAACATATCAACATAAAATAACTAGCTATATTTCCTAACGTATAAAAAATTCAAGGCTTTGAGAAACTATCCCCGAAGAGTCCTTTTTAAAGGTGGAATGATTACAGGAAATAGATCAATAGAAGCAACAAAAAAGTTACTATCCCAAATTATCCTCTTGAGTGTGGTTGATAAACATGAAACTTGAAGAAAAATGGTAAAAAAAAAAATAGTTACTATTTTCATGAATCAAATGGCTCAGAGGAAAGCTATAATGACTGGTGATTGACTAATAGTTATAGAATGACTATTCATACTAATACGCTTTAGTTTATTTATTAAATTTGTTGTTCCCTTAGTGTTAGGTACATTACAAAGGGGTTAAAAAGTGAGGGATGGAGAAAGATGTGAGACCTGAGTTAATATCTTAATTACATATTTTATCTTCCACCAAAAAAAAATGTGGTTTAGCAGGATTTCATATGATCTTTCTGTCAGAATCAGAACAAATTAAAAAATACTACTGTCTCAATAAAAAGTGAGGCATGAACATCTACAGGTCTCTACTGCCAATACTTTGCCTTTTGTTCTTCTGTTTTATAAGATAAAGATCATAATTTAGGAGATAGTCACCTGAGGAGACAATCATGTATGGCAAAGGCAGACTTGCCTTTCAATTAGAGGTAAGAGGGCTTCAGCAGAAAGCTTCCAGAAACTCGACCCACTTTCAATCGTCTCAACGAGAATACTTTCAGTGTCTTTTCCTTCTCTCCCACAACTCTCCACTCATTTATAGTACTTACTACAATAAGCACTGCATTACAATAATTTCTGAATTTTCTCCTAATTCAATTATGAAGATATTACTTTCTCCCCTTCCCCCTAATTCTAGGTTTTGCTTCTTTCCAGACAATTCCATGCTTCCATTTTACCATTTGATATTGCTTCTTCCATTGACTCAAAACTCATTTGTTACCCTTGTTATTGAATCAAAGCACAGAGGTGCCAACCTCAATCCCTTTCTTCTTTTCCCCTCTGTGCAATAGCTTATATATCAAAATGTACACAGTTCATGATTGATTCTGCCAGGAAGACAAACAGTATATTCCCTTCAGGTCACTAGGACATCTCAGTGTTTATATCTCTTAATTAAGATTAGTTTCTCAAGTATAGACTCTTCTGTCCAGAATGGTGGTAACTAACCTTTACTGAGTACTTTTTAAGTATCAGGTACTGTATCCTGTGAAGTAAGTATTATAATCCTTACTTTTATAGATGAGGAGGCTTAGATAGGTTAAGGAATTTTCCTAAGATCACAACAGAAAGTGGTAGAGTTATGGTTAAAACCCAGGTCCGAGTGAATTCAAAGTTCATGCTTTCTGCAATACCATAAGCAGCTCCCAAAGGCAGTCCTGGTTTTATTTATTTAAAATAAGGCTAAAGACAGCTGATACAACCGAGAATTCCGTTGTGCGTCCTGAAACTCAACTTCCGACAGAGCAGAAGAACATTTATCATCTGACATGCGCACTTAGGATGTTATACAAGACCATAGTGAACCTGGGTTTAGTAAACTTGGGTGCAGGTTAAAAGAAACACAGGTGAAGTGTACTTGACCATAAAAGGTTTGGTGCTTCCTGTGACTCAAGTGGTGAAGTTTCATGTAAAGCCCATTAATGAAATATAAAATTGTATTCAGGTAGCTTGCAGACGTTAGTGTTTCCTCAGTTTCTTTCTGGGAATGAACCAAAGTTAGGCTGTGTCTTGAGGTTATTGTGTCTTGAACGAAATAGCCAGCCATACAAGTTAATCAGGAATTAATTTAGTCAAACAACTGGTTTGACAATGTTTCTTTTTTATTATTAAATTGATTGACTAAGTAGGCTGGGATAGAACAATCTGTTCGGTGACAAAACAAAACGAGTCCTAAAATCACCTTCAAAGTAGCTCATTCTGTAAATCTTACCAGGAGAGGGGATCATACACCTCTCTCCATTACCATCCTTAACTTCTGCCCTTTCTGAGGAATCTTGCCCAGGTTTCCAGATCTGAAAGTTCTGCAGAAACATTTAGTGAATTCTAGCCCATCATCACAGGAAAATTTACTGCAGTATGCTGTTATAGTACTCCAAACCATGGCACTAAGCTGCCACCCCTGACTTGCCAAGAAAGAACTTTGCGAAGACAGCCCCCAAATGCTACTCGACTGTGTATTAAGATGTAAGGAACAAATTGCTTAAGTTTCCAATTCACTAACAGGATACATATGCAAAGCAAGGAAAAGTAACTAATTCTATAATCAAAACCAGGGCTACATGTATTTCTAAACTTTTAGGGATTTGTGGTGTGGGAGTAGAGGAGTCGGGAGATTTCCTTTTATCAATGCCCAAGGACATGCTTTCATAGTTTATTTTTACTGTGGAAGAGAGTCTTAATTACCTTTCTCAAGCCTATATCCTCTGAGAACCTAATCTGAAGGATAACCTATATAAATGCATGTGCCTGAAACGGGGATATATATAAAATAGCATATGTCATAGAGGGACAAAACAGCACCTTCACAGACTGTGGCAACCAAGAATTTGTGCCTCTAACAAGTTCCTGAGTGATACTAATGCTTCCAGGCCAGATGCCAAACTTTAGGAACCACTGTATAAGGGTATTAACGTGTGAAAGGAGAATCAGTGCATCAGCTGCTCTAAAAAGTCATTAAAAAAAAAACAAAAAACTAAAGAGTCATTCCAAGGACCACTGAGACACTGCCCTGAACCTTATAGGAAGAAGCTGGTAAACCAGAGGAGGAAAAAAAAGAAAACTAATTTCATTACTCAATTAATAGGTGTGAAGTTCATCAGGCTGTAACAGGGTATTCAAAAAATTATTTTAATCACTATATCCCACCTTCCTTTGCTACTAAGACTGTTAAGGTCTTGAGGGTTTGGAGCAGTTGAGCATATTTCCAGTAAATCCATATTGACTAGATTTTAATTCCACTATATGATCTGCCAAGACTTTAGAACCAGATTCTGGGCTTCTCTTTAGAAAGTGGTCCCCAATCATGCCACTTCAGCTGGCTTCCTTAATTAAAAACATTGGTGCTGCTTTAGGGAATAGATGCTAACTTGGGAGCAGGGGAAGTAAAAAAGACAGTTCATGTGTTTGGCTTGGTTTAAATCCTGCTGCTTAGATTTGATATGTGCTTTAATCCCTCTTTTACATGGCCAGATATTAAAAAGAAAAAAAAATAATGAAAAGTCCAAGTCTCAAGTCATCTGACCAAAGAGCAAGGGGATGATCCAAGAGCAGATGAATCAAAACCACATTTTTAAGGGAACATAGTCTTTTAACTATATGCTGCTCAGGACATCTGGACAAATGGGCTTTACTGGTATCTGGAAAGAAAGATAAAATCATAGTAGCATTCATGATTACCAATGTCCCTGAACTGCTTTTTAACCAAGCCAGAATTTTCACCAATTCACTATTTTTCATTTAACTTAAACAGTCAAATCTGCACGACCATTTCCCCCAACCTTTCTATCTAGCCTTCAGCCAGGATCCCTATCCTTGCATTTGCAGCATACTGAAAGGTTCTGACAGGTCTTCTGAAAGGTTTCTTTCACCCAAGTCAGTTTTCCTCTATGCCAGAGGACGGAGTAGGACCCCCAGCTCTGACTGAGGTTCATATGAGCAAGAAGAAAATGGCATTTCAAAATGCTTGAGAAAGTTGTTTTTCCACTGATCTAACATAGTTTAACTGACAAACTTAAAAGTTGCTCTGGATATGCATTCGCGTGTGCCTGTGTGCAGGCATGACTGTGTGTGTGTGTGTTTCTCTTCATTGAACAGGCCAAATCAGCCAGCTATTAAATACTATGTAACCTAAATGGGAGGGTTAAGTCCCTCCAGTCTTTCTCCTTTCCTTGCTTTGCATTTAAATGAACCTTTTGCATTAAATAAGGGTCAGTGGAGGGTCATTCTAAGCAAAGAAGACTTGAGCTTGTGAGAATGAGAGAAACAGGCTCCCTCCATTAAGGGCAAATGGATAACCTCTGGCAAAGTGTATTTTGCCAACATCCCCAGCTCTCCCACTCACTGACTCCTCCCATGTCGCCCTAAGGCTTTCTCTTGTACAGGTGCTACATCTGGCTTTGCTTTCCTTGGGAACAACTCCGCATGTTACAAAACTTTCCTTCTCCCTTCTCTCACAGACATCAGAAATAATTTACCTGCCTTGTGCCTCATTTCCCTTGGGATTAGGGTGAGAGCTAATCTCATCTGCGCTAAAGTGTTAATTAGTAGTTTAATGCATTACTTAATTTAGAATATGTGTGTACACAGGTCATTTCTGGTAAGATGTCCAAAGAAATGACTTTTTAATAATGGGGATTTCAAGGAATGTGGTGGGTCTGTCTTTGGGATATATATTTGGTTTGGGATAGCTTTCCTGAAACTCATACCATACTGAGTTCAATCTTTGCCCTCCCAGCACATATGCTTAATTTTTTCCACATATGAAAAAAATAATAAACCCTCTCTTGAGATTTTCTAGTTTACACACAGAATCTCAAGTTCCTCTAGGCAGTGGTTCCCAATCAGAATCTCTCAGAGTGGGTCTTGAACATTCACATTTTTCAGTGATTCCTCCCAAGCATTTTAATATGCACTACTGCTTAAGAACCATGAAGTCAGGGCATGCTGCTCCATTAGAAGGCATCAAGCCCAGGCCTGCTATTGTCTTTGCTCACAATGCTGCTGAAACAGAATTTCTCAATTCGTGTCAAATTATGGATTGCTCTTGAAATAATGCAACACAAATCCATGAAATCATTCATTCTCTTTCCCTCATTGCATCTCACCCCTATTATTTATTATCTACTATCAGTGGTT
>SJYA01003986.1:1351587-1362921 GCA_006410615.1 Neotragus moschatus | reverse complement strand
AGTGGTTATTCGACTGGCTACAGGGCCATAAGGAATAACACAGAGACATTTTAAAGATGAGGCAGGCCAGGACTTCACTTGGATTCACTGCTTTCAAGTGTTCATTGCCATCAAATGTATCTGGGACAAACTACTCAAAATTTTACATAATAATACAAACCATATGGAGATAAACATGGTGCAAAGTGACTCTGGAAAGTTAACTAATAAGTTACTTTTGCATTCCTCCAGATTCTGTCCATAAAAATTAAAGAGACTTATAGCAGTCAAGGTCATTTACCACACTTTGAATTGTCAGTAACTAAAGAAAAAATAAGAGGGGATAAAAAAAAAAAAAAAAGAACCTGTCAAGACAAAGAAATGTAATGTGGGGCTAATGTGAGCTGAAAGTAGAGGATTCATTTTTCAGAGGCTGGAGTAACTAAAGCCTGATTTATAAAATATTTTTTTATCCTTGCATGTTGATAAATACCACAGGGCCTCCTTAAGGTAAATTGAATAATACCCTTTACTCCTAGCTGTCACTCAGAAGAGGCTGAAGGAATACATTTGAACCTTTGAATCATCATTCTGATTTCAGAAACTGTAGTTTCACTGGTGTAATAGCATAAGAGTTATAACTAAAATTGTGGAATTATCGCAGTGTTAGTCATAATCTGCTATGAGCGAAAATGAGGCATTTCATCTCAGCTCCCTATGAAGAAGTAGCAACTCAGGGGATGACTATCTGGAACTTGGAGCATTAGCTAATATTTGAGAAGCCTTGAACAACGGAGTACAAGTTAGCAAGGGATAGGACATGGTATTTCTAAAACAAAGCAAGGCTTTACACCTTTAGATATTTGACCTTAAGCAAGTCACATCTCCTCTCAGGGCTTGAGTTTTGTCATCTGTAAATAATCTGATCTCTAGGGAGTCCTTCCAGCTCTGTCCCTGCAGTTAAGTTTGATTCTTCCCACTTGCCTCTGCTTTCTAACCAGAGAATATTAAAATAACTTTTATATGAGACAGGCATTCCTCCATCAACTCCTGCATTCTCAGTGGTGATATCATTTTTTTAACGCTTTCAGTCTTGATGAAAGGATTTTTGCCTATTCTTTCCTGGGGATAATAGCAGATGCACTGCATAATGGCTTTAGTGTCCCTGTTATTTTTGTGAAACTGTGGCTTAGAGACGATAAGTGACCCACCTCCTGGTTGCTCACCTCATGGAGTTAAATTCAGATCCGTGTAACACGAAAACACATGCTCCCACTGTGGCAGGGCAGGGGAGTAGACAGACTTGATTATCCAAGGAGGAAGCTGCATACTTCAAGCTTGTGTCAAAATAAGCCCCTACATGTTTTTTAGCTGACTATTTAGAATCTATTCTATGAACCTATGCTGAAACCTTCCTGACCAGGGCTCTCATCAAAGGGATTAGTCTTTGAAGGAGTATGTGTCTACCGTCTAGATTTTTTTTTTTTTTTGAGCGAAGAGCTTTCCCTCTTGAAATGGTATAGCACAATATTGATAGCATGTCTCTGTTCTGGTTGATTCCAAAACCTATATTGTGCACCGGACACTTTGCTATTGAAAGATTTTACATAAAATTTATTCTTAAAAATAAAAGCCAGTTCTCAGTGATAAAAGTTAACTGTATTCTTCTTCAATATTTACTATTCAGAACAGGCACATTGTGAATGGCTAATTAATTTCTCATGTAGCTTCCAATGTTCCCCATAAAATATACCATGCAATTTGGCTTTGTCAATTGACTGAAAAGATAATTCTCTAATTGACTCTGTCTTCATTAGAAAGTCTCTCTGAGATTGAATGGAGGAAAACAATAATACTTGAAATGGAGAGTGGTATACACTAGAGTCACTGGAACCTCATCTTATACACTCCTTCAGGGCTTGCTGGAACCACCTTCCAAGTTCTCATTGATTCAACTATATCATGTAGAAAGGTGTTACTTTTGTACTTAGCAATTTTCTTGTAGTTTTCAATAGCATAGTTAAAAGTGAGGGCTTTGCAGGCCAGAGTGATCTGGTTTCAAACCTGGCTTGTCTACTTACTGTATGACTTTAGATAGGTTATTTAACTTCTCTACACATCAGTTGCACAGAGTCGGACACAGCGAAGCGACTTAGCAGCAGCAGCAGCAGCAGCAGCAGCATGCCTCAGTTTCACATACAAAATAAGATTCATAAAATCTACCTCATGTGATTTCTCTAAGGCTCAAATCAGTTAATGCTTAATGGTAACTTGAGCTGTTTGGGGCTAGAGTTCAAGACAGATTTTACTTTACATCTATACATTACACTGCATGGCATTCCCCACTTACTATTTAGGAACTACATCTTCCTGAAGCACTAGAAAAAGTTGATGATGGCAGAAGTTCCAACAAATGAAGTCACTGAGAGAGCCGGGAGATGATGACATTGCTTCAGGTTCTACTTCTCAGTCTACTTTGAACTCTTAGCAAAGCCAGACACGGCATCATTTACAATGCCACATGAACTAGAGACTTCCCATATATCACTGGCCCTTTTGGAATCTTAACAAATCTACAGAAAGATTCTTCCTTTGCAAGTATCAGTTGTCCTTGAGAACATTCGCTGGGCCATCCTGCGGGAATCAGGGACAACAAGATATGATGGCTGGATTTAAATAGTTCTGCTGGCAATCTGTCTCTATTTTGCACTGTAAATCAGTCATGCCCTATGTATCCTTCTTCAGGTCAACCTCTCACTATCACAGGCAAAATGATTGAACTCACAACTCTAAAAAGCAATGGACCACATGCAATGCGGCTCTTAACAATACAAATGGTCCTTCTATGAAGAAACAACTCTGATTGGAGCCAGTGATACACTGCCTGTGAAACGGAATAACATAAGATTGTTCACCTAAAAACTTGAGAAAGGAGTATGTCAAGGCTGTATATTGTCACCCTGCTTGTTTAACTCCTATGCAGAGTATGTCAGGTGAAATGCTGGGCTAGATGAATCACAAGCTGGAATCAAGATTGCCAGGAGAAATATCAACAACCTCATATATGCAGATGATACCACGCTAATGGCAGAAAGTGAAGAGGAACTAAACAGTCTTTTGATGAGGGTGAAAAGAGAATGAAAAAGCAGGCTTAAAACTCAGCATTCAAAAAACCGAGATCATGGCATCAGATCCTATCCCTTCACGGCAAATAGATGGGGAAACATTGGAAACAGTGATTTTCTTTTTTGGGGTTCCAAAATCACTGCAGACAGTGACTGCAGTCATGAAATTAAAATACGCTTGCTCTTTGGATGAAAAGCTATGACAAACCTAGACAGCATATTAAAAAGCAGAGACATCACTTTGCTGACAAAGGTACATATAGTCAAAGCCATGGTTTTTCCAGTAGTCATGTATGGATGTGATAGTTGAACCATAAAGAAGGCTGAGTGCTGAAGAATTGATGCTTTCAAACTGTAATGCTGGGGACGACTCTTCAGAATCCTTTGGACAGCAAGGAGATCAAACCAGTCAATACTAAAGGTAATCAACCCTGACCTTTCATTGGAAGGACTGATGCTGAAGCTCTAGTACTTTGGCTACCTCATGCAAAAGCCTGGAAAAGACCCTGATGCTGGGAAAGATTAAGGGCAGAAGGAGAGTGGGGTGACACATGGTTGGATGGCATCGTCAACTCAGTGGACATGAGTTTGAGCAAACTCTATAAGATAGTGAAAGACAGGGAAGCCTGTTACTGCAGTGCATGGTTGTGGCAAAGAGTTTGACATGACTGAGTGACCGACTACCACCACCATTTCTTGAATCTATAGATGTGTCTCATCAAATTTGGGACGTGTCAGCCATCTTCATGCACTTTTAAAATTTCATCTTTTTCACCCATGTCTACAATTACAGATTATCTAATAATAAAGTCCCATAGGTCCCTGGGGAAAAAAAAAAACAAAAAACAAACATTGACCGATACTGGTTGCAATAACACTAGGTGCTTGGGTCCATATTAGGTACAATAAACTCGAGAGTGACTGATCAAGCCACCAGCCCGGTGCCCTTCCACCTTTAGAGGAAGAAAAAAAGTTACATTGATTCTCTTTTACAGCTCAGGGGACTGAGCAGGCAAAATGTTCTCCTTGGCACGTCAAAGAGAAATCTCTTCTTTCCTCTACTCAGACCCTCAGTAAAGAGAAAATTACACACCTGCACTCTGTGGCCCCTACAGCAACCAGCAAAGCAGCTTTGCTACGGTGCTTGAAGGCAGCACCAAACAATATTTGCTAGAAGCAGGGAGGAGTAGCAGCTGCTTGGGGACCAGAAGACCACTCCTATCCACCCTTTGGCAGCTTCTTAGGTAGGCTGAACTGGCATTCTCTGCCATACTGCAGCAGGTGGGCAAGACAATCTCTTTCTTATTTCTTGACACAGGGTTGGTGGGTGGTAAATCTATGACCCAGGGAAAAGCTGTTCTAGATAGGGTTAGCAGACAAACTATAGGTTAGGCCCAGTAAAACTTGACCTTCATATACACAAATATTTTTAGCATAAGTATATACTTTTGGGATACATTGACACTAAAAAAAAATTGTTTTCAATATTCAAATTTAACTAGGCACCCTATATTTTTTTTTTCATAAAGTCTGGCAGCCCTTATTCTAAGTTTTGTCTTACCCTTCTATTTTTAATAACTTTAAAAATTTTTATATTGGAGTATAGTTGATTTACTATGTTATTTCAGATATTCAACAAAGTGATTTAGTCATACATATTTCTATTTTTTTTCAGATTCTTTTCCAATGTAGGTTATTAGAGTATTGAGTAGAGTTCCCTGTGCTATACAGCAGGTCCCTGTTGATTATATATTTTAGTTGATTTTATATATTTTTTATATAGTAGTGTGTATATGTTAATTTTTACTCTCCATTTCCCCCAGTCCCCTATCTAATCATCAGGGCACTGGAATATAACATTTGAATAAAGAAAACCAGAAAATATAGAAGAAATAAGTATAAAGGAGTTGAGAACACATTACTATATTTACCAATATTGTTGAAAGGTGGATCATTTGCCTTTTTAAAAAAAAATACAAACTCTCTTGATTTGTAGAGAGTGAAGAAGGCTTTACAATTCAATTTCAATGGAATCATGTAAATGTTACTTTGATATTTATTTCTTTAAATGAATTATCCTTTATAAATTAATTGGTCATATTCTAATTTATTTATGTAAACCCTTTCCCAGCCCAACTCACCTTTCATGCAACTGCCAGATCCAAGAAGGTAAAGGAAATGGGGAGAGGTTAATTTGGAAAGTTCTGGTCTCATATGGGAACATTTTATCTGAAGGACCTCAGGGAGGTAGGTTGACAGTAAGTTATGCTTCTCCAATCTACATCCCTTGATGTCCAAGCATCAAGATCTGTCTGAGAAGTCCCTTCTAAAAAACAGTTTGGACACAATGTAAAACATCTATTTTCAGTTTTAGTAAGGTTATGAATACTAGATGCCAACTAGTGTTTGGTAATTTCTGTTAAATAATCAGTCAACTAATTCTGTCAGTGTATTTTTGGAGGGGAATGGTGGTGCTGGTGAAGAAATCAGTCAAACCCATTTTCACATTGTGCTGGCTGGTGTAGACATAGACTCTGCTCCCTAAAAATATCCCCACTCTGTTTTTTCACTTCTTTGAAACTACTTTGCACCTTTCTATTCCCATTTGTTAGTTCTGCCCTGAGTACAACTGAGGGGAGGATACAACTCCCTCTTATTCGGTACCATATGTTGCTCAAGTTAAAAAGGAATAAATCCAGCATATATGTATGGTGTCCCTGACTTATGGGCGTTTCCCAAGGCATGGGACTAGGGACTAGAAATATAACCCAACAACAAAGCTATGTGTGTGTATATATGCATATACACATATATCCGTGTGTGTGTGTGTGTGTGTGTGTGTGTGTGTGTGCTCACTCAGTCGCGTCTGACTCGTGAGCCTATGGACTGTAGCACACCAAGCTTCTCTGTTCATGGGATTTCCCAGGCATGAATACTGGAGTGGGTTGTATTTCCTACTCCAGGAGATCTTCCCCATCCAGGGATTGAACTCGCATCTCCTGCATTGGAAGGCAGATTCTTTACCACTGAGCCACCAGGAAAGCCCATGTATCAGTGTAGGGCCTGAAAAATCCACATGAGTAAAATTTTTAGAGTTTAATATTTTGGGGGCATTTAATTTTTTGAAACTCACTAAAATTTAAGGTAGTTTAAAACCCCATTACAGCAACTGGCAAGCATAGGTAGAAGGCTGAGAGAAGCAAAGACATTTGTAAGCTCTTATTTATGTGTTTTTCTTTCTAATGGCTGCCAGTCTTCCAAGTCAGGAAATATTTGCACATGTTCTAGACATCTTCCTGAAGGTATGAGGCTCTCTTGAAACCATCCTTACACTTGGCTGTGCCAAAAACACTACAGCAAACTACAGTACCCCAAGAAAAAAATACTCTTTCAGGCTTCCTAAATGACTCATTCAGCCTAGAGTAATAAAAAATAAGTAAGGTTAATATTTCCATCCTTTGGAAATATTTATCTCTACACAGTGTCACCTTTTTTTTAATATAGTCAGAGTAGAAAGTTACTTAGGTGGCATAATTTGTAAAGGCCACTCCGTCTCCAGCACTGGCTTAACAGGGTATCATTAGACAATCATTTCCATCAAGGCACATCTGCAGAGAGCCCCCAATAAAACGTGTTATTTGGGAACGGGTCACTTTTGTACACATCTTTTTAGTCCCACAAAAAATCGTGGCAAGTACCCACATATAGAAGGTATTCTGCTAGGCTCAAAGAGGTCATAAAGGTAATTCAAAAAGATTTTCTGGACACACCTAATTGTCTCATAGAGCTACTTGTAGAATGGCACCAGTGATAACAACAGGAGAAAATGAATGCGGGCAACAGGAAACATGCTAAGACATTTGCACTGAAGTTTTTGTTTGGCATATATCCCTGATGCTCTTTGGGCCTAATATCTGCAAGGCGCTTTACGAGGTGCTCTGGAAGTATAGCCAAAAGGAAAATGTCCTGGGCTCTGCCCCTGAAGAAATCTGTGAACTAGTTTTAAAGACGAATGAATTCCTAGGCATACACTCCAAACTTTTGTAGCTGGTTTTCCACTGCCATTGCAACACATTATTTTGTGACAAGGTGGAACTTGGAGGAACTTGCTGCCTACACAATTCTTGTAGAAATTAACCACCAGGAAAGCCTCAAGTTGTAAGTTCTATGGAAACCCGCATCTCCATCTGAAGCGGTATTATAAGAATTTTACTTAAGCAGTACACTTGGTATTTACCTCATCTCAATGCCAAATCTGACTCCATCTACCTGTTCAACTGTCTTCCTTTGCCAGCCTCTAACCTTCCAAGCTATAGCCACTTAGCCACTACAGGAAATTTATTCCCGGCCAGATTGGGAGAAGTTGTGTTCTTGAGCAGGAAACAAATTTTATACACACACACACACACACACAAAGTTGTTTCAATTGTGTCTGACTTTGCAACCCTATGGACTATAGCCTGCCAAGCTTCTCTGTCCACAGGTTTCTCCAGGCAAGAATACTGGAGTGAGTTGCCATGCCCTCCTATTTCCTGCAGCTTCTGCGTTGCAGGCAGATGGATTCTCTATTGCTAAGCCACCAGGGAAGCATATATATGTATATGTGTGTATATATATGTATACACACACACACATACATATATATAATTTCAACACTATTCCTAGAAATTAATCTGTTAGAAAATACACACATTTTTATTTATCTATTAATTTTATTTTAAAAATTTCCACCAATCAGAAACCGATCATTCACAGAGGAGATCCTGAGGTTCTGTTTCATCTTTGGGAGACACTAATTTTAAATGATCATTTGCTGCCTCCCTCTTCCCTGGGGCTCCCAGTAGGAGCAGTAACTGAAGCAAAATACCTCTGGCCTTGCTCACTGGACTAGAGTAAAGCATTAGCAAGCACTTATTTGCCTTTCTAGGGCTTCGAAGGGTTTGAGTAGGGATTTAGTCATGAGCTTCAAGTGGCCTATAAGGCCCATCTGCTTGTCCTGGTCTACTTCTGGAATCCTCCTAAGTCACTCAGACTGGAGTATGCCTTAGTGCCCATCATGACGCAAACAGCTCTTCTGGAGGGACATATCAGAAGTAATCTTCCTTACTGACCTCAGCTCACCAATTTCCTGTAAAATTTTTATTTGGGCAGGTATTTTTTTCAATCAGCCAATCTACTTTACTGCTTTTTACTCTGGCTTGTACCTGTTGAGGTGAACAGAGTATAGTAAAAAACATAGACTTAGTGGCCAGGCAAATTTTGGGTTGACTCCTGGCTTTGCAAGTTACTAGCTTTGTTCAGTAACTCAAATTTTGCATCCTTAATTTCTTCTTTACGAGAGGGAGGAGGCTAAAGATAACAACTGTACCTACTTCAAAACACTCTTATGAGATATAAATAATACACTGTAAATTAAGCACTAGGCACAGTGTGACACAGTGAATGTAACCTTTTTTTTTTTTTTTAATGGTACCAATTTTTAGGACACCAAGTTCACTATCTCTCAATTGACTAACATTTTATTCTGCATCTTTTTTACTCACTCAATTTGTGTACCTTTTTAAAATTTTATTTTTCTTTTCAGGAAAGCTGTCCTTCTATGAGGACTCTCATATGTGTCCTTTTTGATTGAGGTGGTATTTTTGTTTTGTTTCTCTTCAGAGTTAATGATTTATATAAAACGTTAGTGGCAGTGCTTAGAATATAATCAATCTTCTTTTCCCTTAGGGGAACCTGAATAATCCAAACTCCTCTTCCTAGTGATAATGCAACTCTGTCTACAAATGACATACCTAAAAGGAGCTTTATTATTTTTTCAGCATGAATTACACATAAACCACCTCCATATTATTTCTCCAATTGAGAAGACACAATTTATGCCTCATTGTTCCTCTCTTTCTCCATGCTCTGGTAGAGGAGGAATACAAATTCCTGAGTGT
The DNA here is from genome assembly GCA_006410615.1 of Neotragus moschatus. Lineage (NCBI taxonomy): Eukaryota > Metazoa > Chordata > Mammalia > Artiodactyla > Bovidae > Neotragus > Neotragus moschatus. The sequence continues at coordinate 1,353,878 of SJYA01003986.1, read as the reverse complement.
AGCTGAGCAGAGAAAATAAGAGTACAGGTTAAATAACTACTTAATATTCTGATATTCTTTGATATTTTAGTATTACTCTACTCACAGGCCTCTTTATAAGAGAGTGCCTTTAATGTTGCCCCAGGAATGTAAAAGTTTAAGAACTTCCACTTTGAGTTTGAGGGCTTTGCTGGTGGCTCAGCATCCTTCTGCAATGCAAGCAACATGGGTTCAATCCCTGGGTCAGGAAGATCACCTGGAGAAGGAAATAGCAACTCATTCCAGTATTTTTGCCTGGGAAATCCCATGCACAGAGGACCCTGGCGGACTACAGTCCATAGACTGTCGACCCCACAGGGTCGCTAAAGAGTCAGAAACAACTGAGTCACTAAATAACTTTTGCTTTGCCACCTCCAGACAGCTACGGTGGCACATTAATGTCTAAATGCTACTTGTGCATCACCCACAAAACTACCTTAACTACAGATACACAAATATGGCACGAATGTGGAGAAGCCCCAAAACCAAGTTAGGGGTCATTGTGATTTTCAGGAGTTAGAACTGCCTCAATGCTATCTTCCGAAGTATCTGTTTCATGAAGTGTGGTGATGACTGTTAGAGGATCAATGAGAAAAGAAAGAATTGTTGGTACTTCAATCACCTCCACTGAATTTACTGAGAATCTGACCACTGTGTCATATATATATATATATATATATATATATATAGAATATAAATATTCTATATAGTATGTGTGTCTGTGAAAGTCGCTCACTCATGTTCAACTCTTTGCAATCTCATGGACTATACAGTTCATGGAATTCTCTAGGCCAGAATACTGGAGTGGGTAGCCTTTCCCTTCTCCAAAGGATTTTCCCAACCCAGGGACTGAACCAAGGTCTCCCATATTGCAGGCGGATTCTCTACCAGTTGAGCCACAAGGGAAGTCCCTATACAGTATAATTCTATATAAACATATGCTATGTATATTCATATATATGCATTTTATATATGTATGTATATACAAATGTATGTATTTAAATGTATAGTCCTATAAATATATGTATATTTGTAGTATATATAAATATGTATGCATACATATGGAAAATAAACTTGATTTTCAATATATTCAACAAAGAGTACATTAATGTTTTTAGCAGTACTCCCACCAGTCATGAAATTTTGTACATCAGTTTCTAAGTAACTGTACTATTTTCCCCTGGCACACAGAGATTTATATTTTATTTACATTTTATAATTGGGATGTTTTTATCTAATTGAACAAAATCACTATGCTATAGTTTATCAGTCTCCGCTTTTGTTTAAAAATATATATTTGTCTCCATTCATTTAAATTTGTCTTCTCTGCTTGTAGAACTCATTTAGAAAATCAACTGAATTAAGTATATGAACACATGAGATGATGCTTTTGGGTATTACCCCAACATACCAAACACAGAATTTCATTTTCTCTCCATACATATCTATGAACTCATTAAATAGATAAGAGTAGTTGTGAAAAGTTTTAATTGTGGTCTCTTTAAGGCTCAAATTCTACATATGACTTTTATTATCACCTTTCATGCTATCGCTTTTTCCTCCCTCAAATTTTATCAGGAGGCAGAAGTAAACTTACGTATAACACAAAAGGAAAAAATACAAGCCTAAAACTCAGAGACTGAGTTATATTCCACAGTTGGAGAGATGTCCTGGCCAACACAGAAATACTCCATGTTCTCCAAGGCCTTTAGGCCTCAGCACTTTCCACTAATTTGGTCCCCTGAGTCTCAATTTATTTAGTGTATGCTGGTTCATTCACCCTCATTGCAAATATTCAACCTCAGTTCTCTTACTGAGGAAAAACTTAGTCCTGGAGTCTGAGTTAGATGGTTCATTAGACTTTCCACATCCAGGGGGGAAAAAAAAAAAAAAGGAGATCCCTATTTTCTTCCTCCTTTTGCCCACTTTCACCCTTGCACTCCCTTTCCTTACTTTTTTTCATGACTCCCTCCTTAATACAGAGCTACAATCATAGGGAAAATCACTTCCTTTTTTAGGTCCACTAAAACTAAATCAATAAAAAAGACCATCCCTCCCCACCAAATGTCTTCTGATAATTCTAACCAGCACCTAGTACCTAACACAGTGCTTGGGACACAGTGAACATTCGATAAATATTTTTAATTGTATTACGGAAAATTAAACATTCAAAACAATGTATTTATTTAATGGATAAATTTATGTCTCCTATGCTAGAGAAGCCTGAGGGTTACTTAAAGACCAACCCCTACTTTTGAGGCATATAATCACCA
>SJYA01003986.1:1341166-1351439 GCA_006410615.1 Neotragus moschatus | reverse complement strand
AATCACCAGGGGGCGATGTCATAGGAAGGAGAAGGAACACAGAGAAGGCTCTGGACACTGCACCAGGAAGGCACAACAGTCTAGTGAGCCTGTGGCCTCAACTCAGCTGCAGCTTCAGTCTCTGCTTGTGAGTCTTGCAATGTATAATGAAATGCACAGTGTTATGCACTTTACGGCCGCTCAAGCAATATTTGTTGGCTGACTTAATTGAGCTATATTTGCAAAATGGCAAGGATGTGAGAAAACTTTCCTACCTAAAAAGAAAGCATTCACAGTGCTAGACATTTGGTAGGCAAATAAACAGTATAATTTCAGCCTAAAAGGAAAAATACTCAAACCCCTATCCAATAGGTCTAGTGGCTAGGCAACCCAAATGTCAGCACCATGCTTCTGAAACTTAATTTAAAATATGATAAATTGTATGTCATCCACTTTGAGGACATTTCTTTCCTGCCTTTCTGTTCCTACTCCCTGTCCCAACTTCAAATCCAGAAAATGTAACTAGTAAACCTAAATATTACCTGTCTGGTGAGATTTCCGAGTAAAAGCATTGTGTCAAGCAGTGATTTTAAAAAATCAAATTGAACAGGGATGCCTTGGACAGTGTTTTAAAAAGAAATTGCCAACTAGTACAGCTACTATGGAGAACAGTGTGGAGATTCCTTAAAAAACTGGAAATAGAACTGCCTTATGACAAAGCAATCCCACTGCTGGGCATACACACTAAGGAAACCAGAATTGAAAGAGACACGTGCACCCCAATGTTCATTGCAGCACTATTTATAATAGCCAGGATATGGAAGCAACCTAGATGTCCATCAGCAGATGAATGGATAAGAAAGCCGTGGTACATACACACAATGGACTATTACTCAGCCATTAAAAAGAATACATTTGAATCAGTTCTAATGAGGTGGATGAAACTGGAGCTGAGTATACAGAGTGAAGTAAGCCAGAAAGAAAAACACCAATACAGTATACTAACGCATATATATGGAATTTAGAAAGACGGTAACAACAACCCTGTATGCGAGACAGCAAAAGAGACACAGATGTATAGAACAGTCTTTTGGACTCTGTGGGAGAGGGAGAGGGTGGGAGGATTTGGGAGAATGGCATTGAAACATGTATAATATCATGTAAGAAACGAATTGCCAGTCTAGGTTCAATGCAGGATACAGGATGCTTGGGGCTGGTGCACTGGGATGACCCAGAGGGATGGTATGGGGAAGGGGGCGGGAGGGGCTTCAGGATGGGGAACACGTGTATACCTGTGGCGGATTCATGTTGATGTATGCAAAAGAAATACAATATTGTAAAGTAAAAAATAAATAAATAAAAAGAAATTGCCATATTCAACAGTGCACTTCCAGAGAGCAAGCAATTTGGGAATTTGCTCATCATTGTAATGCTACCCACACCTTCTATATCTGACTTAATCCACTGAGTACCAAGGAACAGGTGACTGCTGTAAGATCTCTCAAGGACGGATGCTTACTTATGCCCATTATGTTTTTAAGTTTTACAACAATAAGATATTTGACACAGTCTATTCCTTCCACCAACAGTAACTGAGTTCCAACTAGGCATCGGGGACAAGTGAAAATTAAGCTCTAGGGCCAGTTGTAAAGTTTCACCCTATCTCAGGTGAATTATTCCTTTGCCTGAAATAACCACCTTGAACCCTCTCCCACTCCTTTTCCTGCCCTCATCACCTGCAAATGGCAATGTGGGAACAGATGATTAAGGATAGAAATATAGTCAAGACTTCATGAAGATCAAGGCAAACTGGTCCACTCTGGCGATTCAGTCCATTGTCTTACCTCAATAGAATTCTGTGCAACAAAATGCTGTTAGGTAACAGTAACACAGAAAGTGAAAGAAGAGAGTGAAAAACTGGCTTAAAACTCACATTCAAGAAACGAACACAGCATCTGGTCCCATCGCTTCATGGCAAATAGATGGGGAAACAACAGAAACAGTGATAGACTTTATTTTGGGGGTGCTTCAAAATCACTGCAGATGGTGACTGCAGCCATGAAATTAAAAGACTCTTGCTCCTTGGAAGAAAAGTTATGACCTACCTAGACAGCATATTTAAAAGCAGAAACATTACTTTGCTGACAAAGGTCCATCTAGTCAAAGCTATGGTTTTTCCAGTAGTCATGTATGGATGTGAGAGTTGGGCTATAATGAAAGCTGAGCACTGAAGAACTGATGCTTTTGAACTGTGGTGTTGGAGATGTCTCTTGAGAGTCCCTTGGACTGCAAGGACATCCAACCAGTCCATCCTAAAGGAAATCAGTCCTGAATATTCACTGGAAGGACTGATGCTGAAGCTGAAACTCCAATACTTTGGCCACTTGATGAGAATAACTGACTCACTGGAAAAAACCCTGATGCTGGGAAAGTTGAAGGCGGGAGGAGAAAGGGACAACAGAGGATGAGATGGTTGGATGGCATCACCAACTTGATGGATATGAGTTTGAGTAAGCTCTGGGAGTTGGTGATGGACAGGGAGGCCTGGCATGCTGTGATTTATGGGGTTGCAAAGAGTCAGACACGACTGAGCGACTGAACTGACTGAACACAGTTTTACCTTTGTATTGGATATCATAGTAGTTACTGAGCTAAATATTAGGTCTTGGAATCAGGCAGTAAAGTGGAGGAAAGAATGGAAACACATTGTATTTAGTGCAATGAGTAACTTCTCCACTTAATAGCCAATAATCAGCTTCTATTTTGCAAGGTGGTGAAAGAACTATAGGATAGTTTTTACTATGTTCATAACACTAAGAATAAGTTTCCATTTTATTGAGTTCCAGGCACTGTGCTAAGTGTATTGTTGAAGAGCCACCCCCACCAAAAAAAAAATGCTGGAGATTATCTAGTCAAATAGATTTATTTTATACTTGAGGAAATAGGCCCAGAAAAGTCAATCTACAAATATTGTGTTGGTTAATGGGAGGGTCAGGTTGCCACCCACTGAGCTATCCTAAAAGGTCTCTTTCTTAATATTCTGTATTCCATAGAATAACTACAGTCTCTCTGGGTATATTGATCTTTGGGAAACTGTTTAGTTTTTAATAGCATCATTAAAAAAAAGTTTCAGAATAATTTCTTTTTGTTAATATGGTCTCACATGGGCAAATCCTAAGTATTCTTCCAATTTGAACGACAATTCTTCAGCTATGAGACCAGAATCTAAAGGTGAAAAGGAAACTGCATTTTATAACTCTAGCGGAGTAAACAAAGAACTGCACTTTCTCCTAAAAAGAGAGAAAAGTAAAACCCACGATTTTAAGTGAGGTTTATACTGGCAGGCGGCAGGAGAGGGTAGAAAGACAGGTATTTAATTAGAAGAAAAAGAAGGAAAGGAAAAGGGTTACAATGTGGAGTGTGCAACTCAGCCTTCATTTCAACATGCACAGACCTCAGCAGACAGCTGGAAACCTGCCAGAGAACAAGGCCTTGGAAACAAGCTGGAAGACATTGGAGAGACTTTAACCAAAACAAACACCAGCAGGGGATGTGGTTGGCAGAGCTGAAAAAGCAAAGGACTCTATGAGTCACTCTGACATTAATTTTGAATGTTATCATGCTTCCATTTTGTTGTACAAGGTATTTATACATCATTTTATATACATATATATATTCACATATATATATATATACACATATATACATATGCACATATATATTATTTAAAGAACAAATAACATTACAATCATTAGAAATGTACAATTTAAAATATAGAAAAGTACATCCACTATCTCACTACTCTATTAATAATATTTAATTCACTATTTTTAATGTGCAAATTTTTTACATAACTGTGATCAGAATATAAAAATAATATGCAATATGTAATACCATAAACATAGTTCTGTGCTGCTAGATAGCTTCATAAACATTGCTTTTCAGAGCAATGAGATATTAACAAAGTTAAGACAATTTACAAAGGGGAAATGATAAATGGTCAACAAAGGGTGGGGGAGATAGACTGGGAATTTGAGATTGACATGTACACACTGCTAAATTTTAAATGGATAAACAACAAGGACCTACTGTATAGCACAGGGAACTATGCTCAGTATTATGTAACAACCGAAATGGGAAATAATTTGAAAAAGAATAGATCCATGTATAACTGAATCATTTTGTTGTACATCTGAAACACAACAATGTTGATCAACTGTGCTCCAATACAAAATAAAAATTTTTTAAAAAGATTTTTAGTGAACTGCTAAATGCCAAGTATGGGTTAGCATTAGAATGCAGTACTCTTAAAACATAGTCACAAGCTTTTCTCCACATATTTATGGTCCTGACCTGGTAGAGAGAAGCCCTTGCAGTAGGAAAAATGTGAAACTATTTCCAATTTCTCTCCCCCTCGCCCATCGAGTAAAAGCCCTAAGCTTTAAGGGAAGGGCACCAAATGCTGTTCCTTCCAGGGTACAGATGAAGACCTGATATAGCTGGTGGAAATGTAAAAACATATTCAGTCCTCTACTTCTGGGGGAAGCACAGGAATCATTCCTGGATCCAAGCCATTTAGAGGTGTCTTACTAGTAATGGAAGGGCAGGTTAAGTAAGAAGGTCCCACTCTCATGACCTAGAAGCACAGGATCTGCCGAAGACAGGGGTTGAATCGGGAAAACAGAGAACTCTTCCCTGCCCTACTAGGTGCTTAGTCGCTCAGTCATGTCTGATATTTTGCGACCCCATGGACAGTAGCTTGCAAATCCATGGGATTTTCCAGGCAGGAATATTGGAATGGGTTGCCATTCCCTTCTCCAGGGGATATTGCTGACCCTAGTAAGAAGGGATAAGCAATATACATACCTCTGGGGGAGGCACAAGAGCACTGAGTGAGTATCTTTGAAGCACAGAGCACAAGGAGAAACTAAAGCTCATATCCCAGAAACTCAGAGTCCCCTGAGGTGGCAAATACCCCCACAAAATACACACGCACACAGAGTCACGTACACGTGCACACAAAACAAAAATAAAAACAAACCCCCTATACATTGCATATTTAAACCGCTGAAAAACAATGAAGAAGAAGTTTACAGGCAGCCAGAAGAGAAACACAAAGGAACAAAGATAAGAATGACAGCAGACTTCAGACCATGCAAACCAGAAGACAACAGAGTATTATTATTGAAGTGCTGAAAAGAAAAACAACTGTCAACCCCAAATGCTACATCCAATGTAAATATCTTTTGAAAATGAAGAGACTTGTCACACAAAGGCAGAGACTTAATTACCAGAAGCCCTGCACGATAAGAAACGTTAGAGGAAGTTCTTCAGGCTTAAGGGTATCATACACAGAAATTTGGATTTAACCAAATAAATGATGATACCAGAAAGAGCTCAAATGAGTATAAATATAATTTTTCTCCCTTTTAAATTGCTCTAAAAGACAACTGGCTAAATAAAAAGTAGTAGTATTGAATAGAGGGAACAGAGTAGTAGTAGTATGGGTTTACATCATATATGAGAACAAAATGTATAACAGCCATAAGCATAGTATACAAGCTGGGATACCACACAGTGAAGTGGTAGAATATTACTTGAATGTATACCGTGTAATTTAAGATGGATACTGAAAAATCTTGATTATGGTAGTAGTTACATGATTGGACATATTTGCCCAAACTCATGAAATTGTACACTTACAAGGATAAATTTTTCCAGGTGTAAACAATACCTCAATAAGCCCTAGTTGAAAAGAAAGAATTATTATGCACAACTCACCTTTTATCCTCTTGACTTTTCTTCTTCTTATGGCATCACAATTCTGATGACTGCTGATGAAAACCATCTTTTTGTGTTATCTAGCCTTACCTTAGTGACTTAGCAGCAACAGCAGCAGCAGTAGCCTTACCTTTGCTTTTTGCCTTATAAAACTAAGGGTTTTATTCCTAATATCTGATGGTGAAGAGAGCTGTATACCTTCAAATGAAAAAAAGTACCCAAATACACACACACTTAAATACACACCCCTGAGGAATTAAATTCAGGCTTAAGGATATCATACATAGAAACTTGGATTTAACCAAATAAATGATGATACCAGAAACAGCATGATCTGATGTCCTTAAGCCAGGTGTAGAGCCATGGATATGACAAATGTGCCATAAAGAAGAGAAACTTGTATGCATAAGGTATAGGAATCTGTGCACAAGGTGGCAAAATTTGCTTAGATCACACAATTGTTAACTAATCATTCAGTCTGGATGCAACTGGGATAATATACACAATACATTTGCATTTGTATCACATCACTGTCTAAAGCTTATTGTTTCTGTTAACAGGTTAGGTCAAAATGACTTAAGGAAACTTTTACCATGAATATTGACATTCTCTGTTCCTTATACTCACCAAGTTTCTTTCTACTTTTAGGACTCCTCCAGAATTCTGTTTCGACTACTCAGTGTCTGTGCTATAGGTACCTCTGTACAAATTTTAAATATCTTCCCCACCCTACCTGGGTAGATGAATTTTAAAAAGAAACTCCTGGGCAGATGCAGCCCTAAGGGTACAAGGCTTGGCAAGCAGAGGCAAGCAGAGGGCACCTTTGTCTGAATTAGAAGGAAGCCCCTTCCACTGGATCCATTTCAAGATACTTCTACACAACCCATATGGAGAGGACCTGAGGTCAGCTGACAGTAAGGATCAGTCCAGGGATACTGAGTCGGATTTGAGGAATATGCCTAGGGAAGAGGAATCCTGCATTTGTACATATCATTATACAGGATTGAGAAAATGTCTATTCACCATATTAGAGAGTCGGAGAAGGGCACCTGATAAATGATAGGGCCACTAGAGCACCGTTATCTCCAATGGAACCCTTTACACTGCTTGAGTGAATCAGCATCATCCTCTACAATCATACCTTTGCTTGGTTATCTCATATTTGTTCTCCTGCTGTCAGTTTACCAGTGATTTCCCCAGGGAGGCTGACCCTTCAATCTAAAATAAGCCCCCTTGTTCTTTACTTTTATATCACTACGAATTTTCTTACAGATATATATTACAATTGCAATTATATAATTATTTATGTGTTTACTTTTATAAATTTGCGTCCTCCAACCCTCCCAAACACACATATATACACGCATTTAATCACTTATACATTTCTAGTCCATAAACTCTAGAAGAGCAGGAACTATCTGCTTCATTCACCAGTTTATCTCCAAAGTCTGTCACAGTGTCTGTCATATACTTTGCGGTATATAAAAATCATTGAAGAAATGCATAGATTTTCTTGTTAGATTATTTGGTAAACTATCACATACATATGCACATTCATGTACACAGGATGATATAGAATGCTATGGAAACCTTTGCAACATTCAACATTAAAAGTTGAATGTGAGTAACCAGAATGGTATGGATATACAAAATAAAACAAGTGATATTTTTATTTGAGTACATATTATTTGAATTAGTTCCCTTTTCCTTTGGCAATTTTATTAACTTTCTGCTAATAATGTTTCGATCTTAGGTTTTGTTGGTTGGTTCACTATAGCTTTCTAATCCATTTCTTTCATAATAATTCTCACAGTTGTCACTGAGCTATCTTAATCTGATTGTTCTCTCAAAGTGAAATATGTTTTGGCATTATTTGATTTGCAGTGTAGGGTTTTGACTTGCAATCACTGTTGTCATTAGAAAATGCAGAATGAAAACATAATGTAACTCCACTTACCAAATAGATTCTGCCATAAGTACCAAGGCCAATGGTTTTATCCAGTGAGAATATTCCAGTTGGATCCTGCAAAAATGTACAATAAAACTTCTGAATTTTCTTGGAAAAACAGCTAAGCATTAAATTGTATAGAATGCTATTTGCAGTCTGCTTTGTTCCCTTAGAATTTCCATGGGAAGAACCTAAGTGTTATTTACCAAAAGAATACAGTTATCACAATCCCCCTGGACTGAGTGTACTATTTTTTTTTTAAAAGCAATTGTGTGAACATTAAATAGTTGTACAATTGATTATCATAAAACTGTGAAATTGGTACAATCATGTCTAGGTGAGGTATAGTCATAATTTAATTAGAAATACTATTAGAAGTAGAAAGAAATTCATTTACTTGCAATGAAAAACTCTTTTCATATCCATCTTTTGAGTGCTAACCAGAAAGGCAGAAAGTTTACCATACAGTAATGGTAATATTGAGTAGATATATAATGATAAGTAGATATTGGCCATAAAGTCTAAATTGTTTATTTATATAATAGCAATTTCCCTGGTGACTCAGTCAGTAAAGAATCTATCTGCAATGCGGGAGATCTGGGTTGGACCCCTGGATTGCGAAGATCCCTTGGAGAAGGAAATGGCAACCCACTCCAATATTTTTGCCTGTGGACATAGGAGCCTGGCAGGCTAAAGTCCATGGGGTTGCAAAGAGACAGACACGACTGGGCAACTCACACACACACACACACACACACAAACACACACTTCTTAAGAAGAACATTGCTTCTAAATATGAATAACAAAACAAGATCATGGCAATAAACGAGTATCATTAAAAAAAAGACAGAATTGCTTTTGTTTGTTTTTAGGTTAATCTTTACATCAGCTGAATATGTTTTCATGGCACAAATTCACTGTTGATACAGTCTATGTCTTCACCTTAAATGTGACATCAAAGAAGACAAAATACAACATGTTTATCAACAGATTCCTGAGGTTTCCACCTTCATCCTTAAACATTATTTTCTTACCTTAAAATATTGATATTAATTTCCTGTTCACCACAAAACATGGTTTCTTGAATTTTATCACTACTTAAACTTTTATCCTAGCAGCTTATTATGCTATTTTGGCAAAACATGTATGAGATATGAGTAGATGCCAGTTTACACGCAAAGTAACTGGAGTATTGGCAAATTCTTGGAAACTCACAAGCCTTATAGAAAGCACATTTTATATACACAAACTTCATGTAACCTTGTTTGAAAATATTTTTATCACTGTGTCAAATATGAGCTAAACAGAAAAACTATTGAGCAAATGCAATGTCTATGACTGAAATTATAGACGCCTTTAAACTGGTGTGATATTTGTATAATCTAGCAAAACTGTCATAGGAAAATGGCACAGCTCTGGGATTACTTTAATCAACAAATATTCACCTGGACAGAGTCAGGAGACTGAAAGTTTAGCCCCAGTTCTGCCTTTAATTAACTATATGATTTTGTGTAAGTTACTTACTCTCTCTGGGACTCAGTTTTCACATATATAAAATAAGGTGCTGTGTTAGGTGACTTCCTAGCTCTAAAATTCTTTGGAAAAAAAAATCAGATTCTGACATTCAAAAATCCAGATGCTTCCAATGCACTGATATGACAATTGCTAGCAGGCTACTTTCTTAAAATTCTCATTAAACTCAGTGCCACAATATGCATAATGTCATTGTAGGAAAACAGTTCTGGGAAACACTCCCAATGAAAATACAAAGTTTTTTTTATAATTTTGAGAATATAATAAAAGTAAAAAGAGAGGTATAGTGAGTGGGTTTTGATAATAACCATATCATTGTTGTTATCATTCATTGAAAAATTATGGGAAAAAGCCAGCAAAGAATTTCCTAAGGTTCGGCTTGAAGAGCTTATCAATTTAATATATTTGTTTAAAGGAGATCTTTGCAGAATTTATATGAGACATTATTAATTCTGGAGAAATAGTCTCTAGTCATTGATCAAAAGAATCAACTATGTTAGCTGGCTCTTATTGGTAAACCATTCTTTGTATAGTTGAGGCTGCATTTTAGCTTAAAAAAAAGAAAAGATACCATATATCAGAGAATTACTGCATTATGTGAACATGTTTATTTCCAAATCTTTGAACACAGTCTTTCATTTCTTTAATTCCTTTTCTAGCCCTCAATAATGTAAGGACTGTACTCGTACTTGAACTCAAGTATCTATTTACTCTAAAAGGACACTAAGGAAACAAACGGGAGAACAAAATGCCTGTGCAATTCTTGGAGGCCTTATTTTACCTATATTCATATTGTTTAGAAATTTCTCCTGATCACAAATGACTGAAACATCTTCAATTCATTCTCCTCATGCTCATACTTAAAGAAGGTTTTAAAAACGTTTTCTTCTGTTCTTAATGGAAGCTAAATCTAGTATTTATTTATTCTAAGAGTATTTTTTTCATTAGTTTTATACAAGATTTTTTTGTTTCTGTCCCCACATTAATCTTTCAAAACTAAATGACTGTCAAACTGGGCAAAAAGAGGAGGGG
>SJYA01003986.1:1318897-1334654 GCA_006410615.1 Neotragus moschatus | reverse complement strand
TGCAGCCCCCTCCCGCCCCCTCCTAAGTCCGCCGCTGCACCCGCCGCCCCCGCCGGCGGGTGTTCCACAGGAAACTTTTTCGAGGCAGCTGCCAGCCCCGGAAAACTGGTCCCGCTCCGCGCCGCTCCCAGTCTGGGCCCCACAGCCCTACCACAGTCCAAACAGCCCGCGCCCTCAACTCTCCACGAAACACTTGAGACTTTTCTAGTTGTCTGCCTTCTCTTTCTGCTCTGATTCTATTGCTCCATTTGTTGCAAAGACCCATCAAGCGAGATAAGGAAATAACTTACCACTGGGTTAAGGATCCGACCTGGGCGAGTCCCCGGTGCGGGCGGGGCCGGTAGAGAACATCAAGTGTGCCGCAGGGCTACCGCAGCTTGGCCTTCGAGGCCAGTAGCCGAAGGCAGCGCAGCGTGGACTGGACCGCTGCGAAGTCCCCTCGAGGTGGATTACATCTCTCCTAGTCCTGGGCTAGTTGGTACCAGGCCCGGGCTGCTCAGACGGAACCGCACCTGTTCACAGGTGCTGGAGTTAAGAGTCTGAGTCTCTGAAGCTTTGGTTAACCCGGGTCTTAAGTTTGCAGTTCGCCGCGTTCGCAAAGCTCAGAGAAAGTTCCTGCGTCCTTCCCTGTCTTCAGCTCTCTGGCCGGGTTTCATTCATTCGCTCCTTCCTTGCAAAACATTTCCGGGCGCTCAGGCTGTTCGCCTCCGTTTCCCCAGAAGGCGCAGGAGGTCCAATACACGGTTTAAAAGAATCTGACCAAGGCGCTTTAACTTGGAGAAGTAAGACACCTTTTGAAGAGTTTATGGGAAAGGGGAGTCGGTGTCTAAAACTAACCGCATTCTAAGCTCTTGCACTGCGAGGAACACTTTAGAAAACGTCCCAAAGCTGCTTACTTCCCCTAGCTCATCGACCACGTTGAGCACCCTCGCTCCGAACGTGATATAGGGGGTTTGTTTCCGGTTTCTTTCTTTTTTTAAAAAAAAAAAAAAAAGAAAGAAAGAAAGAAAGAAAAAGAAAGAAAAAAAAATTGTACCTCCTCTAGAAGGATTTAAGGAATAATTTTTCCCATAGACCTGGAGCTCACTATTTTTGACCCACGCCTTTCACTTTTGTTATTATTTTCTTTATATATTGGTGGATTTTGTTTATTTCGTGTCTGTTTCAATTTCCGAGTTTGACCCCTTTACATTCCTTAACCTCCGAGCCTCAGTGAGTTCTGTAACCGTCAGTCTATCTGAGGAACCCGGTCTCGCTAAATAAAGAAAATTCTCTGTGAACGGGTGCGGGGAAAACCAACTACTGCCTTCCCCCCAAAAGAGATTCGGTTGTTCTGGATCGAATTTTCGTGTTAATTCAAATATGATGTAAACCAAGCAAATTATGTTTTCCAAAAATTCAAATCTTGACAACTCCACCGCACAAACTCTTGCTCTTTTTAACACAGTTTAAGAATCCCTGTATGATCGGTAAAACTCTTCTAGATCTCTGTGAATATTAATCTGAAAATAACATTTCATAACTAGAGCTGGGTAAGTGACCTAGTTAGCAGAAAGTTACACTTTTTAATACATAACTAGTTTTTAGAAATCAAGAAGCAGAGTCAAGAAATNAAACTCTTGCTCTTTTTAACACAGTTTAAGAATCCCTGTATGATCGGTAAAACTCTTCTAGATCTCTGTGAATATTAATCTGAAAATAACATTTCATAACTAGAGCTGGGTAAGTGACCTAGTTAGCAGAAAGTTACACTTTTTAATACATAACTAGTTTTTAGAAATCAAGAAGCAGAGTCAAGAAATACAACATTTAAAGGATATCTAAAGAGAATCTTTGCTAAAGGGAAGAAGTGTTTAGACTTTTTTTTTTTTTAACAACGTGGTTTGCTGACTGTAGGGTGTAGGGAAATGCCCTGTAGCCCCCGATGGCAGAGACTGTTTTAGCCTGTCTATGGGGACAAGTCCAGACCAGGCAAAAGAATCCAGGCTATATCATTGGGCTCTCTAGTTGCAGGGCTCCGTGGGAGGCTAGCGGCTTCGTGACTCCATAGGGATTAGCCACATCGCCTGGTGGGACCCCCGTGGTGGGGGGAGGGGAAGCTAGGTGTTTGACCAGAACTTGACAGAGAATCTACACATTTTTTAAAGTTATTATTATTTTCAAGGAAAAAGGAGTCATGGAAGACCTTGGAAACTTTGCCTTGTAAGCTGGCATTATGGGAATTTTTGTGGCCAGCTTGGGTAAGGTCAGCCTGGCTAGCTGACCAGAAGGCAAATAGATGGCCCCTGAGCATGAGGCTGAGACAAATCCTGAAGTAGGGCACTTGTTTTCCACCTTCAGGGTTTCTTTTCCCCTCACCCCACAACCATCACTTCCCCTTCCCCCTTCCAAAGTGGTTTTTTCTCTCTTTCTTTCCTGACCTCAAACTGCATAAAAATAAGCCCAGTCAATCCAGAGTCTAGAAACTTCTCAGATTGTCTTCTACTCAGAAATCATTTCTCTGCCAATACATTATTTCCTGTATATATTCCATCCTTTTCTCCTCCAATCCATTTTGTTATCTTAAAGCCCTATGCATTTTGTGACTTTTGGTTGTTGTTTTTAATAGCTAACATTTATTGAGTATATGTTATATACTGGAATAAGTGTTCTGGAATGTTCTAGAATAAGTGTTCTGGTTTTGTGTATGTTATCTCATTTAATTTTGTCAAAAAATTTTCCAGCTTTTAAATGATCTCTGTCTCATAGGCAGGGAAGTTGAGGCACAGAGAGATGGAGTAACTTTCCTAAAGCCTCACAGCTAGTAATTGGAGGAATCTGGCTTCCAATTCAGGCCGTCTGACTCCAGAACCCACTTGTCAATGACTGTTGAAGGGTCAGTGCATATTTTGAGACTGTGTGAAGAGGAGCCAAATTCAAAAAAGCTTCAGGGTAAGTGAGATCAGATGACATTAGTTAGGCCCCTGAGCTATCCAGTTCCCCTTTCCCCCTTTTCAGCCTTCAAGCCCTCCTAACAGAAATAACAAGGGCTTTATAAAAAGAAATGGAGCCCAGCTATAGCCCAAGTGACCTGCCTGAGCAGAGATTACCAACTAGATCACCTCATCAGGAAAAACCATGGATTTCAAGCTTAAGAAACTTCCAGAGGAAAAAAAATCCAGCAATTTTCAATGCTTGCAAAATATTAAAATCCATTCTTACTCCTTCCAGAGAGATTTTTTGGCCGAGAACAAACCTTATTCAGTGGAGACTTGTAGGAGGCTGTGTTTGTGAGCAATCGTACTTAGCTGACCTGAGATGCTAAATGGCAAGGTTACAGCCAGTTAGCTCAGTTGGTATGAGTACTGCAGACATGGTGCCAAGGGTATGGGTTTGATCTTCCAGAGGGCCAGTGTGCATCTCTCTACTCTTTGGCCCTTGATAGCACCTCACCTCTGGGCATCCAGCAATGCCTTTTTAGAAAAAAAAAAAAAGGAAACTCCAATATCATTGCTTTCATCTTTATATACAAAGAATTGCATATTCATTTTTTTTCATGTAAATTGCTAACTACCATAAGCTAGAGAAATTACACTGACAAGCGTGTGTGTTATAAAAAATACAGATCCAAAAGAGTCTAGGCTGCTTTTCCTTTTTTTATTTATACATTTATAATTGGCAATATATATTTTAATAGACACTTTAAAAATGAAATTTATTAAGCATTTAAGCACACAAAACAGTCTGCCATTTATTGTTTTTCTTCTACTTTGACACCTTGGGTATGAAAACATAAATCTTGTAAACTTCTGTTAAGACAAGTTTGCTGCCTACAAATAAGGTTACGTAGCAATCTTCTTGAAAAGACACTTTGTACATTTGTGATTGTAAATACTCAAGGTCCAATATTTCCCAGTACACTTGTGAGCTGGCTGGGGCAGCCTGCCTTTTAAGAGTCTGAGGGGCTCCTCTCTGAAGGAGGAACCTCCTTTGGCAACCATCGGGCTAAAGAACCTGCTTAAGGGTTTCTTTTCTTTGGAGACAATTTTGAAACTGTAGGATTTCTGCTATAGTCCCCAACAATCTTGCCACTGATTCTTTGGATTTTTTCCTATGTTTCACTCCTCTGAGGACAAAGCAAAAAAAAAAAAAAAAAAAAACCTGATGTTTCTCAGGCTAAAGGTCATGAAATGTGCCTTCTGACCATAGTTTGCAAAGCTTCTGTTACTTGTCGTGGAATGCTCTTAAGCTCGGCATGATTTGAGCTATGCTTGTTTCTAAAATGGGGCCCTGGAAATCTGATCCTGGCTGAACATGGGTCTTGTCGCTATTGAAAACTGGAATGCTACTCTAAAAAAAAGACAATTGTTTTATAAAGAGAACTAAAACAGGGAAATTAAAACCAAAAGTCAGATGAATTTCTGAAGTTAGCCATGGGACTTCCTTTTTCCCCATTCTTTTCACCCATTGAAGGCCATTCCATTCTAGTCCTGGAATTCCCAACCCAGCAGCTTGAGGCTAGCCAGCTTGCCTCACTCAGCAGAAGCACAGAGGCATACATTTACTGTGATGGTAATGAGGCTTATGCTTCAAGACACTTCACTTGCACTTCTAAGGACCTGGGAGTGGTATTAGTAATTCTGTATTGGCAATTTTATATTCTGTTTTGAAGTGGGCACCCCAAATAATAAAAGCTTCGGATCCAACAGAACTTGGATTTGGCCCTGAATGCATAATGCGTAGAGAGCATAGTAAAGTTGAAGTGTATTCATGCGTCTGTGTGTGTGTGTGAAAATCTCCATAATATTACGGAGACTTACAAAATGAGCTGCAACTAGCAATCCACAAGTAGAGTGTGCATTTTGAAAAGAGAGAAAAATGAAAGAAAGGAGAAATAACACTAAAGTTGAAGAATTTAAACATCTACATAAAAAGGAATACATTGCTTAAGTATAATGGATATCCTTTGATTGAAAATTAAAAAGAAAGAGAAAATGGAAATGGTATCATTATGAGAGCATCCTACAAACTAATGACTGGAAATAAATGGGCACTATTTTCCTGAATCTAGATCACAGCACTGCCACTAGGGAAAGAAATAATAATGATAGTGAGCATATTTTTAATGTTTCATAGTATTGTATTAGAAAATATCAACGCATTGGAATGTCCAACAACTCAAAGTTGAAGGCAAAAAAGGATAACAGTCTCTACCTTCTCTATCACATCCCATTCTACCACCATAATCCCCTCCCTCTCGTTGTTAACAATGTGATGTACACCATTTTCCGTAATGATAAGCTTTAAGAAAACACTTGCATACATGGTTCTCTCTCCTTATTCTTTTGTTCTTTTATCTTTTAATTTATATCTCGAGAAGTGGGATTCTTGTTCATGGTTCTGTCTTGTAGGGAGCAACACATCCATGTACAAATACACACAGAATCAAGAATGTTCTGAGAGAATATTGCTTCAACAAAAAATATTGTGATACACTACACAATAGTGTAGGATAAGAGAGAAAATTGATGGAGAGCGCTGACCCGTTGCACTTAGGGACAAAGCTCTAGGCTCAGAAAAATGACAAACTAAAAAAAAATTAAAAACCCTGCGCATGTGGTTGTGATGATCTTTGGAATACAAAAGAAGTGTTGCAAATTTGAAAACAGGCAAAATTCCAATTTTAAAAACAGAACAAAAAAATAGGTTTTGGAGACTACTGTTGTTGTTGTTTAGTCGTGTTGTGTCCAGCTGTTTGTGCCCTTCTGGATTGTAGCCTGCCAGGCTCCTCTGTCTATGGGATTTCTCAGGCAAGAAAACTTGATGTTGGTTCTAGGGGAATTCTCACAGATTATTACATAGATGGCTCCTAAGAGGTAGTCCCCTGGAGAAGGCAATGGCACCCCACTCCAGTACTCTTGCCTGGAAAATCCCATGGACAAAGGAGCCTGGGGTCGCTAAGAGTCGGACATGACTGAATGACTTCACTTTCCCTTTTCACTTTCATGCATTGGAGAAGGACATGGCAACCCACTCCAGTGTTCTTGCCTGGAGAATCCCAGGGACGGGGGAGCCTGGTGGGCTGCCGTCTATGGGGTCGCACAGAATCGGACAGGACTGAAGTGACTTAGCAGCAGCAGCAGCAAGAGGTAGTCCCCAGGAGCAGGGGTACATTGATAAGGCTCTGTGACAAACCAGCTCATATTCAATTTGGAACATATTCTATTTTGTGACATCAGCCTTCTAGGTGCCCCTCAGTGAACCAGGCATCTTGTCATTCATGATGGTGTCATTCATATATGGTGTCCTCCCACAACTAATGGGGGCTGGCCTCTGTGGCCAATAGAGTATGGATGAGGTGATAATAAATGCTTTATAAAGCTAGGTCATAAAAGACATTGAAGCTTCTATCTAGGTCTCTCAGATTGCTTGCTGTGGTGGAAGCCATTTACCAGGGTTTGAAGACAGTGAAGCAGCTCTGGTGAGACTTCATGCAGAAAAACTGAGGACAACATTTAATATCATCTTGCCACTTGTGTAATGAGTCACTTTGGAAGTGAATTTTGTAGCCCCATTCAAGCTTTAAGATGATAACACTCTTGGGTAACATCTGATTGCAAATTCATGACAGACCCTGAGCTAAGCCACTCCTAAATTCATGACCCATAGAAAACATGAGAGATAAGAAAAGGTCATATTTTTACACCATTAAACTTGGGGATGAATTGTTGTAAAGCAGTAAATAACTGATCAAATGAGTTGCTCACCAAGTAGATGAGGTTACTCCTATAGTCAGTGTGTCTTTATGTCAGCAAAGAATCTTATAATATCATCTTACAAGATAGACAAATGTGGGCTGGAAAAAGCACAGAAAGGCATGATTAGATGAACAAAACAGTTGACTGATGAATCAACAGCAAACTGAAGAGAATTTGTGATACTGATATAAGATTATGCTGAGCATAATGAAACATACATTCCAGAGTAGCACTATTCCATAGAACTTCTGCAGTGGTAAAATGTTCTATATTTGAACTGTTAAGTATGATAGCCTCTAGAAACATGTGGCTAATTACTTGAAATGTAGCTGTTACAACTTGGGAACGGGATTCTTAATTTTACTTAGTTTTAGTTAAGGTAACTTTAAATTTGTTTATACAGTGCATAATTTACACAGTGAATAAGTTAAAATTAGACAGTTGCTAAAGGCTACTATACTGGACAATGCAGCTCTCTATGATTTAAGAAATAAGGTTTGTTAAAAATTTAGTGGAAAAAGAAATAGAATCTTAAGGACAGAAACTCTAAAAAGAACGTGATACAGAGTTTCTGTCCTTGTCTTTGTACTCAACTTATTTATCAATGCTGTAGGTGACAACATGAGAGACGTGCATGTAACTGTTGTTGATGAACCCAAACTGTAAAGAATTAGTAACCTATAGGTTGATAGCATCTTCCTGAGGCCTGCCACTCCAAGGTCGAGTAAGGAGGGAGTAGAGTCAAGGCAGTGATTGGGCTGCGACATAGGTAGTCTTTAGGTTTAGTTCAAAGGAAAGAGTTCCAAGGTCAGAATAGGGTAGAGAAGACAAGCAATAAATTGGGCATAGGTTTGGGAGGCAATGAAGCAGAAAAGCTGAGGAGATAAAACTAGAGATGAGACTGGAGCTGCCAGGAAGCTAGAATGATGAATGAGCAGGGGGTTAGGAAAGGGAGGCAGGGGGTAAACTGAAGTGAAGCGAAGAATACGCTCAAATGAAGGCCAGTTCCTGCAGGCTTTTGGCTGCCTTGTTTCTGTTGACTTTCCTTATGGCATTCCCTTTGGGCATGGGCTAGAGCATAATATCAATTCTAAAGAGAATCAGACTGTTCAAGAGCTTGCTGCTGCTGCTAAGTCACTTCAGTCCTGTCTGACTCTGTGCGACCCCATAGACGGCAGCCCACAAGGCTCCCCCGTCCCTGGGATTCTCCAGGCAAGAACACTGGAGTGGGTTGCCATTTCCTTCTCCAATGCATGAAAGTGAAAAGTGAAAGGGAAGTCGCTCAGTCGTGTCCGACTCTTCACGACCCCATGGACTGCAGCCTACAGGCTCCTCCGTCCATGGGATTTTCCAGGCAAGAGTATTGGAGTGGGATTCCATTGCCTTCTCCGTTCAAGAGCCTAGAATTAGTCTAAACCAACCAGGTGACATTTTACAGAAATAAGTGTGAATTTTTACGTCTTGGTTTGAAAAGCTAATTATTCCATAAGAAGAAGGAATGAGAAACCAAACTTTAAAAGGTATTGTTAATCTAGTATTGCAGTGATACCAGAAGGACCAGTAAGATAACCAAATCAAGAACAGTTTTCTTAATTGTACCCAGGTAAATACACCTGATGGAGGCTGATTATTTCAGAATATTACATTTAAGCAAATTAAATAGTTTCCAAGCTAGGGAAAGTGAATAATGGTGACTAATTTAGAAATTAGGACATTTGGAAAGGTTGAGGGACTGGAGATGTACAGCCTTTTAAGAAGACTCAGGGGGATGGAGTGGCTATCTTTACATATTTTTAATGGGAAGTCATAATAAAGGAGAATCAATGGATATGTTCCAAAAGGTAAAACATATAGCAATTTAAACAATATTCCAATAGCTATCACTGTAAATAATTAGCTGCTTTATAAAGGAAAGTAATCTCTCTAACTGGAAATATTTTAAGTGGAGACTACACGATCATCCGCCCTGAATTTGTACAAAGAACTCATAGATTAGAAGATAGATTGAACTAAAGCAACTCTATATCCTTTTCAATTTGGAGAAACTGCAACTACGGTTCTTCTCCTCTATATGTTGTGGTCTCTGGCTATTCACTTAGAAGACATTGCTACTCTGTTTCCAACTTAGGGACATGTACTATCCTTAAGTCACACCCATGAAACTACATTTTATATAAAGTCACAGAACACATGCTACACTTGGTTAGAATGCAAAGACATAACCAGCTATTTTTATATGTGGAACAAGTGCCAAGCAATGCAAACATTGCCACCACTCCTTCCCTCTCCGTTTAGCATCCTTCTGATCCTAGGGGATACCACACCAAGTGCACTCTCATCACAATCTGCAAATATCTATTTCCATTTCTTCTGTTTTTCTCTTTGTGGTGTTCAAACATTAAGGAGGGTCTTTAAGGTCAGGATGTGTGTGTGTGTCTCAGAGGCATAGTGTGTTACTTCTGGAAATTTGTGACTATGCTATTTTCCTAACCATAATTTAGGGAACAAATCCAACCAATTATTCCTCTTGTAGAGCTTCCAAGAGGAATCGGTGAGAGTATACATGACTTACATGATATACATTCTCATCCAAGGAGGATACTGAAAGCACAACGATAGTATTCTTTAGTATTTTTTCCTTTTCAATAACCATACATACTTGCTGTAACAAGTCAAGTAATATAGAGATGTGTAAAGAAGAAGTTAATAGTCACTTCTCTTCCCATCTCACACCACTGAGATAATCAGTGTTAACAGTCTGGGTTTTATATTTCCATGCTTTCATCTTTGCTCATAAAAATATATGCAAACATAATGTATTTTTCTCTATTTTTTAAATGAGAAGGGAAGATTACACTGTACATATCACTCAGCACCTTGCTTTATTCCACTTAATATTTTATATACATCAAAGCTAATAGTTCTAACTTACCATATCAAGAGCTTCAGGAAAATACTTAGAGTTTCGACCACATAAAAACTAAAATAAGTCAATGGACCTGGAAAAATGTTTGCAATATATATGACCAACAAATTCTTAACTTCACTAATAGACAAGAAGCTACTGAGAATTGATAGAGGAAAAAAATCTCCCTTATGGAAAAATGGGAAAAAGTTAGGAATAGGCAATTCAGAGAAGAAAAAATATAAGTAACCAATAAATATTTAAAAACTTGCTCAACTTCATAGAAGTCGGCAAAATGTAAATCTAGAGGAAAAACATATTTCATTAAAATTATGAAACTAAAAACCTTTATTGTGAAATGAGGGTAACAGTAAAACTATGAAATAGTGCTATATAGAGTAAAGCATTGCCAACATCCACTGGATCATCAAAAAAGCAAGAGAGTTCCAGAAAAGCATCTATTTCAACTTTATTAACTACGCCAAAGACTTTGACTATGTGGATCACAACAAACTGTGGAAAATTCTGAAAGAGATGGGAATACCAGACCACCTGACCTGCCTCCTGAGAAATCTTTATGTAGGTCAAGAAGCAACAGTTAGAACAGGACATGGAACAACAGTTTGGTTCCACATTGGGAAAGGAGTACATCAAGGCTGTATATCGTCACCCAAGTTATTTAACTTATATGCAGAGTACATCATGTGAAATGCCGGGCTGGATGAAGCACAAGCTGGAATCAAGATTGCCAGGAGAAATATCAATAGCCTCAGATATGCAGATGACATCACCCTTATGGGAGAAAGTGAGTCTCTTGATGAAAGTGAAAGAGGAGAGTGAAAAAGCTGGCTTAAAATTCAACATTGAGAATACTAAGATCATGGCATCTGGTCCCATTACTTTATGGCAAATAGATGGGAAAACAATGGAAACAGTGACAGACTTTATTTTAGGGGCTCCAAAATCACTGCAGCTGGTGACTGCAGCCATGAAATTAAAAAAGATGCTTGCTCTTTGGAAGAAAAGCTATGACCAACCTAGACAGCATATTAAAAAGCAGAGACATTACTTTGCTGACAATGGTCCATCTAGTCAAAGCTATGGTTTTTCTGGTAATCATGTATGGATGTGAGAGTTGGAATATAAAGAAATCTGAGCACCGAAGAATTGATGCTTTTGAACTGCGGTGTTGGAGAAGACTCTTGAGAGTCTCTTGGATTGCAAGGAGATCCAACCAGTCCATCCTAAAGGAAGTCAATCTTGAATATTCACTGAAAGGACTGATGCTGAAGCTGAAACTCCAATACTTTAGCCACCTGATCTGAAGAACTGACTCATTGGAAAAGGCTCTGATGCTGGGAAAGATTGAAGGCAGGAGGAGAAGGGGATGACAAAGGATGAGATGGTTGGATGGCATCACCGACTTAATGGGCATGAGTTTGAGCAAGCTCTGGGGGTTGGTGATGGACAGGGAAGCCTGGTGTGCTGCAGTCCATGGGGTCACAAAAAAGAGTAGGACATTACTGAGTGACTGAACTGAACTGAAGAGTAAAGCATAATAGTTCCATCTTCACCTTTGCAGTCTCATTCTCCATGAGTTAAGAGTATTTATATTTACAACACAATTCAGCATGCTCTTACAAACCTAAGCAAATCCATAACAAAGGATATTCTTTTACATTATTTTTCCTAATTTTTTAAATAATTGACTTAAATATTATTTCAGTTTCATGTGTACAACATAGAAATTAGACATTTATATACAATACAAAGTGATCACCACAATGTCTAATAACTGTCACCACACAAAGTTATTACAATATTATTGACTATATTTCCTATGCTGTGCATTATATCCCAGAGACTTATTTATTTCATAACTGGAAGTTTGTACTTATTAATCTTTTCCTCTATTTCACCCAACCCCTCAAGGACCATCAGTTTTTCCCTCTGTTTCTATGGATCTATTTCTTGTTTATTTTGTTTGTTCATTTGATTTGTTGTTTAGATTCCACATATAAGTGAAGCACCATAATATTTTCCTTTTCTTACTGACTTATTTAACTTAGCATAACACCCTCTAGTCCTATCCATGTTGTATGCAAATGGCACAATTTCTTACTTTTTATGGCTGAAAATATTTCACTATATTATATATGTATACATATGTACACATATCGGAGAAGGCAATGGCACCCCACCCCAGTACTCTTGCCTGGAAAATCCCATGGACGGAGGAGCCTGGTAGGCTGCAGTCCATGGGGTTGCTAAGAGTCAGACACAACTGAGCGACTTCACTTTCACTTTTCACTTTCATGCATTGGAGAAGGAAATGGCAACCAACTCCAGTGTTCTTACCTGGAGAATCCCAGGGATGGGGGAGCCTGATGGGCTGCCATCTATGGGATCACACAGAGTCGGACCTGACTGAAGTGACTTAACAATAGAAGTATGTACACATATATATCAGATATTCTTTACCCTTTCATCTGTTGATTGTCATTTAAGTTGCTTCCATATCTTGACTATTGTAATTAATGCTGAAATGAACATGGTGTGTATATACATATATATATTTTTCTAATTAGCATTTTCATTTTCTTCTGATAATTGTCCAGAAGTGGAATTTCTGGTAGTTATATTTTTAATTTTATAAGGAAACTTCATGCTCTTTTCCATAGTGGTTGCACCAGTTTCCATTCTTATCAAGAGTGCAACCTGGATTCCCCCGTTCTTATAAAGACTTGTTAGTTCTAGCGTTTTTGATAATAGCCATTCTGACAAGTGTGAGGTAGTAGATATCTCATGGTGGTTTTGATCTGTGTTTTCCTGGTGATTTGTGATGTTCAGCATCTTTTCATGTACTTGGTGGCCATTTGTATGTTTTCTCTGGAAAAATATAGATCTTTTGCCTATTTTCAATCAGATTTTTTTAATATTGAGTTGTATGAGTTCTTCGTATGTTTAGGATATTATCACCTTACCAGATAAATGATTTGCAAATATTTTCTCCCATGCCATAGGTTGCCTTTAAATTTTGTTGACTGTTTACTTTGCAAAATAGTTTTATATAGCTCCATTTTTAGTTTTATATAACCCCGTTTCTTTATTTTTGTTCCCTTGTCTGAGGAGACAGATTCAAAAAATTATTGCTGAGATGGATGTCAGAGTATATTGCCTATGTTTTATTTATGGAGCTTAAAAATTATTTTAATTGGAGGCTAATTATTTTACAATATTGTAGTGGTTTTTCCCATATATTGACATGAATCAGTCATGTGTGTACATGTGTCCAGTCTTGGGTCTTATATTTATCTTTAATCTATTTTTTAGGTGCTTTATCTTGGCTTGCTTGTTAGTTTAGGGAATAAGAATGTGGTCCCCCCTCAAAAAAAGTGGTCCATTTTCATTCTTCTGCATGTAGCTGTCCAGTTTCCCTAGCATCATTTATTGAAGAGATTGTCTTTTCACCACTGTATATTCATAGTCACTTTATAATAAATTAATTGGCCATGTAAGCATAGGTTTGTTTCTGGGCTCTCTATTCTGTTCCATTGATTCATGTATTTGATTTTGTTTTGGTGCCAGTACCATATAGTTTTGATAACTATACTTTTGTAGTAAAGTTTTAAATAAGGGAATGTAAAACCTCCACCTTTGTTCTTCTTAAGATTGCACTATTTGTCCACGCCCACCCCATGGCTCCATACAAATTTTAAGATTTTCTGTTCTAGTTCTGTAAAACATGTCACTGGGATTTTGATAGAGATCTCACTGAATCTGTGGATTACTTTGCATAGTATGAACATTTTTTAAAAATATATAAATTTATTTTAATTGGAGGTTAATTACTTTACGATATTCTATTGGTTTTTTAAAACAATATTAATTCTTAAAATCCATGAGCACAGAGTATAGAAAGAAAGAAAGAAAGTGAAGTCACTCAGTCATGTCCGACTCTTTGCAATCCCATGGAATGTAGCCTACCGGGATCTTCCAACCATGGAATTTTCCAGCCAAGAGTACTGGAGTGGGTTGCCATTTCCTTTTTCAGGGGATGTTCCTGACCCCAGGGATCGAAGCTGGGTCTCCTGCATTGCAGGCAGATGCTTTACCGTCTGAGCCACCAGGGAAGGAGCCCCATACAGGGTGTATATTTCCATTTATTTGTATCATCTTGTATTCCTTTCATCAGTACCTTATAGTTTCCTGAGTACAGGTCTTTCACTTCCTAGATTAAATTTATTCCTAGGTATTTTATTCTTTTTGGTTCAATTGTAAATGAGATTATTTTATTACTTTTTTTCTAATAGTTTGCTATTAGTGTATAGACGTGCAAAAGGTTTCTGTGTTCTGACTCTGTAACTACAACTTTACTGAATTTATTTATAGGATCTAATAGTTTTTGGTGGAGTCTTTAGAGTTTTCTTATATTGTATTTGTATAAGTAGCGACAGTTTTACTTCTTCATTTCTAATTTGGATGGCTTTCTGTCTTTTTCTTGTCTGATTACTGTGATTAGGGCATCCTATACAATATTGAATAAAAGTGGCAAAAGTGTGAATCCTTGGCTTGTTGCTGATTTTAGAGGAAAAATTTTCAGCTTGTCATGGTTGAGAATTATGTGATCTGTGGATTTTCCATATATGGCCTTTATTATGCTGAGGGATGTTCCCTCTATACGCATTTTGTTGGAAGTTTTTAACATCAATGGATGTTGAATTTTGTCAAATGCTTTTTCTACATCTATTAAGAAAATCATATGATTTTTACACAGTGTTAACATAGTGTATCATGTTCACTGATTTACGAAGGTTGAAACATTCTTGTATCCCTAAAATAAATCCCACTGGTATATGATCCTTTTAATGTATTGTTAAATTTGGTTTGCTAATAATTTGCTGAGAACTTTTGCATTTATGTTCATCAGGGATACTGGCCTGTAATTTTCTTCTTTGTAATGTCTTTATCTGGCTTTTATTTCAGGGTAATCCTAGCCTCATGGAATATGTTTGGAAACATTTACTCCTGTTTAGTTTTTTGGAATAATTTGAGGACAGGTTAATTATCTGGTAAAATTCAATCTGTGATGCCATCTGGCCCTGAACTTTTGCTTGTTAGGAGTTTTTTGATTACTGATTCAATTGCATTAAGAGTAATCCATCTATTCATATGTTCTACTTCTTCCTGATTCAGTCTTGGAAGATTTTATGATTATAGGGCTTTATCCATTTATTCTTTGTTAATTTGTTGGTGCATAGTTGATGTAGTTATCTCATGACACTTGGTTTCTCTGTGGTATATGGAGTAACTTCTCCTTTTTCATTTTTTACTTCATTTACTTAGGTTGTTTCTCTTTATCTCTTAATAAGTCCAACTAAAGGATAATCAAATTTGCTTATCTTTTTGAAGAAGCAGCTCTAAATTTTCTATTGCTATTTTTTATACACTATTTTATTTACAATATGATCTTTGTCATTTCCTTCCTTTTACGAAATGTGGGCTTTGTTTGTTCTTCTTTTTCTAGTTCCTTTAAATGTAAACTTAGATTGTTTATTTGAGATTTTTCCTGAGGTAGACCTGTATCACTGTACACTTCCCTCTTAGAACTGCTTTTGCTCTGTCCCATTGCTTTTGGTAGTTTGTCACTATGAACAAAGCTAGTGAAGGTGATGGAATTCCAGTTGAGCTATTTCAAATCCTGAAAGATGATGCTGTGAAAGTGTTGCACTCAATATGCCAGCAAATTTGGAAAACTCAGCAGTGGCCACAAGACTGGAAAAGGTCGGTTTTCATTCCAATCCCAAAGAAAGGAAATGCCAAGAAGTGCTCAAACTACCGCACAATTGCACTCATCTCACATGCTAGTAAAGTAATGCTCAAAATTCTCCAAGCCAGGCTTCAGCAATACATGAACCATGAACTCCCAGATGTTCAAGCTCATTTTAGAAAAGGCAGAGAAACCAGAGATCAAATTGCCAACATACGCTGGATCATCGAAAAAGCAAAAAACTTCCAAAAGAAACATCTATTTCTGCTTTATTGACTATGCCAAAGCCTTTGACTGTGTGGATCACAATAAACTGTGGGAAAATTCTGAAAGAGATGGGAATAC
>SJYA01003986.1:1275349-1302000 GCA_006410615.1 Neotragus moschatus | reverse complement strand
TTTTTTTTTTTTTTTTTTTTTTTAGTTTGTTTTGCTTTACAATACTGTATTCGTTTTGCTATACATTGACATGAATCAGCCACTTGACTTTTTACTTGTTTGTTAGAGTGGTGATTTCCAAGTGCCTTACATATAGAATAAGGCCTTGAATCTATTGATCTTTCTCTTTCAAGGGTATGAATTTGTGGCTGCTGCTGCTAAGTCACTTCAGTCGTGTCCGCCTCTGTGCGACCCCATAGACGGCAGCCCACCAGGCTCCCCCGTCCCTGGGATTCTCCAGACAAGAGCACTGGAGTGGGTTGCCATTTCCTTCTCCAATATGAGTTTGTGGCAGTGGGTGATAAAGGTGGAGAAAACTGTTTTCATATAGCAAAATTATTATTACATTGAGGCCTATCATTTATTTCATTTTGTCTAACTCTGCAGAACTCTCAGCTTGTTCTTTGGTATCTGACCTTAGCCTACCTGGTAGACTGATGAGACTTTCAACTATCACTGCCAATGTAGCAACTAACATTTAGAGTCAATATTTTTGCATGCCTCCTGGCCAGAAGAGCATTATGCTCGAAATCATCATTTCACTGAAGAATTATCATTGGAGTAGTACACTTTATGGAGATTGTATAGGAGACTAGCAACTTTCTTATTGAATTAATTCAATAAGAAACTTGCTTATTTAACTTATATGCAGAGTATATTATGAGAAGTGCTGGGCTGGAAGAAGCACAAGCTGGAATCAAGATTGCCAGGAGAAATATCAATAACCTCAGATATGCAGATGACACCACCCTTATGGCAGAAAGTGAAGAGGAACTGAAGAGCCTTTTGATGAAAGTGAAAGAGGAGTTAAGAAGCTGGCTTAAAGCTCAACATTCAGATAACGAAGATCATGACATCTGGTCCCATCACTTCATGGCACATAGATGGGGAAACAATGGAAACAGAGACTTTATTTTCTTGGGCTCCAAAATCACTGCAGATGGTGACTGCAGCCATGAAACTAAAAAAGGCACTTGCTCCTTTGAAGAAAAGCTATAATCAACCTAGATAGCATATTAAAAAGCAGAGACATTACTTTGCCAACAAAGTTCCATCTAGTCAAGGCTATGATTTTTCCAATAGTCGTGTATGGATGTGAACATTGGACTATAAGGAAAGCTGAGTGCCAAAGAATTGTTTTTGAACTGTGGTGTTGGAGAAGACTGGACAGTCCCTTGAACTGCAAGGAGATCCAACCCATCCATCCTAAGGGAAATCAGTCCTGAATATTCATTGGAAGGACTGATGCTGAAGCTGAAACTCCAATATTTTGGCCACTTGATGTGAAGAAGCAGCTCACTGGAAAAGACCCTCCTGCTGGGAAGAGTGAAGGCAGGAGGAGAAGGGGACCAGAAGATGAGATGGTTGGATGGCATCACCGACTCAATGGACATGAGTTTGAACAAGTTCTGGGAGTTGGTGATGGATAGTGAGGCCGGCCTGGCATGCTGCAGTCCATTGGACACAGCTGAGTGACTGACCTGAACCTGAGCAACTTTCTGAAAAGAAGGTTCTGATGCTTGATTTGAGGTAAGAAAAAGAATAGCAAATATTGGTTTTCCAGATTGCAACTTAGAGCTTCTTAGTCAGATATCTCAGTAAAAAGAGAAACACCACCTAGGGCTCTTTTACGGTCGGTACAACCCAACATTTGTCTTATAACCAGAGAAAATTATGTCACACCATTGATTTAGTGAATGCTTAAATCATGAAAAGCACAGTGCTAATGTTTTACATTAGTCATCTCATAGGAGTTCTATAAGCATGCTATTAATATCTCCACTTTTGCATAAGACCACTGAGGCTCATAGAAGTTATGTGTTCAAGGCAGAGTGAGAACTTGAACCTAGTTTTGTGAAACTTTAAAGCTACTATGGTCTATGGCTAGGGTCAGCAAACTTCTATAAGTGGTCATATAGTAAATATTTCTGGCTTTGTAGACAGTATAGTCTCTGCAGTTATTTCAATCTGCCATTGTTGAGTGTAAGCAGCAATAGAAAAACATAAATATATAAGTAAATAAAAGTGGCTGTGTTCCACTGAATCATTTCCATATACTGAAGTTTGAATGTCATCTAATTTTCACGTGTTACGAAATCTCATTTTTCCTTTTTCCTTCAACCATTTAAAATGTAAAAAACATCCTTAGATCATGGGGCATCTAAAAACAGGTGGCAGTCCAGATTTGGCTTGGGGAGCCATGTTTGCTGATCCCTAATCTATGGCATCTCAAAGGTTGCAAAGTTTATTGAGCATGTAATTGAAAGACTTCATCAGCCATTAACTTTCTCTTAATAGCTCAATATGAGTCAGTCATTCATGCCCACATCTAAGCCTTTTTTGGAGATGTTTGTCTGTTCAGTACCATATATGTACTGATTTTTATCCAGTACAAAGTAATCCTCTTCTAAGGATCTTTTCAACTCTTTCAGCATTCCCTGAACAAGCCTGTATTTATAGGATTCTTTTTTTTTTTTTCAAACTGGCTCTTCTTTATTTTGCATACCATGCCAAAGGTTTTCCCACTGTGCCAACATTTGTTCTATAACATATTCATCCTCCAACACCTTCGGGGCATCTTCTACACAACAATTAATGACTCTCATGAAAATAACAAATATGTAACTTTTAAGTATTAAGAGTGATTGAAGGATTATACTATTGTCAATGATTTCAACAAAATGCAGCCTTACTAAAAAGTGCTTAGACATTTCAGTACATTCCCAGAAATGCCTATTTTTACTTCCTGATTCCTTTAAACATCACTGTCTTGCACTTTATCCCTCAATACTGAGCGATAATGACTGCAAGTGGCTTGCTTACCAGAGCCTAGCACAGTGCCTGTCACATAGTAGATGCTCATTTGTTAAATGGCTGAGTCAATAAGCATGCCAGGTTAGCTGAAAAATTCCCACACCGATCAGATCATGCACCTTGATGATTCTGATGCGATACAGCCCAAGGTAGTTGGGGCACTTCAGATGGATTTATTGGTCCCCCAAATACTGGCAGATGGAAGATGTATTTGAGGCTTTTTTTTTTTTGGTCAGAGGATTCCTTGGTAGGCCAGAAAACTAAATAGAATGGTGATTGGGATGGAGAATCCCCCAAGTTATTCTATCTTTTTTTCCCCCTTTAGCTGCACCACGCAGCTTGTGGGATCTTAGTTTTCCTGACCAAGGGTTGAAACTGGGGCCACAGCAGTGAAAGCACTGAGTCCTAACCTCCAGGGAGCTCCCAATTCTATACCATAAAGAACTTCATTTAAGGCAGAATTACTGTCTGGCAAGGGGAATTGTGAGGACTTCCTTGGTGGCTCAGATGGCAAAGAGTCCACTTGCAATGCAGAAGACCCAGATTTGATCCCTGGAGAAGGGAATGGCTACCCACTCCAGTATTCCTGCCTGGAGGATTCCATGGATGGAGGAACCTGGTGGGCTACAGTCAGAGTTGAACCCAACTGAGTGGCTAATACACATAAGGGGAAATGTGAAGTTGATTCTTGGTGCCTGTAGGCTTGGCTTTGTGGTTTGTATTCTCTGTTATCCAAATTAATGTGAGGGAAAAGTGGTTAATAAAACCAAAATTGTGGGTGTGGTTTTCACACAGGCCTTTTAGTTTTTGCTATGTTCTAGAACTGCAGACCCCAACCCTGAGCATTGTCAATTCTGTGCTATAACTTCTGGCTTTCATCATGAGATGGGCACAATTTGTATGTGAATAGCTCAATACAAAACCTCCTTCCACGACCTTGAAATGAGTTCATAGCTTATAACTTATTAGTGGTGGTGGATCAGAAGTGTTTGTAACCCTGCAAAAGATTTCCAGAAGGAAATAAAAGTAAGTGGGGAGAGATGGAAGATTACCATTTTAGTGTGCAAAAGCAGAAAAACTATCTGCCATATCTCTAGGCAATGACTAGACTTTATTGAAAAGAAGTGGGATTCATTCATTTGAGGAATATTTGGGGGTACTTTGTGTCATAGATAAATATCTGTCTTTTGACAACTGCTAGGAAAATGATACAAAGGACAGAAAGAATAATAAGGAGAATGTCCTTATCTAAGGCAGTAAAATTAAAGGCTCAATGAAGAGATGACAATTAGCTGAGAATGCTACCTGATAAGTATGTTTCATGCCTCATTTTCCCTAAGTCCAACTGTTTTGTTGGGTTGGGGAGAATATTTTCTTTTTTTTGCTGTGCCATGCAGCTAGTGTGATATTTGTTCCCTGACCAGGGATCAAACCTGTGCCCTTGGTAGTAAAAAGAGTGGAGTTCTAACCACTGGACAGCCAGGGAACTGCTGAGAATATTTTCTAAATGAGAACTTTTCCACTAAAATAATCTGTAGACATTAGAGAGCAACTTTTTAGATTCTGTGCAGAAAGGAAGGGAACTGACACATTTTTTTTGAGCATTTGCCCTGATCCAGACTCCTCACATATATTATGTCATTATATTTCTTTCCTACAAGAGATCCATGCAGTCTGCACTGTTTCCATTTTGTGGATGAACAGACTGAGACTCAAGGTAAAATAACTTGCCCAAAGTAACATGGGAGTCTGAGATTCAAAATTAAGATTTCTTTGCCTCTGAAATCCATGTTTCTTGTCATTATACTATCATGCTACCTAGCAGTGTGAGTTAATTCACCAATAATACTAATCGCTACCACTGGGGGAAGGGGACTTCCCAGGTGGCGCTAATGGTAAAGGATCCGCCTACCAAAGCAGGAGAGGAGATGTGAGTTCCATCCCTGGGTTGGGAAGATCCCCTGGAGGAGGTCATGATAACCCACTCCAGTATCCTTTCCTGGAGAATCTCATGGACAGAAGAGTCTGGTGGGCTACAGTTCATAGGTTTGCAAAGAGTCGGACATGACTGAAGGGACTTAGCACGCACACACTGCATTAACAGCTTTAGGGACATTGTTTCACTTCCAGTTAGCTCCTGCAGGAACTACTAACGTACTGTATATGAAGAAATCAAGCAAGGCATAGGAGGCTTAAGCAATTTGCTCAAGTCGCATGGCTAGTCAACTACAGATACCTATCATCACCACATAATTTTTCAGGAGTCGCTCTGCTTGTCAAGCTTTAGACATATGACTGGACTGGGTTTGATGTTCCCAGAGGGGCTTTGTCTTAAAGTCGGTTTGGAGGTAATGCTAACCATTCAGCTGGATCCTCACATTTCTTCAGCCCAGGTCCAGATTCCCTGGGACCAAAAGTGAGGTATAAAACAAGATCACTCTTCAAATGCCAAGTCAGTGGAATAAAATAGGATACTGTTGGTATTTTCCTTTGCCAAAGACAATGCTGTTTCCATTAGTAAATCTATAAAAGCCAGAAGTCACAAGGAAGATTCAGCAAGAGAATGAATTCAACCTATTGCCAGAAGTGAAATCCTTACCTGTGAGCATCCTTTCCTTTAAATATAGTCTTCAGTGCATAACTACTATTTTACATGTTGGAACATTTTCATTATGAGAACAGACATTTTGTTCTAAAAAAAAAACAACAACCACCACCAATGCTCACAAACTGATGTGGCTAAGCTGTTGGAAAATGCCTGAAGTGGAGGGAGAGGGGCTAGACCCACCTCGTGAGTCTGAGAGTATGTCTCAGGTTCTGATTGCTTTTCATGCATCTCCTTCCCTCACCTAGAGTGAAGATGCTGTCCTCATCTCATATAGCTTCCTCTGTAACCCGCTATCCTCTCAGCAGTTTTACCCCCCTTCTGAGGAAAGGAGCTGATACATTAATCAGCAAGTGATTGATAAAGCTAAACATTTTCTCTTCCTAAGGAGAGTGGTTGAATTTTAATACTTTAACGTGTATTACAAACTTACTGTATTCCTGACACTGTGCTAAATATTAAATTGAATAAATTTCATTAAGTCTAATCTGTGATAATCCAATAAGGTAGGTATTGTTATTATTAGCACCACCCTCCTTTTATAAATTTGCTAAAATGGGCTCAGATTGAATAATTTTCCCAAGGCCACTCAGCTAATAAATAGTACACATATGCTTGGAATAGAAATCTGGTTGAATCTTAAGTCTGTGTTTTTGACCAATTCTATAGTGCCTTATATGCAGAGTACGTCATGAGAAACACTGGGCTGGAAGAAGCACAAGCTGGAATCAAGATTGCCGGNGAAGGACTGATGCTAAAGCTGAAACTTCAGTACTTTGACCACCTCATGGGAAGAGTTGACTCATTGAAAAAGACTCTGATGCTGGGAAGGATTGGGGTCAGGAGAGAAGGGGACGACAGAGGATGAGATGCCTGGATGGCATCACCTACTCAATGGATATGAGTTTGAGTAAACTCCGGGAGTTGGTGATGGACAGGGAAGCCTGGCGTGCTAAAATTCATGGGGTCGCAAAGAGTCGGACAGGACTTAGTGACTGAACTGAACTGAACAGTGCCTTAAGTCAAAAAGATAAAGCAGTATGTGAAAGTTAGGCATCAGCAAAATACATAAGGGAGGTATTTGTAGGGGAATGAGGAAAAAGGAAGGAGACAGAAGGTGTCTTCATGATACCCTTATAATCATGCCATGAATTAGGCTACCTATTCCATTCATTACTCATAGTGATGAAGAGAAGCTCTTCTAAGCCTAGTGTCTCTCTGTCTATATCATTACTGAATGGGTGGAAATGTTATTTTTTGATCCTATGGATGAACAATGCATGTTGGTTCTAATACTGACTCAAACCCTTTTGGAAAAAATAAATTTTTCTCCAGAGAATTCTTAGCATATGTCCCAAGGGATTTAAATCTGTATACTACTTGATACTAACCTTGATTTGTTAGCATCCTTTGAAATGAATAAACAATGCACAGTTGGTATGACAGAATCTGAAAGTGTACTAAAGTTTACTCTTCTTGACTTGTGGGTTCTACCAAGTTTGACCATTGTGCCATGATCTGTTTACTGGTGAATCAAATAGTCTCAATTCCCAGAATATATTGACTTCTGAGTGGGTGGTGAAGTGAAGTGAAGTCGCTCAGTCGTGTCCGACTCTGCAACCCCTTGGACTGTAGCCTACAAGTCTCCTCTGTCCGTGGGATTTTCCAGGCAATAGTACTGGAGTGGACTGCCATTTCCTTCTCCAGGGGATCTTCCCAATCCAGGGATCGAACCTAGGTCTCCTGCATTGTAGACAGACACTTTACCATCTGAGCCACCAGAGAAGAGTGGGTGGTGCAGCCATTAATTTGGGGATCTTAAATTATATTGGTCTTGAATTATTAATGAGGTAAAAAGACAATTGTTTTTAATATTTATGGATCTACTAACAGAAAAATGTTGTTAATATACATGCCATTTAATGTCCTTACTTTAGTGTATGGTAATATATATATATATAAATTTTTTTATTTTTTGTATTTTAATAGAATTTAGGGTTAGGGTTAGTCTAGGTTCATTTCTTACATGATAGCCTACATGTTTCAATGCCATTCTCCCAAATCATTCCACCCTCCACCTCTCCCACAAAGTCCAAAAGACTGTTCTATACATCTGTGTCTCTTTTGCTGTCTCGCTNTGTATGGTAATATATATATATATAAATTTTTTTATTTTTTGTATTTTAATAGAATTTAGGGTTAGGGTTAGTCTAGGTTCATTTCTTACATGATAGCCTACATGTTTCAATGCCATTCTCCCAAATCATTCCACCCTCCACCTCTCCCACAAAGTCCAAAAGACTGTTCTATACATCTGTGTCTCTTTTGCTGTCTCGCTTACAGGGTTATCATTACCACCTTTCTAAATTCCATATATATGTGTTAGTATACTGTATTGGTGTTTTTCTTTCTGGCTTACTTCACTCTGTATAATCCACTCTGTATAATCCAGTTTCATCCACCCTATTAGAACTGATTTCAAATGTATTCTTTTTAATGGCTGAGTAATACTCCGTTGTGTATATGTACCACAGCTTTACAACGTTTATTTCTCTCAAACTTACGAGTTTATTTCAATGGATTCCCTATCCTCCCCCAGTTTCAAAAGTTCTGTTTCTCCCTCCCTTAAGTATTTCCTATTAGAGGAGGCAAGTTGGAGGAAGGCCTCAGTATGTTAATCATGTTGTATCCTTAATCTCCTTAGCTGGAGTTGAGCCTCAAGTCTCACTCCTACCATCCTTTAGTCACTTGAAGATACTCCTTGGTCTTTATTTTTTAAAAATACCACCCATTAAATTTGTGCAAAGTAGCATTTTCAGTAATGTTTCTGGTTTTTCAGGATGGATATATATGTATTTTTTCAGTTGCTAAGTTGTGCCCGACTCTTTGTGTTCCCATGAACCACAGCATGCCAGGCTTCCCTGTCCTTCACTATCACCCCGAGTTGGCTCAAACTCATGTCCGTTGGGTCAATGATGTCACCCAACCATCTCATCCTTTCACCCCCTTCTCCTCCTGCCCTCAATGAGTCAGTTCTTCACATCAGGTGGCCAAAGTGTTGGAGCATCAGCAGCGGTCCTTCCAATGAATAGTCAGGGTTGATTTCCTTTAGGATTGACTGGTTTGATCTCTTTACTGTCTAAGGGACTCTCAAGGGTCTTCTCCAGCACCACAGTTTGAAAGCATCAATTTTTGGTGCTCAGGATGGTTATATATTATATGTTATTATAGACTTTATATACGGCTTCCCAGGTGGTTCAGTGGTAAAGAGTACGTCTGCAAATTCAGAAGATGCAAGAGACATGAGTTCAGTACTTGGCTTAGGAAGAATCCCTGGAGGAGGAAATGGCAAACCACTCCAGTATTCTTGCCTGGAAAATTCCATGGACCAGAGAAGCTTGGTGGGCTACAGTCCATGGGGTCACAAAAGAGTCACACATGATTGAGAACACACACATACACACCTTCATTTTATTTTTTTCTTCACTATATTGGCTTCTATGCTCAAATATGTCCTATAATATAATGACAAGTAACGGGGTTTTAGAAGCTTTCTGTTTACTTTTACCAACACACACTGACACTGTGAATTTTCCTTTGGGGAAATTTTCAATAGTATTTGCACAGGCCTGTCTGGCTACCAAATTCCATTTATTTATTTATTTTTTTGCTTACTGGGCTAGGATTTGGCTTCCTTGGGTCTATGCCCTTGGCTTGGAATGTAATTTCATCTATGTAAATGAGGAGCCCAGTTAATGAAAGCTTTTTTGTTTTGGGGATGAATATTCTTCAAATATTAAATATTTTAAATTTACAGATTAAACTTTTAAGTAATATTGCATATTTTAAGCTATATTTAAAACAAGCTACTTTGTTAAGAAATCCTCAAGTTCATCAATACAGATACTATATTGATTTCCAAAGGATAGAAACGTACTTTCAGGTTTTAATGCAGTTTCACTCTGGTATCGAATTGTTTGTATTATTATAGGATGTATGTATTATAGGATCGGGATAAACTAGGTTGCAGTGAAAGCAACATGCTTCCTAATTATGTCTTTGTTTTCCTCTAAACATATTTAGAATACATCAACCTGGTGTCTGTTTAAGGAAATTCTGATGGGGAAAAAAATGTCATTCTATCTTGCTTTTATTTTCAACTTACTTAAATTGAGAGACTTTGAACGTCTTCATTTTATTTGACTTTTTTGCTGCCAGTGTCAATTTCTACACGACCTATTGGATTATTTGTCTGTTAGCAGTGATGACTGCATTTTTACGAGGAAAGGAAGGGTCCTGCTGACTTCATCATCTGGGTACCTGCACGTCCTTAGCTGGATGGCCTTAGAAGGTGAAATAAGAGGTTTAACTCTGTAACTGATGTCACTGGGAATACCCATTTAAAGGTGATAGCTTTATGTAAATGGTTATTGTGTATTTGCTGCATTCTGTTTAACACCCTTCTCCTCTTGGGCAAAAGAGTTGCCTTAATTCTCAGTGCTCCCTGATTGATTCATCCTTAATTCAATATCTTGCCCTATTATGAAGAAACATCATGTTTACTATTTTGTATTTTTAAACAAGAAACTCATGCTATATTTTCAGTGATAGGGAGATCAGTACTTGCAAGGGTTTGTAGTGGGTATAGGTTGACAAGAGAAGAACAGGAAGAACATTATTCCTGTATTTGGTGACGTTAGGTCTGGTCTTTGACCTGGAAGCTGCCTGCTAACAATAGCTGCCCATTCCTTTTGCTCTTCTTTCTCCAATCAATAGAATTTACAGTGCAGGCTTACATTGTAGTTTCCAATTTTTCACCTTTCAGCCTCCAAAGCTTTTAGGGTGGCACTTTTAATGATAGTTAAGGAATGAAAATAAGTGCTCAAAAGAGAAAGGAGAAAGGAGAAGTAAGTTGAAGCATGGAGTGTTAACTGGGATGGGTACTTTTCACAAGGAATAGAAGATAGTATAACAGAAAGAGGCAAAGATATGGAAATTCCCCAGAAATATCTTCTATAGGATTTTACATTTAGACTGGATGTTTATTATTGGGAATACTAACACCTGCCTTGTGGGGTTATTGTGGGAATTAAAGAAGGTGCATATTGAAAGCATTTTGTAATCACAGATTTGTGTTATTAGATAATCACAATTCCAATAGCAAAATCTTCCAGTCTCCCTCACCCTCACAAACCCACCTCAATAGAAGCCAGAAAAATCCTTGATGGTTCTCTTTCCCTTGACTGAGGATCTCTGAATGAGCGTTAGTCCTAGAATCAGGCTATCTTGCTTCTATTTTCTATCACTTTTTAGCTGTGATTTCTTTGTACC
Source organism: Neotragus moschatus (assembly GCA_006410615.1). NCBI lineage: Eukaryota > Metazoa > Chordata > Mammalia > Artiodactyla > Bovidae > Neotragus > Neotragus moschatus. The sequence continues at coordinate 1,291,211 of SJYA01003986.1, read as the reverse complement.
AGTCACTTAACTTCTATGAGTCTTGATTGCTTTTATAAAACAAAGATAATATCGACTTAATATAAGTATTGAGAGTATTAAACATGCTATGAAAAGTACATGCACAGTGCTTAGAACACAGTAAGTACTTAATACATTGTAGGTCCCTCCCCACTGGTGCCATTGTAGGTAGCCACTATAATCATGAAGAAACTTTTGTCAAAGTAGAACCTCTATTACTTGTTGAATCCTACATTTTCCAAATGGTAAGAACCCCTAAATATCTTCTTTTGTATTTGTAGAATCATAAGATGGTGATTACCAAGGCAGGTTTACAGTGAAATATGGAATAATCAGTCTACAGCTTTGCTCAGTCATCTTTGTGGAGTTCCATGAGAGATCCACACTTGTTGGAAGAAGCTAACCTTAACAGAGAGAGGAGTATGTTCTTTGGTTACGGTTACAGGAATAGTTGTGCACTCCTGGGAAAAGGCTCCAAATAAATGCATTGGCACTTGTGATGACCTTTTCTCTCTATGTTGACATTTCTGTTACCTTTGAATAGTCCTTAATATTTTAATATGTTTAGGCAAAATTAATAGACCATTTCCTGGCAAAGTAGGACTTAGCTATAACAAAGCCCGGTGGTTTCCATATGTGAACCTTAATATGTTAATTATCTTCCAAAGTGTGCTTTTAGAATGCTTGACAGGCACATAAATTTACTTATATCAACCTCATCTGTCATTATAATTAAAAAATGATGCTATCATTTCTCAGTGATATTCTTGATGTTCAAACTAGGCATTATATTCCAGTATTCCATATGCGGTAGATTTCTTTTGTCTTTTAAGACACTCGTGGAAGCTCTGGCAGAATTAAGAGACTGTCAAAGTTTTATTATAAGCACGGTTTAATTACTGATGTAGGGCAAAGGGTAAAGAACATATCATAGATGTTATAGCCAAAGCTCAGCTTTCCTACATTGCAGCTCCAGTTGTAAACATTTTTCTGTGATGCCTATAAACATTAGTGACTTACGCGTCTACCCACCTTTTAAACATAGATCCAAGGGCTTCTGGAAAGCAACTAAATGGAGGCAGTAAACTTAACATGCACAAGTATACAGAAAGATTGATTATGAGGTCTTTTGAATATTTCCCCTTAAATATCCCAAGGAATTCAGAAACTCTTAATCCCTAAAAAGGATCCTGTCAAGTTTAACCAAACCCAAAGAATTATTTGGGCCCCAGCTCAGTGGGTACAACAATGGACATGTTCCAGGTTGAGACTGGAATTGATATGAGGGTAAAAGGAATTAGTAGGTTTTGTCCATTTTCCTTTCCTTCTATCACACAGATATGTTTGTTCCCCACTCTCATAGGAGGGTCACACAGAGGGAAAAAGTGAGAGAGAGATAAAGTAATGGAAACGTGTGTGAAATTAAGAGGCAAAAATGGAGAAAATGTCAAGATAAAACTAAGCAGGCTGTTGCACTGTGATTTGGGCAGCAAAAGGAAATGAAAGTTGGAACCAGAAACTCCAAGAGACTAGAGTGGTCTTAAGAGTCTAGTTGGCAAAGAGTTGGTTAGCTTAGGGAAAGTTCTAGGAATCTGAGCTCATACAAGAACTAGATTCTATTTTCTTTGTGAAAAACAAATTTAAGTCTTTTGTGTTTTGGTTCTAAAATTGACTCCAACTTTATATAGGACTGGACTCACCCATTAAAATAATTTTCTTTTCTCATTTCTGGTATCCACTCAACTGAGTTTATTGAAGCTTCATTTGCATAATCAAGGTCAGAGTTTTCACTGTTAAACATTTATTTGTATTATACTTATCTATGCAAATTATCAATCTGTCAACTACATCTTTATCAGCTTAAGGAGGATAAGCCCCACTGGACCCAACAAAAATTGGGGTTGTTACCAATACTGTACTTTTGGAAATAAATAAAAAGAGTAATATATGTCATCCTCAAGAAGTTTACAATCCAGCTGGCTTTCTCCAAGTAGTTTAGCAGCTTGTGGAATCCCCTTGATATTTCAATTCTTATTGGCTAGGTTAAGCCATAATAATATGCCAAGATCACAATGCTTAAAAATGGCTGAGATTTGAGCAGGATTTGACACACATCCACATGGAAGCATGATTCTTATTAAGAGATTGTGAAATATATAGAAAATAGGAGGTACTGGCCCTCATTACAGATCAAAAGTTGAGGGTGATTGACACTCTTTGAGCAGGATTTTTCCATCATTTTTTCTTTTTTCCACCCAACCTAAGGGGTTTTGTAACACTACAAAAGTCATTTAACAGAGACTGAGCCTTAAAGTCCTCAGCTGTGTGGGGGTGGGGTGTGATATTGTTTACCTTACAGGGTAATTATGAGAATCAATGAGTTAAATACATAAAGTATCTGTGGTAGAAACCATGGATTGTTTCCCTGAATTCTGTATTATCCTTTTTTCTTGATAGCAGAATGGGTAATTTTATTTTGCCACATGCCCACCTCAAATAAAGACTTCATTTCCAATCTCTTTTGAATCTGGGTGTGGCCTTGTGACTAAATTCTCACCAAAGGGGTCAAGTTGGAGAAGAAGGAACTGGCAAGGAACAGGGAGCAACCTCCAGCCAACTGCCAGCAAAGAACTGAACCCTGTCAACTTTGAGTAAGCTTGGGATCAGGTTTGTCCCCAGTTGAGATGTCACATGAAACACAGCCTCAGCCAGCACCTTATCTGCATTCTTGTGAGAGAGTGTAGGACAAAAGTTGCAACTAAGCCTTGCTCAGATTCTTGATCCACAGAACTGGGTCATTTTAAGTTGCTAGATGTTGGTGTGTTTATAATGCAGCAACAGGCAATTGAGACAGGGATAAATTGTGAGTGGAATATGTGAATTCCAGAAAGTGTCTTTAAAGAGGGAGATTGTGCCCTTCTTCTGTCCCTTTGTCTTAATAGTTGGAAGAAGTATATGATGACTGGAACTACAGAAGCTATTTTAAACAATGAAGTGAGAACAGAGCAACAAATAGGAACCTGGATTCCTGAGATTAATATATAAAATACTATTCTAGATCATCTATATCAACCTAAACAACAGAAAATACAAATCGATATTTTTCTGTTTATTTTGAGTTTATTCTTGGGTCTTCTGTCACTCGACGACAAATCTAGTCCTAACAGTGGTGCCTGATACTACTCTTAAGATACGATAAATATTAAATAAATACTATTAGTTTTTTTCTTTGGATCAAAAAAAAATACCTATGAATATATAACCAATGAGGCAAAAGACCTGTACACTTTAACCTATAAGATAATAATAAAGGAAATTTAAGATACAAATAAATGGAAATAAATTCTATGCCCATGGGTTGAAAGAATTAATATTGTTAAAATATCTATACTACCCAAAGGGATCTACAGATTCAATGCAATTCGTATCAAAACCCCACTGGCATTTTTCAATGAAATGGAAAATAATATTCTAAAAATTGTATGGTACCAATGCTGCTGCTGCTGCTGCTAAGTCGCTTCAGTCGTGTCCGACTCTGTGCGACCCCATAGACGGCAGCCCACCAGGCTCCCCCGTCCCTGGGATTCTCCAGGCAAGAACACTGGAGTGGGTTGCCATTTCCTTCTCCAATGCAGGAAAGTGAAGAGTGAAAGTGAACTCGCTCAGTCCTGTCTGACTCTTCTCGATCCCATGGACTGTAGCCTACCAGGCTCATCTGCCCATGAGATTTTCCAGGCAAGAGTCCTGGAGTGGGGTGCCATCGCCTTCTCCGGTGTGACACCATGGGAAGCCCACATATCTAAAGCACTCTTAGGAAAGAAGAACAGAGTTAGAGGCACACACCCTGATGCCAACTATACTACACGCTATAGTGATGAAAACAGTATGATTTGGGCATAAAAACAGACATCAATCAGTGGCACAGAACAGAGTGCTAAGAAACCAAAACCCCACATATATGTGATCAATTTATGATAAAGGATCCAGGAATATACAGTGGGAAAAGGGCAGTCTCTTAAATAAGTGGAAATGGGAAAACTGGAGAGCCACATGAAAAAGAATTAAAGTAGATTGCTACCTGGTACCATGTATAAAAATCAGCTTGAAGTGGATTAAAGACTTGAATGTAAGACCTTGCACCTTTAAACTCCTAGAAGAAAATATAGGCAGGAAACTCGACATCAGTCTTGTGATGCTTTTTCTTTTCTGGAACTGACAACAAAAGCAAAGGGAACAAAAGTAAAATGGGTAAGACATCCAACTAAAAAGCTTTTGAACAGCAAAGGAATAATCAAAAGGCAAACTCATGTACACCTGTGGCAGATTCATGTCAATGTATGGGAAAACCAATACAGTATTGTAAAGTAAAAAAATAAAACATTGATATGCAAAAAGGAACATAAAAAACTTTAAAGAAAAAAGACTAGGAAATATTTGTAAGTCTGATGAGTTAATATCCAAAATATACAAAGAACTCATACAACTCAATAGAAAAAAACTCAGTTCAGTCACTCAGTAGTGTCCAACTCTTTGTGACCCCATGAACCGCAGCACACAAGGCCTCCCTGTCCATTATCAACTCCCAGAGTCCACCCAAACCCATGTCCTTTGAGTTGGTGATGCCATCCAACCATCTCATTCTCTGTTGTCCTCTTCTCCTCCTGCCCTCAATCATTCCCAGCCTCAAGGTCTTTTCCAATGAATCAGCTCTTCGCATCAGGTGGCCAAAGTATTGGAGTTTCAGCTCTAGCATCAGTCCTTCCAATGAACACCCAGGACTGATCTCCTTTAGGATGGACTGGGTGGATCTCCTTGCAGTCCAAGGGACTCTCAAGAGTCTTCTCCAACACCACAGTTCAAAAGCATCAATTCTTCAATGCTCAGCTTTCTTTATAGTCCAACTCTCACATCCATACATGACTACTGGAAAAACCATAGCCTTGACTAGACGGACCTTTGTTGCCAAAGTAATGTCTCTGCTTTTTAATATGCTGTCTAGGTTGGTCATAACTTTCCTTCCAAGGAGTAAGCATTTTTAAATTTCATGGCTGCAGTCACCATCTGCAGTGATTTTGGAGCCCAGAAAAATAGAGTCAGCCACTGTTTCCCCATCTATTTGCCGTGAAGTGATGGGACTGGATACCATCTCAATAGAAACTCAATATAACGCATCTCAATAGAAAAAAAGCTCAAACTGATTTTAAAATGGGCAGAAGATCCAAATGAACATTTTACTAAAGAGTACTTTCAGATGGCTAACAGGTACATGAAAAAATGCTCTATATAACTCATCAGAAATGCAAATTGAAACCACAATGAGATATTTCCTTACATCTGTCACAATGGCTATCAACAAAAGACAACGAATAACATGTTGGCAATGATATGGAGGAGCCTTGTGCACTGAAGTTGTTTACTTGCCATTCTTATCCAACTTTTCACAACCCCATGCGCTGAGCATGCCAGGCTTCCCTGTCCCTCCCATTTCCTGAAGTTTGCTCAAGTTCACGCCTAGGTGCACTGGAGATGGGAATGTAAATCTGTGGAACCATTATGGAGAGCAGTATGGACATTCTCTAAAAGTACAGCAATAGGAAATAGAGGCAGGGATAAATTGCGAGTGGCATATGTGAATTTCAGAAAGTATCATGGTGGTCTAACATATGATCCAGAAATTGCACATCTGGGTGTTTATCAGAAGAAAATGAAAACATTTCATCCTCATTTACCTTATAATGGTAAAGATACAGAAACAGTTTAAATGTCCATGGATAAAAGAATGGATAAAGAAAATCTTACGCACATACAGACAAAAATATTAAGTCATAGAAAGAATGAAATCTTGCCATTGGTATCAACATGGATGGACCTTAAGGTCATTATGCTAAGTGAAATAAGTCAGATGGAGGAAGACAAATACTATATAATCTCACTTATATGTGGAATCTTAAAAAAAAAAAAGTTCAAACATACAGAGAACAGATTGGTGGTTGCCAGAGGCCTGGCATGTGTTAAGTGGATAAAGAGGGTCAGAAAGGTGCAAATTTCCAGTTAAAAATAAGTCTTGTGGATTTAATGTACACCTGGTGGCACAGTGATAAACAATCCGCCTGCCAACCAGGGGATGCGGGTTTGATCCCTGGGTCATGAAGACCCCCGCGGAGACGGAGATGGCAACCCACACCGGTATTCTTGCCTGGAAAATCTATGGACGGAAAATCCAGGCAGGCTACAGTCCATGGGGTCACAAAGAGCCGGATATGACTTAGTGGCTAAAGAACAACAGGTGACTATGATTAAAAATATGCATATTTTAAAGTTGCATTCTCAAAGTTCTCATCACAGTAAAAATAATGAAACTACGTATAGTTACAGATGTTTATGAGACTTCTGGTGATCATTTCACAGCATACATAGATATCGAATCATGTATACCTAAAACTAATAAAATGTTACATGCCAATTATATCTCAATAATTTAGGAAAAGAAGTTCTAGTTTTCTTTCTACTCCAAGTGTCAAGAATGAATATGATATACCTTGTGATGGAGTTTTTAGGAATATACAGTCTAATTTCAAAAAGATTTTAACGGCTTAGCTAAATATTTTTGGTGTAGCTAATTTTTTTCTCAACTCTATTCCCAGCACTCTGCCTCTTAACATTTAAATATACTGGGTTCTCTAAAGAATATTGAATCTCTTTTGTGATGGGAAAAATCAATTTTGTCATAGCAATTTTCACCTCTAACTCTATCCATTGGTTTTAAAAATGGAGATTTCTATATGTTTCTTCTTACTTAAGTAAGAATCTTTACATGTATAATGAGTTTTGATTTTATCACTGGCAAAATGTATTAACTTACCCAAGTGCCTTACAATCTTGGAGGCTAAGTCTCCCCATTGGGGAGAGAAATAATCATATTACCCTCCTCATAGTATAAATTAAATGAGAAAACACACCTAAAATATTTAGCATAGTGTTCCACACAAGTAAATGCTATATAAATTCAAGTATGTTACTTAAAATGTTCTTATAAATACATTTCTCTAGTGCAAAATTTCCGAGTTGATCATGGCCTTTTTACAGTAATATATCGACTCTACGGTCCTCTGGAGACAATGCCTTAACCTGAAAGAATAGAGTCAGATGTTGAAATACTCAGGTACTAAGGCAGTACTTAGGTACTAAGGCAGACTAATAAGATGGATTTCTATACCTGGACTTATGCAAAGACCTAAATACTTAGAATTTTGTTCAGTAGCTGACCTTTGGTATCATTTACAACTTGTACAGTGTATTTTTTAAGAACAAAATAATGCTCAAATGCTGGTCTCTCTGGATTTTATGTACTTTTGACTGTGGGGTTTATCTGTGGGATAATTAATTTTGGCAAATATCTGCTGGCCTGGTTTTCTGGAAGTAAGAGATATCATATAATCTGGTCCCAGGTCCTTGTGAATATTTCTATGCTTCTCATCCAGCTATTTGGCTTGCCAGAGACTCCTCAGTACTGAAATTTTTATACAAAGCTCTTTGCTCTCCACCCCACCCAAGCAGCTTAGTTCCCTCAGGAGTATACTCAGAATTGAAATCACTGGAAAATTATTGTAGCTCCAATTGATGATAAAGAAATCCTGAGATGGCCCCAGAGTTTAGCAGGCTCAGCTATTTTATAAAAATGAGATTTTGATAAAGCAAAGAGCATCTATAGGATTTAAGTTAATGAAAAAGTATATTCTTCATAGAGGATAAAGATGTTCTAACGTGTGATCATGAGATTTTTGTGTTTATTTTTCTTTTTCTAGTTGTGTATCTAGATATGTTTATATAATTTATTCTCTTTTTGAGTATTTGGGTTAAGAATGAGTGTGTATACCTATATACATATGTAATATATGTATCTCTTTATCTCCAGTTTAGTTCAGTTGCTCAGTCGTGTCCGACTCTTTGCGACCCCATTGACTGCAGCATGCCAGGCCTCCCTGTCCATCACCAACTCCTGGAGTTTACTCAAACTCATGTCCATTGAGTCAATGATGCCACCCAACCATCTCATCCTCTGTCGTCCCCTCCTCCTGCCTTCAATCTTTCCCAGCATCAGGGTCTTCTCAAATGAGTCAGCTCTTCCGAACAGGTGGTCAAAGAANCAGGCCTCCCTGTCCATCACCAACTCCTGGAGTTTACTCAAACTCATGTCCATTGAGTCAATGATGCCACCCAACCATCTCATCCTCTGTCGTCCCCTCCTCCTGCCTTCAATCTTTCCCAGCATCAGGGTCTTCTCAAATGAGTCAGCTCTTCCGAACAGGTGGTCAAAGAATTGAAGTTTCAGCTTCAACATCACTCCTTCCAATGAACATTCAGGACTTATTTCCTTTAGGATGGACTGGCTGGATCTCCTTGCAGTCCAAGGGACTCTCAAGAGTCTTCTCCAACACCACAGTTCAAAAGCATCAATTCTTCGGTGCTCAGCTTTATAGTACAACACTCACATCCATACATGACTACTGGAAAAACAATAGCCTTGACTAGATGGACCTTTGTTGACAAAGTAATGTCTCTGCTTTTAAATATGCTGTCTAGGTAGGTCATAACTTTTCTTCCAAGGAGCAAGTGTCTTTTCATTTCATGGCTGCAGTCACCATTTGCAGTGATACTGGAGCCCAATAAATAAAGTCTGCTACTGTTTCCATTGTTTCCCCATCTATTTCCCATGAAGTGATGGGACTGGATGCCACGATATTAGTTTTCTGAATGTTGAGTTTCAATCCAACTTTTTCACTCTCCTCTTTCACTTTCATCANACTGTTTCCATTGTTTCCCCATCTATTTCCCATGAAGTGATGGGACTGGATGCCACGATATTAGTTTTCTGAATGTTGAGTTTCAATCCAACTTTTTCACTCTCCTCTTTCACTTTCATCATGAGGCTCTTTAGTTCCTCTTCACTTTCTGCCATAAAGGTGATGTCATCTGCATATCTGAGGTTATTGATATTTCTCTCAGCAATCTTGATTCCAGCCTATGTTTCATCCAGCCCAGCATTTCTCAGGATGTAGTTTGCATAGAAGTTAAATAAGCAGGGTGACAATTTACAGCCTTGAGGTACTCCTTTTCCTATTTGGAATGAGTCTGTTGTTCCATGTCCAGTTCTAAATGTTGCTTCCTGAGCTGCATACAGATTTCTCAAGAGGCAGGTCAGGTGGTCTGCTATTCCCATCTCTTTCAGAATTTTCCACANGTTGGCAAAATAATGTCTCTGCTTTTGAATATACTATCTAGGTTGCTCATAACTTTTCTTCCAAGGAGTAAGCATCTTTTAATTTCATGGCTGCAGTCACCATCTGCAGTGATTTTGGAGCCCCCCAAAATAGTCTGACACTGTTTCCATTGTTTCCCCATCTATTTCCCATGAAGTGATCTTCGTCTTCTGAATGTTGAGCTTTAAGGCAACCTTTTCACTCTCCTCTTTTACTTTCATCAAGAGGCTCTTTAGTTCCTCTTCACACTGAGGAAGGTTTTCTTATCTCTCCTTGCTGTTCTTTGGAACTCTGCATTCAAATGGATATAGCTTTCCTTTTTTTTTTAATTTTAATTTTAATTTTTATTTTCATCTCAGGTGTACATGAGTTCCCAATCTTGAACCACTACCCCCCTCCCCCGCACCTCCCACTCCACATCAGCTCTCTGGATCATCCCCGTGCACCAGTCCCAAGCATCCTGTATCCTGAACCAAATATAGACCGATGATTCGTTTCCCACACAACAGCACACATGTTTCAGTGCCATTCTCCCAAGCTTTCCTTTTATCCTTTTTCACTTCTTGTCTTTTCACAGCTATTTGTAAGGCCTCCTTAGACAGCCATTTTACTTTTTTGCGTTTCTTTTTCTTGGGAATGGTCTTGATCCTTGTTTCCTGTACAGTGTCTCGAACCTCTGTTCATAGTTCATCAGGCACTCTGTCTATCAGATCTAGTCCCTTAAATCTATTTCTCAGTTCCACTGTATAGTCATAAGGGATTTAGTTTAGGTCATACCTGTATGGTCTTGTGGTTTTCCTTACTTTCTTCTATTTAAGTCTGAAATTGGCAATAAGGAGTTCATGATCTGAGCCACAGTCAGCTCCTTGTCTTGTTTTTGGTGACTGTATAGAGCTTCTCCATCTTTGGCTGGAAAGAATATAATTAATCTGATATTGGTATTGACCATTGGGTGATGTCCATGTGTAGAGTGTTCTCTTGTGTTGTTGAAAGAGGGTGGTTGCTATGACCAGTGTGTTCTCTTGGCATAACTCTTTATCTCCAGAATGAAGTAACAGATTTTTTTTAAATAACATAATACATCTGACTTATTGATGATCATGGTTTTTAACCAATGATGCTAACTGTCCACATATTTTAATGCCCTAGTCCAAAGCCTAATTAATTTTCCACTAGTTGATGTGATAGCCTCCCTAAGTGTGTTTAAAGTAAATTTCTTTCTCCCTGTTTTTATTGTGGAAAATCTACCTTATTCACACCCACTTGGATGGCCACAACTTAAAAAAAAAAAAACCTGAAAATAATAAATGTTGGTGAGGATGTTGTGAAAATGGAATCTTTACACTTTACTGATAGGAATATAAAGTGATGCAGCTTCAGGAAAACAGTTTAGCAGTTCTTCAAAAAGTTAATCTTAGAATGAAAACATATCCCAGCAATTCCATTCCTAGGTATATACCCGAAAGAATTGAAAATCCATGTTAAAGAATATAAAAGACTACTTGAATGTACATAGTGGTACTATTTATTCACAATAACCAACACGTGGAAACCACCCAAAGCAAATGACCATCAGCTTATGAGAAGATAAGCAAACTGTATATCAGTATATTCTATATAATGGAATATTATTCAACTGTAAAATGAACTGAAGTACTGGGATGTGGTACAATATCAATGAACCTCAAATATGTGATGCGAAGTAAATTACACCAGACACAAAAAATTACATATTGAATGATTCCATTCATATTAAATATTCAGACTAGGAAAATACAGAGTCAGGAAGTAGATTGGTAGTTGTCAAGGGCTGAGGGAAGGAGGGAAGAAATAGTGATTGCTTAATGGGTATTGGAGACTTCCCTGGTGGCTCAGATGGTAAAGCATCTGTCTACAATGCAGGAGACCTGGGTTCGATCCCTGGGTCGGGAAGTTCCCTGGAGAAGGAAAAGGCAACCCACTCTAGTACCCTTGCCTAGAAAATCCCATGGACGGAGGAGCCTGGGGTCCATGGGGTCTCAAAGAGTTGGACACAACTGAGTGACTTCACTTTCACTTTAATGGGTATTGAGTTTTCTTTTGGTGTGATGAAAATGTTTTGGAGCTAAATAGAGGTATTGGTCACACATATAACACTGTAAATGTACTAAATGCCACTTAATTGTACATTTTAAATGGTTAATTTTATGTTGCATGAATTTCACCACAAAAAAGTTTTTAAAAAGTTTTATCTTATTGGGTTCATGAAGGAACTTTACTGGCTTCTTTAGAAGACAGTAAGCCATCACATTCATGTTGCTTTCTTGGAAATGTGTGTTACAGCATTGAGGTTCACATTTTCCACTCTGAAGTGAATTGGGTTTTAGAGGGCAGAAGATTCAGAAAAAGACCTCTTTGAGGTAAGGATAAATGTTTTTTTAAAAAACAGTATTAGCCAGTTGAGTCCCATTGTCCAGTTAACTGGCTCTTAAACTCATCTGGGTCAACCTAACTCCTGATTATATATCTTTTGGGTGTCATAGATCATGGCCATTGGAAATCAATTAACTTGTTGCATATTATGCTCCAGTAACAATTCCTGTTTGTACTTCTCCAGATATGAATGTTATTTCATTTGTTTTTCTCTTTGTATTTTCTGTCTATTTTCTTTGGAATGCTCTTCTTCTCCTTGGTTACCTAGCAAAATTTTACTCTTCCTTTGAAACCTAAGTCAAAGTATCACCTCCTCAAGAAGACTTAGTGGAATAGCAGAAGGGAAAACTAGTATGTTGTACATACATCTACTAGTCTACTTAGGGCAGGTCATTATAATTAGATGCCTGAGTTTCTAACTTTCCCCATTAGACTAAGCTCCTTAAGGACAGGAACCTTATCCACTATGCTCTCTGTGTTCTTTCTGCCTGGTAAATTGCAGGGCCTGTAAGTGGAACTCATAAACATATGTTAAAAGTCATTTAATTAAGCAAAAGACAGTATGATACTGCTTTCCTTGGAGGCAAGAAAAAAAAAAGAAAAGATCCTTGGAAATCTAGTAATATCTGAGAGTGATCTCAGCTGCTATAAAATTCTTTTTGAGAGTTTTAGCTTCAAAAAATCCTGTCTCAAAGCCTCAATCATCTATCTTCTCCCAAGATATAATGTCTCTGCTGTTTTCTTCCCAGCTTTTCCAGTTCAGAAAGGTTCCTGACTATTTGTACTGGCAAGAGTATTTCCTGTAGATGCTCTTAATGTAAAATACAGCATTCTGAGATCATGGGATCTACACTGAAGAATTTTTTTTCTACTTGTATCTGCTGCCATGGCTCAATTGTTCTGAAGACTTGGAAACTTCTTTTGTGACCTGATTTTCTCTGAAAAATGACAACTCCCTCATCCCTAGAGCCCTTGAAGGTCTCTAGAAGCTTTAGCGAGGCAGATGAGTCTGCCAACCTCAGCACTCTGCCAGTTTCCATCCTGTACATGCTTTTAACCCTCAGGGTAGAGCAAATGCCTGGAGATATTCTTTCATAACAGTTATTTGGCAAGAAAAATAGAAAAAAAAAGATAGCAGCCAAGGGTCACAGTTTCTACATTCTGCAAGAATATATTTAAGCTTATTCTCCTTTTATTTTCATAAAGGAAAAAAGTTCAATTTTTGTGACAACAACTTGCATTCTTTTTTGTTTTCTTCCTGAGATGGGACTATCATAGCTCTAACTCTAGACTGCTTATATTCTTTGCATTTTTGCTTTATTTGAACGTGTTATGCTATACCCCCTACCTTTTCTCCCATTGTGCATCTCAGCCTTCCCATGTTTAATTTTCAACTTCTGGAGGAAGACAGTCTTATTTGGGGGACCACTGGCCCTGAATGGACACATAGCTGGGCTTCTGGAAACATGCCAATCCGCTCAGATGTGTGAGTTGAGCAAAATTATGTATATTTGTATATGTGTGCATTTTTTTGAGGAATAGGATCCATAAATTTCACCAGATTCTCAACATGGTCTATGAGTCAAAAATATGTTCAGAACTATCAGTGCATGCAAACCTAGACAAATCTGCCTTGAGAGACTTCTTCAGAGAATAAAATAAATGTCTCTGGCCTGAAAAGGAGTTTCTTCTCAAGAGGAGCTTTCTCTTTCTTTGAGAAGTTCTCAGGACATGAGACTAAAACTTTCTGGATTGTAAAACAATCGTTTTTGGGATTCTGCACCTAGAGATTGAGTCTTCTTGCTGGAACTTACAGACTACTAGCTGACCTGGTAAAAGTCACATAAAAATCACCAGTTGTAGTTCCTAAAGGAGAAACAGCAAAGGAACTGTTGCTGGACTTATAAATCTTTTTCAAATATTTGAGGTCCAGCTGTTATTTGTAGGTTGCTGGGGAAAATGTTCCAGCATATTAATATCTGTGAATTTATATGTGTAAACCTGTGTATATTCTTTATCAATCTGCATTTATTCAGCACTCTAAGATGATTTACACCCTCCCAGTCCCTGAAAACCCTGAGGACAGAGTGTTACACATACTCCCAATTATTTATGCATAAAAATATGAGGTTTGGCTATTGGACCCACTGACATAGCTAAACATTTTTGGCCTCCTCACAAGGTAAAGAGTGGAGATGTGGCGGTTTGTGGACTTGCATTCCATAGTCTGCATTGGTCTGTGGGGGAAGTAAAAAGTGGGGAGAAAAAGAGTTTCTTCAACTTACTAGGCTACTCTCTCAGAAACAGTTTCATCCATTGATTCACAATGTCAGAATTAGGGCATTTTCAGATTTTGTCACCTTGGATCTGTAGTTCCTGCCCTGAAATTATCCCCTTCCCCAATACTATACATTATGCATGTTTGCCTTGGTGAGTTGGGCCAGGGTTACAGATGAAGTGCTTATATTTTGTACTTGGTACATTTTATTTCTTGTCTAGCATGAAAAAAGCAGGGAGCATGATTTAAACTTTATGTGCACAGCATTCAGCATATAATACTCAATATCTACTGATTGACTTCAGTTTTCATGTTGACTAGTAATTTCTGAACTTTAGTTACATAAAAATGATATCTCTGGCTCCTAGAGATTGGACTTTTCATTTAAGGGTATAAAACAAAAAAACAGAAATCATTTGACAAGTGTGACGTTGGACAGCCAAATTCAAGTATTCTTTTCTTAGTGGTGGTCAATTTAGTTTGGATCCAGTTATATTGGATATACAGGACAAAACTGGAAGCTTCTAGGACTTACTTTCACTCACCTAAGCATGCCAGACGACCCTTCTAATAGGTGCATTAAAATACAGGGAGAAGAATTCAGTTTTCAAAATTGTTCCAAATGGTAAGATCTGTGTTATTTAGTTCAAGTCAACATCTGGCAGTGTGCAAGTTTTGTTGGGCTTCCCCAGCAGCTCAGTGGTAAAGAATCCACCTGTGGTGCAGGAAACGCAGGAGATCGAAGTTCGATTCCTCGATTTGGAAGATCCCTGGAAGGAAGGCGTGGCAACCTACTCCAGTATTCTTGCCTGGAGAATCCCATAGACAGAGGAGCCTGGCAGGCTATATGACATGGGGCCATAAAGAGTCAGACATGACTGAGCATGCACGCAAGGTTTTATAAAAGGGCAAGTCAGATTGTTTCAACAAATCCTCCTTTACTGGAGTTTATTGGCCAGCCACTGAAAATGTATGTGCTATGGGGGCAGGCACTTGTATTTGTTTTGTTTACTTTAGTAACCTGGCGACTAGAACAGTGCCTGTAAGAGAGAGTACTCAGTAAGACTTTCTTGGTAGAGTCAGTCAACAAGAGCTTAACGAGCATCAATTATATGCCTAATAAAGCGGTAATCCCTCTGAAATTTAAATATGAAGCACTCCTTATCCTCCATAAGGATAGAGTCCACGTGAGAAGATTAAATAAACAGACCTAAAACCAAGGACACACTAAAGCACCCAGACCAAAAACAGATGTTTTGAGTTCTTTTTATGGCTCTGCTACTAACATGCTGGATTAGCTTGGACAAGTCACTTTGTTTGGGGGCAATGTCATTTCCGCATTTGGAAAACTGTGGATCACATAAAATTAGATATTGAAAATAAGACAACGCTGTATTTACAAATTCAGAGAAACAAGAGACTCAGGGGACTGTAACAGCCAGAGAAAGCGCCAGGTAAAAGATGAGCTAGAACTGGGCTCTGAAATATGAATATGATTTAATCTGATGGAGGGAAAAAGTAAAAGAATTTCAGGAAGAAACACAGTACACACAAAGGCATGGGATAAAATGAGTTTGACTTAGCGAGGAAGTCTTCAATAGATGAGAGAGTATTTTGAAGAAGAGGGAGGAATAGGTTGCCGAGAAAGAGCAGTTCCAGGTGTAGAAGGTGCAAAGTGTTCAGAAAAGAGACTTGAACTCAATGCAAGAGGCACAGCTCAGTCATACACAAAGAGCATTTGTGTGTGTGTACGTAGAGCGTTCAGAGCGGTGCCTGGCACCCAGGGAGCAACAAGTATGTGAATGTGTGTGAGAGAGGAGAGAGGAGAGGGTAGTGGGAAGTAGTAAATAACAATTGTGTTGAAGGGTTAGCTTAACAATACTGTAGTAATAATAGTGTTCGGCATGGATTA
>SJYA01003986.1:1246205-1262454 GCA_006410615.1 Neotragus moschatus | reverse complement strand
AATTGCTACCCACGTTTAATCATTGTAAATAAAGGAAGCAGAGAGACCCAGGTTATATTTTCAGAACTGGCATGCTCAATACAGAACTATTAGTTTAAAAATACCACTGAACATTCTATTTGAATTAATCTAGACTTCTGTGAAAAAACAAAATAATAAAAAGCACAATTGGTCACTTAAACATATACTATTTCATGCAGGTTATTAACTTAGTAACTACACCTATTATTAAAGAACAATGAGAGTAAATACAACTTTGTAACACTTGGCAAACAGTTCAGAATTGATAAATTTCCATTTTGAAATACCTATAGTTTCTACAGAAGCAAAATCACCTTTCTCAGTGGAAAAAAATGTATCTATGAAACACCTATGTGTTGAACATTACTTTTTAAAGGAGCAACTAATTGTCCCAGTGTGAAATGAACATATTTCACTCCTAAGGTTTCATACACTGTTTGTGCATAATGCATTTTCCAAGCATCTGGATACAGAAAAGCAACAGAAAAACAAGTACTTTGAACAAAACCCATGGATTATAGGGAATCAATTATGTAAAGAGGTTGAAATAACTAATAAAAACATATTACCTCATGTTCTCTTAAACATTTGTGTTTCACAGTTACCAGGACTGGGAAAATTCTTAATTTTTACACACTGTGTACACTTGTCCTTGTTTATATTTGCCCCCAAACATGATTTAAGAACCACACACAAAATGCCAGAATGAACCTTAATTAATTGACCCCCACAGTAATCTTTGTGGACAGCACACCAAAGTTCATTGGAAATAACACAAAGAAGTAATTCACAATAAATACTAGAACAGGGGCACATTCCTTACAGCAAATCCATAAGATTTTAGAATATTCACAGGGATTTTTTGATATGGTACAATCACAGTCACAATGTGAGGGTGAAGAAGTTTAGTCTATAAAATATACTCTTTGAAGCACCAAGAACAGAGATACTTCTGAAGGAGCCTTGGACACACGGCCAAGCAGATATTGTGTATATTCGGAGCAGTCTGTTTCACAACTACATTTCAGATGAGAATCATTGCAGTTGCTTCTCGACCACTAGTAAACTTGAATCGTTTAGCACTTCATCTGTGAATACTGCTGTGTCGCTTCTTTTCTACTGCTGACACTTGCAGTCAGTATTTATTTAAATTCAGACTCCAACGGTATTGCAAAAAAGGAAGATGCGAGCATCTTCATGTAAAACTTATAGCAAGTCAAGAAATTATTTGGAAAAAAATCCAAATCTGAATTTGTTTGCAAACAAGAAAATGCCTAACTTAAAATGTGTTTTCAAATTTGTAAAACTTCGTTAATAGGGTAAAAAGCTGTAAGGTTTGTTCAACGTCATTCTAAAAGAGCTAACAGCCTATCTATTCATTTGCTTAAGAAATGCACGTTGTTTACCTACCTACCAGTTTGCCTACAGAAAATGTGCTTGCCTAATAAAACTAAAAGCTGTCATCATGCACTGTTGATTTAGTATACAGAAGCTGTCCATTATGCTGAAGAAGTTCTAAACATATCAACCACATTTTTTTCTTAACTGATCTTCCTCTGCATACAATCTTCCAATTGGGATGTCTCAACACTTCTTTCTTCATACTTCCTGATTTTCCGTTACTCTATAGAAGTTTTCGTTTCCTCTTAAACTTAGTTCAGAATTTTCAAATTCAATTAAAGCCTTTAATGTTTCTTCTTTCAAATACTATGTGACTACTGAAATATTCATAAGTATGGGGAACATAGCTTGCCTACCAAACTTGCAGTCTAAGCAGTATCATAAAATCTACTCTAAAACAATAGAATTTCAAATTTTTTTCTTTTAAGGAAGAAAGCAAAACTGTACATTGGAACAAGGTACTATACTACAAAAGCAGGTCCTTCTATCCCCCCACTATTCTGGAAATGTAAACAAAAATTAGATACAAAAGTGATTGCTGTGCGGTTTTCTTTGAACACTTTTTCAGCACCTCAACGTTACTAGGTGTACTTTTTGCTTGGTATAGGAGAAATTTTGTATGCACACATAGCTGTTCAGAGGACTGCAGATTTTCCACTACCAAATATCACTGGTGAAGCTATACTCTTTGGATGATAAAGGTAGCAGGGAACTGTTCCTGTGAAATTCCTGGGTATCTTTCGGGGCGTTGTTAAGGGGTAGCTGTCCATTGAGTAGTGCCAGAGGCAGGTTACAGTAAGTGTGGTGGTTGCCTAAGGAAGGTGCCGGCAAGGTGGTGGTTGGCATCTCCTGTTTGTAACCTCTGCAACAATGCCTCATTTGCATCGAATCTGAATGGTGGAAATCTGGGAGATCAGCTTGAGATGACACCAGAGAGGCCGAGATATTGGTCATGGCAATAGAGGGTATAGGCTGGAGCTCTCCAAAAAGTCCTTGTTCTGCAGAGTCCAGAACATGGCACCGAGAAAGCATTTCTTTTTTCTTGGTGGGCATTTCATATACTAAGTGCTTCCAAAACTTAGAATTTAATTTGCTGCTCTTGGGTCCCTTCCACTTGATCAGGGACAGAACTTTGATGCTGCGTTTTAGTGATTCCACCTCCTGGCAATTCACCTTTCCTTTTAATTCTGTACATTCAATCAAAATCACTTTGATTTCTCCACTGACTAGCATATTATGGAGTCTGCTTTCCAATTCGAAAATACTCCATCCTCGTCTGAGAATATAGTCTGGAGTTAGCACGATAATAAGTCTTCTGCTTTGCTCAACACATCTTGTGAGATCTTCAACGTAGGCTACAAATCACAGAAAGAGAGAGAGAGTAAAACAAAGACATTCCCAGTCTTTAAAGCAGCAGGTTTGCATTCTAGTATAGCAAAGATCCAGTCTTTCGCTAAGGTACATCATCTTTTCTTTTCTTCTATTGCACACTCAAAGCTCATTACCTAAAAAAAAAAAAAATTCTAATACTTTTCTTTCCCCTCACCATTACTTACAGTGTTTTAGCTAATACAAACTGACTTCTTCAGAGTTAAGGTGTATTTCAGTTAGTTTTATTTACTGAATCATTTAAGACAAGCCTTCAGGCTAGTGGTCTAAGTGAACAATCAGCGGGTTGATGAAGAGAGAAATGGAGCCTTTTAATGAAGGTCACTGAATTTATGGCCTTGGTTTGCTTTTCCTCCAGTTTCCAACTACTAAACAAGTAGGGGGGTCTATGTACATAATTTATATGTATTGCATTATACTTCAAAGATAATTATGAGAGAGATGGTGGAAAGTCTCTTCTAAAATCATAGCTTGTTTCTCAGAATATTTTCTGTTATTTGCAACCTTAGGTTCTCCATTTTGTTCTTCAAACATGGAGATAGGGAAGTGGTGTGTGTGTGCCCATGAGTTTAATTTGAACCAGCTGCTCTTTGTTCAGAGGAGGAGTGAGGGGTGGAGCTGGAGAATGGGGGATGGTGTGGAATGATCAGTAGAGGAGGAGGAGTCTATCAGCTGAGAAGTCTTTGCTCTACTTTGTGGGAAAATTCTGAAAGGAAGGTGAATAAGTTATGGTCTTTTCCTAGTAGAAAAGCACTCAACTAACTCGAGGTGTGTTTATCCCATGGAATAATCCTTTTGCAACCAGGCTTCCCAAAGCCTTATCCGCCAAAAAGGGAAACACACACATGTGTTAACAAATGGAGACTTGGACACAGGTGCTGTAACAGCGAGCTGTCTTTACTAAGCAGAGCACGAGGCCTTGTCTAATGTACAGTGCCCTCTAGCAGAGGGCATAGCAATGTTTGTCACCACAAATCTGCCCAAGGTTACAGACTGCTTTCAGGGTGTCACGTCCAGGACATACTGTGGGGCCACCAAGCAGCTCAGTGCAAGTCATTTGCAAAGAGAAACTTACTTTACAGATGCATATTTTTACAGATGATTTCTCTTTCCCAGGGTTTTATTTCTACCGTTTGGCAGCAAGAACACTGTCACAAGGGAAAAAGAGCAAACTCTCTCTACAGCCTACAGATAAACAACTTTTGGAGAGGTACACAGAGAATTGCCCATTTAACAAATTGTTGTTAACTGCTGTTTTGCTTTTTACTTAATACATTTCAGGACTTTCTCATGCACTAGTTACAGAGTGTATCTGAGGTGATAAGGCAAATTCTAGGTGGGGAGGGAACCCCCTAAGAAGCTTATTAAAATTAACCCCTTCAGAATTTTAGTTTAGAGATTATGTTTTTAAAAAACAGCATTGAAGTCTGCACAAAGTCAAAATGAAAACAAAACCAAAACACCACAGACGTAGCAATGGGGAATTTATCACTCTGTCATTTAGAGAACTGGGGAAACAATGGAAGGAAAGGTAGAAAGGCTCAATAGAGTGGAACAATATTATCCCAGTGTATCAACAGCTCTGACTCTTCATTTTCTTCCTTTCTTTCTGCTCCCAAAAAGAAAGAAGTTATGTGGGAAGCTTCATCATTAGAAGTTGAATCTGTAAGATACAGTAAAATAAACTATCATGCATCTTTTCACCTTTCCTCCAAACAAAACAAAAACCCAAGCCAGAATCATGGTATAAGTGCAGGAGTCCATGAAAACACAATTTTATCAGATTATGTATGAGTTAATTGCTATTTTTTTTACAGAATTCTTTACAAAATGATTTGCTGAGGGGTTATCCCAAGTAGTATTCTTCCCTCATTAATTGTAGCTTTACATTTAATTCTTAAAAATGTATCTGTACAAACTTTGTCATGAGCACATTTGTCACAGAAATGATACCTATATGAACAACACTATTTCTATGTGTTGGGATGTAGCTTAATTTACTTTTTAACTATACTTTAAAAAACAAAAGGTAAAGCTATACAGATTTCTATCTACTTGAAGAAAATGACAGCTCAAGCATTCACAGTCATAAGAGAAACAATACACACGCACACTAATAAATTTAATTGGGATGTCATAGGCTTTGACTGTGGCCTTCCCAGGTGGCTCAGTGCTAAAGAACCTGCCTGCCAATGCAGGAGACGCAAGAGACGGGGATTCAATCCCTGGGTTGGGAAGATCCGCCTAGGGAAGGAAATGGCAACCTACTCTAGTATTCTGGCCTGGAAAATCCCATGGACAGAGGAGCCTCGGGGGCTACAGTCCATGGGGTCGCAAAGAGTCCCCAGAAATGACTGAGCACACTCACACACACACACACACACACAGGCTTTGGCTTTATTATCCTTTTTCTCTATCGGGGGAGGGAACAGGATACAATTTTTGCCCCATTAATATGGTTCCCCCCCCTTCACTTGTCTATTTGCCATTTGACAGTTAAGCAGAATGCAACAGTTAGGGTTCGAGGGGCTTCTTTGAGATTAATTAGGCAGAATTTGCATTTTCCCCCAGAAGGAATGCCTGTCAAGAGGAATCCCACTACACTCAGCTGCACGGGGTGTGAGTGTTGAAGGGAACCTTGGAGAGAGGGAGTGGTCCCTTTCTCCAGCGTACTTCACTGGCTCTGCTTATCCTGGCAAAGCCTAGTGGAGAGTTGAGGCAACCATCCAGATAATTCCAGCTGAAAACCTGCTCTGGAAGAAAAAACGGTCTGAATTATCCTGGTTTGCCCTATATATACATTAATCATATGCACTGGAGTCAGTCAGTCAGTACATCTAAATTTTCCCTGGGTAGACACAGCCCAAGTGTCCCAAAGAAAACACAAGCCACTTTCTTGGGCCCCGAATTTCGTGTTCCATTTCACTTGGTGAAAAACCAAGTGGAAGTTTTCAGATGTGAAGCCCACATTTCACTTCTTGGGAAGCTGATCAGTGGCTGGGCAGCAATCTCAATATTTGAAAGCAGTTGGGGAGGTGCCTCTAAGAGCTGTCTGGCTCTAAGGAAAAGGAGGAGAAACTGGGCCCTCACTTCCATATTCTGGCTTGCTCTCTCTGTTTTTCTATGTTTTTTCTTTTTCTCATCCATTTGCTCCTCTTTCTTTCGCCCTTTCATTTTTTCCCCTCTTCCTGTCCTGTCTCTCCTGTCCTTTTACCTCCCTCTTTGCTTTTTTTTTTTTCTCGATTCCCCTTCTTACTCTCCCTCTTTTGCTTACCTCTCTTTGCCCTGTTTCTCCCTTCCTTCCTTAATCTTTGCTTTCTGTATCTTTGTCTTTGGGAAAAACAAACAAAGAACTAGACATCATGAAAGGAATACTAAATTATCAGGGACCCAACAGGTAGAGTTAACAATATTTTTTACTTGCTAATCTTCATCCAGGGAGTTGTTGCTGGTTCCTATGCAGCAAGTGTACAAAAGAATTTTCCCCAATCCCTGGAGTTGCATGTCTGCATCCAAGGACTGTGAATTGGAGCCTGATCCATTAGGAACATGCCCTGTTTTTGTATGGCCTGTGAGCTAAGAATGATTTTTAAAAATATTTTACAGGGTTAAAAAAATAAGATTATGATGCAACAGAGACTATATACGACCCACAAAGCCCAAAATATTNGAACCAGCTGCTCTTTGTTCAGAGGAGGAGTGAGGGGTGGAGCTGGAGAATGGGGGATGGTGTGGAATGATCAGTAGAGGAGGAGGAGTCTATCAGCTGAGAAGTCTTTGCTCTACTTTGTGGGAAAATTCTGAAAGGAAGGTGAATAAGTTATGGTCTTTTCCTAGTAGAAAAGCACTCAACTAACTCGAGGTGTGTTTATCCCATGGAATAATCCTTTTGCAACCAGGCTTCCCAAAGCCTTATCCGCCAAAAAGGGAAACACACACATGTGTTAACAAATGGAGACTTGGACACAGGTGCTGTAACAGCGAGCTGTCTTTACTAAGCAGAGCACGAGGCCTTGTCTAATGTACAGTGCCCTCTAGCAGAGGGCATAGCAATGTTTGTCACCACAAATCTGCCCAAGGTTACAGACTGCTTTCAGGGTGTCACGTCCAGGACATACTGTGGGGCCACCAAGCAGCTCAGTGCAAGTCATTTGCAAAGAGAAACTTACTTTACAGATGCATATTTTTACAGATGATTTCTCTTTCCCAGGGTTTTATTTCTACCGTTTGGCAGCAAGAACACTGTCACAAGGGAAAAAGAGCAAACTCTCTCTACAGCCTACAGATAAACAACTTTTGGAGAGGTACACAGAGAATTGCCCATTTAACAAATTGTTGTTAACTGCTGTTTTGCTTTTTACTTAATACATTTCAGGACTTTCTCATGCACTAGTTACAGAGTGTATCTGAGGTGATAAGGCAAATTCTAGGTGGGGAGGGAACCCCCTAAGAAGCTTATTAAAATTAACCCCTTCAGAATTTTAGTTTAGAGATTATGTTTTTAAAAAACAGCATTGAAGTCTGCACAAAGTCAAAATGAAAACAAAACCAAAACACCACAGACGTAGCAATGGGGAATTTATCACTCTGTCATTTAGAGAACTGGGGAAACAATGGAAGGAAAGGTAGAAAGGCTCAATAGAGTGGAACAATATTATCCCAGTGTATCAACAGCTCTGACTCTTCATTTTCTTCCTTTCTTTCTGCTCCCAAAAAGAAAGAAGTTATGTGGGAAGCTTCATCATTAGAAGTTGAATCTGTAAGATACAGTAAAATAAACTATCATGCATCTTTTCACCTTTCCTCCAAACAAAACAAAAACCCAAGCCAGAATCATGGTATAAGTGCAGGAGTCCATGAAAACACAATTTTATCAGATTATGTATGAGTTAATTGCTATTTTTTTTACAGAATTCTTTACAAAATGATTTGCTGAGGGGTTATCCCAAGTAGTATTCTTCCCTCATTAATTGTAGCTTTACATTTAATTCTTAAAAATGTATCTGTACAAACTTTGTCATGAGCACATTTGTCACAGAAATGATACCTATATGAACAACACTATTTCTATGTGTTGGGATGTAGCTTAATTTACTTTTTAACTATACTTTAAAAAACAAAAGGTAAAGCTATACAGATTTCTATCTACTTGAAGAAAATGACAGCTCAAGCATTCACAGTCATAAGAGAAACAATACACACGCACACTAATAAATTTAATTGGGATGTCATAGGCTTTGACTGTGGCCTTCCCAGGTGGCTCAGTGCTAAAGAACCTGCCTGCCAATGCAGGAGACGCAAGAGACGGGGATTCAATCCCTGGGTTGGGAAGATCCGCCTAGGGAAGGAAATGGCAACCTACTCTAGTATTCTGGCCTGGAAAATCCCATGGACAGAGGAGCCTCGGGGGCTACAGTCCATGGGGTCGCAAAGAGTCCCCAGAAATGACTGAGCACACTCACACACACACACACACACACAGGCTTTGGCTTTATTATCCTTTTTCTCTATCGGGGGAGGGAACAGGATACAATTTTTGCCCCATTAATATGGTTCCCCCCCCTTCACTTGTCTATTTGCCATTTGACAGTTAAGCAGAATGCAACAGTTAGGGTTCGAGGGGCTTCTTTGAGATTAATTAGGCAGAATTTGCATTTTCCCCCAGAAGGAATGCCTGTCAAGAGGAATCCCACTACACTCAGCTGCACGGGGTGTGAGTGTTGAAGGGAACCTTGGAGAGAGGGAGTGGTCCCTTTCTCCAGCGTACTTCACTGGCTCTGCTTATCCTGGCAAAGCCTAGTGGAGAGTTGAGGCAACCATCCAGATAATTCCAGCTGAAAACCTGCTCTGGAAGAAAAAACGGTCTGAATTATCCTGGTTTGCCCTATATATACATTAATCATATGCACTGGAGTCAGTCAGTCAGTACATCTAAATTTTCCCTGGGTAGACACAGCCCAAGTGTCCCAAAGAAAACACAAGCCACTTTCTTGGGCCCCGAATTTCGTGTTCCATTTCACTTGGTGAAAAACCAAGTGGAAGTTTTCAGATGTGAAGCCCACATTTCACTTCTTGGGAAGCTGATCAGTGGCTGGGCAGCAATCTCAATATTTGAAAGCAGTTGGGGAGGTGCCTCTAAGAGCTGTCTGGCTCTAAGGAAAAGGAGGAGAAACTGGGCCCTCACTTCCATATTCTGGCTTGCTCTCTCTGTTTTTCTATGTTTTTTCTTTTTCTCATCCATTTGCTCCTCTTTCTTTCGCCCTTTCATTTTTTCCCCTCTTCCTGTCCTGTCTCTCCTGTCCTTTTACCTCCCTCTTTGCTTTTTTTTTTTTCTCGATTCCCCTTCTTACTCTCCCTCTTTTGCTTACCTCTCTTTGCCCTGTTTCTCCCTTCCTTCCTTAATC
Source organism: Neotragus moschatus (assembly GCA_006410615.1). Lineage (NCBI taxonomy): Eukaryota > Metazoa > Chordata > Mammalia > Artiodactyla > Bovidae > Neotragus > Neotragus moschatus. Next base: position 1,253,239 of record SJYA01003986.1, on the reverse strand, counting down.
TTTGCTTTCTGTATCTTTGTCTTTGGGAAAAACAAACAAAGAACTAGACATCATGAAAGGAATACTAAATTATCAGGGACCCAACAGGTAGAGTTAACAATATTTTTTACTTGCTAATCTTCATCCAGGGAGTTGTTGCTGGTTCCTATGCAGCAAGTGTACAAAAGAATTTTCCCCAATCCCTGGAGTTGCATGTCTGCATCCAAGGACTGTGAATTGGAGCCTGATCCATTAGGAACATGCCCTGTTTTTGTATGGCCTGTGAGCTAAGAATGATTTTTAAAAATATTTTACAGGGTTAAAAAAATAAGATTATGATGCAACAGAGACTATATACGACCCACAAAGCCCAAAATATTTATTCTCTGAACCTTTACAGAGAAAGGTTGCCACCCCTAAATTAGAGACCAATCAGGATGTTTAGGTTTGGAAAAGTTCCAAAAAAACTAAGCAGAAAACAGGTATCAAATTAAGGCATTGCTGGTCCTCAGCTAGTGTAGTCCCTGACAAGCAGTGGTGTTTGCCATGGTAGGGCTGTGGTTTTGTGTGAGACATATTAGAATCCTTCAGGAGCCATTTAAAAAAGTTTCTTACCATGAAGAGATAATAAAGAATTTTTTCTTTTTAATTCCTAAATTCACAGCACACACGAATATTTGCTAAATCTTGCCCTGACTTGTTCAGGCAAATTTAGCAACCAAGTAGCAGGAATCCCTTAAAAGAATATTTTTTCCACATAAAAAATATAAAACATCCCTTAAATGAAAGGATGTTAAGTTATTCCTTTGCAAATTTTGAAGTAACTTAATGACAGAATAAACTATGGGCATCTGTGTCTGACAGCCTTCTGCTTCTCTAAACAAGGCTATGAAAGCCCAGTAGATATGAAACAAAGGTATTACACTTAACCTATTTGTGATCTTCACAATTGTATAAAGAAAAGAATAGGCAGTTGTGTAAACCAAAATTCCAGTGTATTTAGAAAAGTGGGATTCAATCTACGAAAGTTGAAAACAGAACACTTATCATCAAAGCAAAAAAGTAAACTGAAAGAAGAAATAAAAGTACAAAATAGAATCAGGAAGAACATAATGGCAGCCCCAAGAAGTTTCTTCTAATGGGGTGTGTATTTTTCCCAAAGAACTCAGTACTCCTAAATGCCAGGCTTTAAATCTACTCTGGATATAGGCAGAAGCACAAGGAGAAAACACTCTTATGCATAAATTTCTGTGTGGTCTTGCTACTACCTACTAACCATTTGATTTATCAAACTAATTAAAATTTTTTAATGTATCCTTAAAGAGTTTATTTTTTTATTAAAAAAATTTTTTTTTCCGTCTCAGGTGTTATCAAACTAATTAATTATAAATTATTTTTGTGTTGATACTGCTGCTTATGTCCGAATCATCATCAGGGCTAGTAGGCGTAGTAAAAATTGAAAGACAAGTACTTAGTCTGTAGGTAAAAGCATAATTTATTACTCAGGTTCAAACAATAGAATCTCGGTTGGCTTATACTCACAGTTATGTATATCCAAAAGCAGTTAAAGAGACAAATCATTAGAGTGAGATAGGATGTGTCAAAATTGATGATATTCTACTAATTTTAGTGAGTACTACATAACAAATAGCTATCAGCAATGATATTTATTAAACCTAGAGATTCATATATCAAAACTGAAAAACAAGACAGTTTCTGACTGTGACTGAGATGGATCCACTCCTATAACTGGTGGGGAGAAACCAGCAAAAATAATACAGGTTTCACATGTATCAAAGAAAAAAAAGTATTATTCAGCACTATATATTTGGAAAAAGTTATTAGACCTCTGGTATAAACAGAGGCATACAGTGAGGTACTTTATAATGTAGTCTCACTGAAAATACTACCTACATTTAAAATAATGATGCTTAATACTAACTTATTGAAAGAGTTACACAGGTTGACAACCTCACTCTTTATCTTGGCTGATGTGAAAACTTTCGGGTCTTGCTTCTGCCTTTGGCAGATGGAAGAATCTGTCTGTGTTGTCTGCCACAGAGATTGAGGCTACAAATTTTTTTATTTAGCCAGGTGTGTGTGAGGGGAGCAGGGGGCTTTCTAAACAGTGTGTAATATTACTTGCCCTACAGAAACCTTCCCCGCGCCCTCCTCCAAGTCCTTGACTTGATAGCTCATAGTTCACAGGGATAAAATTATTTTTGGCAGGATTTTTGTTTTCTATTGACTATTGTAAGGGTTCTAATTGATTCTGATTAGTAAGCTGATCAACAGTTAACACTGGAGAAGGAAATGGCAACCCACTCCAGTGTTCTTGCCTGGAGAATCCCAGGGACGGGGGAGCCTGGTGGGCTACTGTCTATGGGGTCGCACAGAGTCAGACACGACTGAAGTGACTTAGCAGTAACAGTTAACATGGATTTGTTGAGTCCTTGTGAGTGCAGGAAACCATGGTGTATTTAGTTTTGACTTTGGAAGCTGCATTTTTGGTAATGAATCCTTTGCTTTTGCATTTCATCAGTGGATGGACAAGAAGGAATAATGGTGGGCAGAATCTACTCTGGAATGTTGTCCATATTTCTGAATTATTTTGCTTGCCTCTTTACCTCTTCACTGAGAATAGAGGTAGGTAATGGAACACATTCAGAGAATACTGAAAGAAAGAAAATGTGGAGACTAGCAAACAGAGAGTCTGCAAAATGTCCTTCCCCTCCTTTTCTCTTTTAACCTCATGCCCTAAAATCTGTAGATTTGTCATTTGAATCAGTGCAGTCCTGATAAATATGGAAAAAGACAACTTGCTGCTTATATAGTGTTTTCTGGGGTTCCTCTGGTACTTAAGACAATTTTATCTTGGTCTTCAACTCTTTTTTTAAGGTGTCTGTTGTCTGTGCTTCCCCAAAAGTAGGTGCTCTGTTTGAAATTCTACACAACAGAGGCTTCCTTTACTTCAAACTTTGAATGAGAAACCTCAGTCCATTGATCACAGTACTTTGCTGGTCATATTGGATACAGTTTACAGTTCTCTCTCTCTAGACTCTAACTGAAGGGGTTAGTGGGCATAGATAATTTTATTCCATGTGAGTAAATTGTATACAATGTGTTAAATATCCACGATTGTGCATTTCACCCCTGCCTCACACTTTTTAGGTCACAGACGTCAGATTGCCTGGAAAAGGATTTTATTACTCCCCAAGGATGATTTACTTGCATGATGTCCAATGTGTCCAGCTATTAGAGAAACTATTGGCAATGAGTAGTTACAGATCCATGTACAAAAATTTTTTTGCATGCCTCACTTCAGAAGCAACTAGGGATCATCTGACACCAGATGTATTCTCCAGTCATTTGTCATTTCAATGTCAGCACAATCACATGGCCATTAAAGAACTGAAGATTAGAATAGTGAGGAAGGTCTAGAAAATGTAAGAATGTAGTCAGACATAATAATTTTTACCTTAAATTACTGAAGGAGTCCTAGGATTCTTGAGTGAGAGAAATAGAAAATTGAGCATGAAAAAAAATGGAAAGACAATTTGATATTTGAAGCCAAATTCATAAATATAATTTCAACATACATGGCTGATCAACCATATGCATGATAATATTTTTCATCCACTAATGTCTTTCTCTGGTGAAATAATGCAGGAATAACTCACATAGAGATCCCCATAGTCTTCCTATGGGTAGAAGAGGAAACTGAGCTAAAAGCTTTTGAAAGGCTTTTTTCTCTTTCATGTCCACTTAATCATCTATAGACTTTTCTAAAGCTTCAGCCAGAACTAGCTCAGTTTATAATTGTTTTTAAGTATTTCACATGTACTCTTAAGGATCCTGCTCACTTTCTCTTAAAAGGCAAACAAAAGCTACAGGATTTGGTTGCTTCTACTTTTAGTCTTAGAATGCTATTTTCTCCATTTGATCAGTTGAAAAGCGTTTATATTTTTATGTTTTCTAATCTCTGCAGAAACAGAGATAAGATGGACTCAAAAGCCTAAATGGTACTCATCCAAAAATGTCCCCAGTCTCAGAATCTCAACTGCACAGCTGGGTTCTGTTGGTCACATGTCAGCTTCAGAGCACATCTGTTCATTCCTAAAGGATCCACTAGGCCCCGTGGACACAATGTGCTCTGTGTATGGTACTTACACCACAAAACCCAGCAGCTGCACGGGTGAGAAAATCTCTGCTTCTCAAGTTTGTGTCTCTAGGCAGTTTGAGTAGGGTGTTTTCTCTCTGGCTTTCTTTTAGTTGCCTGTCACTTCTGACATTCAGATGCCTGTTGGCAACAAAGTTGCTTTTGCTATTCTACTACAGATGTTTCTAGCCTGGGAAGAGACAGACCAAACTTTTACTGGAAAGTAGGAATTCTTGCCACATTCAGGCACCAAACCTGAGAAAACATAAGGAAGATTCTGGTCACAGGCTCAAGAATGGAAAGGTAAGTCACTGCCAGGAAAATAATGTCCAGATCTAAAGACTTCTAGTTTTAGCACTTAGGAAAAATATTTGTGTCAGATCTTCCCATCTGTGATGGTTCATGATGGCCAAGGGACACTTCCCTAGTAGGGCATGCGAGGAGGGAGGGTACAGTTACATACACCTCACCTTGGAAAGTGACATCTTTACATTCAAGCTTCCTGAGAACTCATGGTCATATGTGTGAGTGGTGGGGAGGAGAGACGGAGGGGAGGGGAGATAAGGTAAGGGAGACACATTCGTGTATTTTTGAAACTGTATGCATTGGAGAGATTTGTGTGTTGATGAGGTTGAGTTGAAATACCACGAGGGTGGTGAAAAAAACCGAAGATCCATCAAAAATGAAGGTGTTAAACATGAATGGGTTCATGTAAAAAATTTCATTAGTTTGATTGATAGAAAATTATTGTTGTAGGTCAAGAATGATATTATGAAGTCTGCTTTTACAATCCTCAAAGGCCTCAGTGCTAGTTTTTAGAGGAAGGAGCAGTCTTGGGGCAACATGTTTTAAATGAGATGTGAGGGACAAACACAGCTTATAATATTGCAACTAGTGCCCCCCCCCAGGAATGTGTCTATATTTATATAGCATAACCTGTTAGATGTGTACCAATGGCTGTGACTACAGACCATAGAAGCTTCTTTAATAACACATATACACTAAGTCCAAAATGTTCTACTCTGTCATTCATGTGTAAATCAAGTATATTATTCATATACTTCATTGACTTCCTGAACGCGTGCTAAAAATGCCAAGGAAAAACTCGTTAATCGTGACATGGTGACTGCTCAGCCAGCTCTGAAATGTTGATGGAAAGGAAAAATTGTCAAAGGGCCTTTTTAAGAACTTCTGCAGGTTACACTCGCCAATCGGAATTCAGAGAACATGAATTTTCTCATTCAGGAAGGAAGGATTAAAATCAAACACCCTCCAGTGGTTGCATCTGAAAACTGCATAGTTGTCCCTTACTTGTAAAAGCAGACTTCCTATGCACCACCGAGTACCCAGGATCCAAGTCCCTGCTTAGTTTAATTGTGGTATCATCTCAAAAAATTAAAATGATCTTCTATGGACTATAAAATCTCTCTTCATCCTAATAACATCATCTTGGGTATTTTTATATTAAGTCTTTTAGATGCCAGGATAAATACGGCAACAATCTCCTATTATCCCTCATGTGTGTATTACAGCAGAGAAGGCAATGGCACCCACTCCAGTCCTCTTGCCTGGAAAATCCCATGGACGGAGGAGCCTGGTAGGCTGCAGTCCATGTGGTCGCTAGGAATCGGACACGACTGAAGCAACTTAGCAGCAGTAGTATATTACAGTCCTCAATTAAAATCTTGTACTTTCATGCTAGGAAATACGACTTGTATAAGCCTCACATCCCATGGTCAAGGAGGACATTCAGGCCTGTGTATGATACGCCAAAACAACTAATCAACTTCACCAATCAACTAGCTGACTCATTGAGGTATAAAATATTCTACCACCTGTTTGGCTAAATTAACACAGCATGTTGATTCAATTGACCTGTCAAGTTATCAAAATAAACGGAGAGAATGAAGAAAACACAATTTGCAGATGGCTCTCTGTTGGTCTCATGATCTCACTCTGGGTGTCATGGGTCTCAGTCTGACCCACGCACACTAGGTGCTGCTTCATATAATAAGCAAGCGTCCTCTGTTGAGTCTCAGGTAAAGTGGTTCACCTGCGTTCCAAGTTGTCCCTATTTCTTTTCCTGATGTGCACAGTGTTGAAGTGTTGCTCTCTGGGTCAGAAGAAAGATAATCAAAGTTGATATGTTCAGACACGAAGGGTGACATTTTTAAGTCACTTAGTGGGGTTGATAAAGACTGTCTATTGTGGCGCCAACAAATTTGTAATTCAATAAGGCAGAAATTGAATCCGCACTGAATCCTACTGAAGGTGACTTGACATAGAATATAAATTCCACTTTGGTAATGCTGTTGTCTGAGTACAATTTAGGACACTATCTAAAAATTGAATTTTGATAGTTAACGAGATGCTCTTGGCAAAAAATGCAAAAAATACGTAGTGTAATCTAATGAATTAAACAAAAAATACTAAAGGGATATTTTTGATATTTCACTAGTGATAAACCTCAACCTCTTGTAGATATTCTTTCTAATATCTGAAAAAAATACACATTAGGACCGAGACTATTCCTGTGAATTGCATTTTCTTTCAGCAGAAAGCTCCTTTTTAGCTTTCTTATTCACTTGTTTAAAAGGCCTTTCAAGATACTGTCATGAAAATATTAAAACTTTTATTTATTTCATTTCCTCTTGTCTTGTACCAACACTGTTAAAACAAAATCAGCAAGCATCTATTTAGCATCTACTGAGCTCAAGTATTCTGTTAGATTATAACAGGGGTATATAGGTGAATGAGAGACAGTCCCTGCCCTCATGGAGCTTATGATCTCACTGAGAAGATAAGACATACATAGGTAGAAAGCTACATACAAAAATAATACAAAATATCACAGGAATACAAGACTATACCCCATGCACTCTTAGAGTTAGACAAA
>SJYA01003986.1:1200400-1221760 GCA_006410615.1 Neotragus moschatus | reverse complement strand
ATCTTTTTACAACTCAATATAAAAAACAGACAGACAGACAACTTGTTTGAAAAAAAATGAGCTAAGGACCTGAATAGACATTTCTCGAAAGAAGGCATACAAATATCCAACAAATATATGAAAAGGTGCTCAAATTCACTATCATGAGGGAAATGCAAGTCAAAATCACAATGTAGTCATCTCAAATCTGTTAGAATGGTTATTATCAGAAATACTGGCAAGAATGTGGAGAAAAGGGAACCCTGTAAACTAACATGAAACCACTATGGAAAACAGTACAGAGGTTCTTCCAAAAATTTAGAGTAGAACTACCATATGATTCAGCAATCTCACTTTTAGGTATATATCAAAGGAAATGAAATAAGGATCTCAAAAAGATATTTGCCTTCTCATGTTCATTTCAGCATTATTCATATTAGGCAAGACATGGAAACTAATGTTTATCAGTAGGTAAACAGAAAATATGTGGTTTCTATGTACAATAGAATATTATTCAGACTCAAAAAAGAGAAAATCTTGCAATTTGTGACTACATAGGGGAATTTGGCAGAGAAGGCAATGGCACTCCACTCCAGTACTCTTGCCTGGAAAATCCCATGGATGGAGGAGCCTGGTAGGCTGCAGTCCATGGGATCACTAAGGGTAGACACGACTGAGTGACTTCACTTTCCCTTTTCACTTTCATGCATTGGAGAAGGAAATGGCAACCCACTCCAGTGTTCTTGCCTGGAGAATCCCAGGGACAGGGGAGCCTGATGGGCTGCCATCTATGGGGTCGCACAGAGTCGGACACGACTGAAGTGACTTAGCAGCAGCAACAGTAGCAGGGGAATTTGAAGAATATTATGCTAAGTGAAATAAATCAGAGAATGAAAAATACTGAAAAATATTGTATGGTATTACTTATATATGGACTCTGGAAAAGCCAAATTAATAGTAACGGAATGGTGATCTAAAGAACCAGGAGCTGGAGGGTAGAAGAAATAGGGAGATGCTGCTCAGTGGATGAAATGGGGAAATGCTGGTCAGAGAGTACAAACTTTCAATTATAAGATGAATCATTTCAGAGTACCTAGTGTATAGCATGATGACTCTTCAACGATACTGTACTGTATCCTTGAATTTTGAGAGGAGAGTAAATCTCAAGTGTTTTCACCACACACACACACATGATAACTGTGTGGTGATGGATATGTTAATTAGTTGAATGTGACAATCATTTCACAATGTATACATATACCAAAACACTACATTGTATACCTTAAATATATACAACTTTTATCCATCAATCATACCTCAATAAAACTGAAATGTTTTTAAAGTCATACATGAAATAGAGGAAAGAGAACTGACTCCTCCAAAATAAAATAAAACTTGTAATTCTTGGATCATAGGGTAGTTCTCTTTTTAGTTTTTTGAGGACCCTTCATATTTTTCCACAATGGCTGCACCAATTGACAATCCCACCAACAGTGTACTAGGGTTCCTTTTCCTCACATCCTCACCACCATTGTTCGTGTTCTTTTTGATGAGAGCCATTCTATCAGGTGTGAGGTGATCTTTCATTGTGGCTTTTGCATTTCCCTGATGATTAATGTTGTTTCGCATCTCTTCATGTGCCTGTTGGCCTTCTGCAGTTCCTCTTTCGAAAAATGTCTATTCATGGTTTCTGCTCATTTCTTAATTGAATTGTTTTTGTTTTATATTGAGTTGTATGTGCTGTTCCAGTGTCTGTTCATTGTAAATAGTCCCTTAAACCAAGTTGAATCCTCCTTTGATGACTAGATATGTTGCAAGTCTCTGTGTCTTTATTCTGAGTATGAGTAATAATTATCTAGGAATAATTGAGAATGTCATTAATAGGAGATAGTTTTTTTTTAACTCTCTTAAATCAACAAAATATTTATTTTAGTGTCATTTGCTTTAAAAAAAATTCCTGTTAAAGCCTTATTAGTCAAAGACCAGGATCAAATTCATAGGCTGACACAAACAAAAGATTTATTGATTGGATCCACTGTGGTAGGAATGCTCCAGAGGACCTGTGGATTGTTTCTTGATTGAAGGGAGAAGAAAGAATCGTTGTAATGTTTAGGTTCTCAGATTGACAGTGGTCTAAAAAAGCAGGGATAATTTCTGAATTAATTGCAGCTTCTGAGGCAGCTGGTGGGGATGGGGAAGGATTCAGTAGGAACTGTGTATTGTCATGAGGTGGAGGTGGTCTACTAATTGGGTATTCCAAGGAATATAACAATAGCAAAGAGGATTGAGGATCACTGAGAAAAAAGCAGTAGTCACCCAAAAGAGGTGGGGGTCATTACAGCCTTATACAACTGCTTCACAACCTTGGGAGAAACTGTTTTCTGTTAACTTTGCAGCTGGCTTTATCTGTCTGTCCTCCCAGCCTGATTAATAGCTGGACTGCTTATTCTCAGTCCAAACTACTTTTTACTCTTTCAGTCCCGAGCAGGTTTTGGCTCTTTATATCCTAAGTGTGGACTACAAGAGATAATTCTGAGCAATTTGAGGATTCTTGCTAGCTGTGTTCTGATAAAGTCATTCTAGCTACATTGGAACTGTGAATCAACTGCCCCAGAACTGCTCTTTCTCAGTCTCTAAACTTCAGCTTTTTTATATGTAAAATAAACTGATATGATTTATTTCAAATCTTATAAAAATTCAATGTAATGTAGGATGTCAAAAATTTCTTGCAATATACTGTGTAGTATAAAAACATGGAGGAATTATTATTATTATTTACTAATTATAGGTTCTTGTATAGAGCAGCTTATAACACAAAACACCATATTTGAGACTAGGCATCTATAATCTGTTTAGTAAATGAAGAGAGAGAACAAATATGTCTTAGGCAGATTTTAAATATTTTATGCCTACGGCAAGGTTAAGACCCACTGTGGAAGTGAAGCTGTGAATAGTAGCTGTGAATAGCTAATCAAAAATCATTCTTCATATAAGTGACCATTAAGGTTGCCTTTGGGTAAAACTATGCTGCTTATGAAGTTTACCTTTCCACTGAAGCCTCCTCATGATTTACAAAATCTATACTTACAAATAGGTGTGATGAGATTTGAAACTTATTTAAATCAAAGGCAAAGTGATCAATCAATATTCCTTCTTCCAGTGGGATGAACTGAGAGTAGAAGAAAAGAAGAGATGATGTGCATGTTTGGGGGTTGTTGTGACATTTTTAGCTCAGTTTGGAGGCATCCAGAGCAGGTGGGGATGTTTCAAGGCGCTGAAAAAGCATGATGGAAAGTTGGCAAAACAGACCCCTTTATTTTGCCTTGGGCTGGGTGGCAAAAAATTATATTCACAGCTCCATATTATTTGTTTAAATTGGTGAGATGTTAACAGGTTATTTTGTGTCTTTAGCATAGACTCACCCTATTTTTAGAATAAAATCCTTTCATACCCTGTCTCTTATACACATCTTAAAAATGTCACAACAACCCCCAAACATGCACATCATCTCTTCTTTTCTTCTACTCTCAGTTCATCCCACTGGAAGAAGGAATATTGATTGATCACTTTGCCTTTGATTTAAATAAGTTTCAAATCTCATCACACCTATTTGTAAGTATAGATTTTGTAAATCATGAGGAGGCTTCAGTGGAAAGGTAAACTTCATAAGCAGCATAGTTTTACCCAAAGGCAACCTTAATGGTCACTTATATGAAGAATGATTTTTGATTAGCTATTCACAGCTACTATTCACAGCTTCACTTCCACAGTGGGTCTTAACCTTGCCGTAGGCATAAAATATTTAAAATCTGCCTAAGACATATTTGTTCTCTCTCTTCATTTACTAAACAGATTATAGATGCCTAGTCTCAAATATGGTGTTTTGTGTTATAAGCTGCTCTATACAAGAACCTATAATTAGTAAATAATAATAATAATTCCTCCATGTTTTTATACTACACAGTATATTGCAAGAAATTTTTGACATCCTACATTACATTGAATTTTTATAAGNGGTAGAAGCACGAGTGAAAAAAAACAGCACTTACAAACAAAGCCCATATTCAACTTATAGACTTTTAGGAATTGAAAGTAAATTATATCATTTGCATTTTAGCAATCTTGTCTGAAAAGCCTCAAGATAAATTGAATATGTTTTTCAGGTCAAGAATTATAAAAGATTTGGTAAACTTGTTTTATGGTATTGCCTGGGGGAAAAACATTAGCTATTGATAGGGAGATTTGTAAAGTGAAATTTATAATAGAAAATTACTCTCCATTGGAGCAAAGCAATTGCGCTGAAATTCATGCAGTCTCCATCGACAATCAGATGCAATTCACAACCCTGCAGGGAAGCTTAAAGACTATTATTTCTTGTTTAATAGGATTAGTTCAATTTCTCTGGCATTTTTTATTAGAACTGTGGAATATATACCTTGCTGCAATTTTTTAAAAATTCTCAAGTCTCTGGTAAGATTAATCAAAAGGAAATTATGTAAAGGTGTGGAACTGGGATGGCCTTGCTAGAATGCTCATACCCAAAGACTACTCCTTTTCATGAACTCTCTTATCCTACTTCACAAGCTGTTCCCATTAACTTTAAACAGAGGGACAGAAATTAGGAAGTCCTCTCCTAATGATAGTTTCTACTGGCTCTCCTCCAAATAATTATTTGATTTGTCTAAATAGACATGGAGCTTGTAGAGAGCAGCTTGTTGCAAGGACTTTAAAATGGTAGGTAAAAATAATCAATTTTTCACAGTTGCAGTTTATGCTACTACACATGCAAAATTCCCTTAACATCCCTACTGCTGTTGCTGCTGCTAAGTTGCTTCAGTTGTGTCCGACTCTGTGCAACCCCATAGATGGCAGCCCATCAGGCTCCCCCGTCCCTGGGATTCTCCAGGCAAGAACACTGGAGTGGGTTGCCATTTCCTTCTCTAATGCAGGAAAGTGAAAAGTGAAAGTGAAGTCGCTCAGTCGTGTCTGACTCCCAGCGACCCCATGGACTGCAGCCCACCAGGCTCCTCTGTCCATGAGACTCTCCAGGCGAGAGTACTGGAGTGGGCTGCCGTTGCCTTCTCCTAACATCCCTACAGATGATATCTTTTGGAGTCTGTGGAAAGGCTGTGATGTAGTTTGATAGGCTGGCAGCTGTGATTTGATTCTACATTTAGGTTCACATTTTCTTAGGGCTCAATCTGTTAGCAATGTCATAGATTTTGTTAGGGCTATGCCAATTTCTGCCTAACAGGAGATAAAAGGGGAATCTGTATGCCTAGAGTGGAGTTTGAATCTCTGGTAATAGGTTGCAAGTAAGGAGATACAAGTAACTATGGTGGCCAGGGTAACCCAGAAAACAGTGAGAACTCCAGAATCCTGGTCAGGATTTGATCAAATATGCTAGTCAAACTACAAGGCAACTGCTGAATAAAGAGGCTGTACTGACTATAGTCTGAGTAACATTATTTCATCAAGCCTTTGATAAATATCCAAGCTTTTTCCTTAGGTAGTTTTTTTTTCTTAAAAGTCTCTATTCCTCTGAGGCAATACTAAAAGATAAAAAGTGTACAACACACACTTCAAGTTGTTTCCCAGGCAATGGAGAACCTAGGCAGTGTGGTTAGTCTTGCCAGATCCATTGCCGTGGTGGTAGCTTCTCCATAAGTTAACTGCTTGAAAGCAATTTATTTACATTCCCACTTCTTAGATCTAGTGGGTAGTGCACTTCTGACATATGTGCACAACACAAAAGCTGTGATTCAGTTAAAATATGAAGCAAATACAGTACCCTGAGGTAGAACCACGCATCCAGAAGGAAATTTTGCTTGCAGAAATTCTTTGAGAGGAATCTTCTACTTAACATCTTCAGCATTCTGCTGTCAGAACTGTTCCCTTTGGAGAATACACGTGGGCTATGAAAGAATGTAGATCTTTTCTTGGTGGAACTAAATGGTATGATTAGCAACTATGTTTGATAAAGCTACCAGATTTGTTCCAATCCACCATGTGGTATAAAAATCTTCTTTCAAGGACATTGGTTTTGGAAGCCAGAAGCCAGAATCTAGTAATTAACTTGTGTGTTAGCATAAATGGCCATAGCCTGAAGGAATTCCCACACCCACAAAAGCTCCCAAATAGATCATAGATCATATAATTAATATTACAAAATGGCTGACTGTGTGTTTCTCTTGGCCAGGATTCCCTGCCTCTTTGTTTGCATTCTCTACTTAGCTAGTAAGGTTTTGTGAAATTTTCAAAACAAATTCCATGTTACTTTCCTCCCCTGCAAATATAGGTATGTACCCTTTGTTACAGGAAGGGTTGCAGATGGTGGAAAAGAGGATGTAACAGAATGAAATAAACAATGACGTTTTGCAAGTCCTGAAAAGTTGACTTCCTATAACACTTAATACCAGGTTGATTAATTTTGCACTTAATATAACGTCTAGGACTGGATTAAACTATTTCACATATGTGTGCTTTGTCTCCCACCACTCTAGTTATTTGCTGCTAGAGCAACTACATGGCCTAACTTTTCTTTTGTGAAATGGTGTGACCACGTTCGAGTGTAGTTTAGCAGTTTCTTAAAAAGTTAGATAATCTTGGAGAAAAAAGGATAGTTAGAAGGCTGCCTAGGTGGCTTAGTGGTAAAGAATCCACCTGCCTCTGCAGGAGATGCAGAAGATGTGGGTTCAATCCCTGGGTCAAGAAGATCTCTTGGAGAAAGAAATGGCAACCCACTCCAGTATTCTTGCCTGGGAAATCCCAAGGACAGAAGAGCCTGGAGGGCTACAGTCCATGGAGATGCAGAGAGTTGGACATGACTGAGTGAGCATGCAAAAGTAAAAAATAAGGACATTTGAAAGAAATATTAACTTTAGTTAATAATAATGCATCAATTTTGGTTCTTTCATTTTAACAAAAATACCATAGTAACTTAAGATGCTAATAACAAGAACAACTGGGTATTGGGGGTATGTACAAACTTTCTCTATGATCTGCTATAAACTGAATGTTTATTCTTCCTTCCCCAATTCATTTGTTGAAATCCTAACCCCCTAATGGTATGGTACTAGAAGGTGGGGCTCTGGGGAGGTGCTTAGTTCATGAGAAAGGTGCTCTAATAAATAAGATTTGTTGTTATTGTTTAGTCGCCGTGTTGTATCCGAGTCTTATGTGACCCAATGGACTGTAGCCCATCTGGCTCCTCTGTCCATGGGGTTGTCCAGGCAAGCATACTGGAGTGGGTTGTCATTTCCTTCTTCAGGGGATCTTCCTGACCCAGGAATTGAACCTGTGTCTCCTGATTGGCAGGCGGATACTTTACCACTGAGCCAACAGAGACTGTAATGAATTAAGATTAGTGCCCTTATAAAAGACACTCCAGAGAGCTCTCTGGCCTCTTTTGCCATGCTAGGACCAGTGAGAATGCAGCACGAAAACAACCATCTATCAACCAAGAAGTGGGTCCTCATCAGCCACTGAATGTGCTGGTGGCTTGATTTTGGACTTCCCAGGCTCTAGAACTATGATAAATAAATGTTGTTTAACCCACTAATCTATGAAATTTATAGCACCCAGAGAGAATAGGAGACTATCTATCTTTATAATTTTTCTGTAAATCTAAAATTATTCTTAAAAGAGTTTTACCCAAAAAAAGCTTACAAAGAATTAATATAGTTAAATGTATACCGACTATCTGAGTCATCAATTATATGTCTAGATATTTATCCAAGAATAAAGGAAATATATATGCAAACAAAGATGCAAACATGTATGTCCAGAGCAGCTTTATCTGTAATAGACCTCAAACTGGAAACAACCCAAATGTCCATCAACAAGTGAATGGATAACCAAACTGTTTACATCCATATAACAAAATACTACTCAGCAATAAAAATAGTGAACTACTGATACATGTAACAAGACAGATAAATCTCAAAATAGTCATTTTTAAGAAAAAGAGAATATATACAACATGATTCTGCTTATCTAAGACTATAAAATGCAAACTGATTGACAGTGACAGGAAGATGAGTGTTTCAAAAGAAGAGGGGCATTAACAAGGGGTACCAGGAAACTTGTGGGTAATTTATCTGTTCAATATCTTGATCATGGTGATGCTTTCATAGGTAGATACATGTATTAATCAGTCCTTACAGATTGTATACTCTAAACTGTGTGTTTATTGTATGTCAATTATGTGTCAATAAATTTGTTTTTTTTTTTTAAAGTCCAACTAGTCATGTATGGGAGATAGGAATTAATTATCTTAGGCTCATATAACTACTACCCTTGATCATGAAACATAGCTCTGTGCTTTTTGGTAGTGGAAAATTTGCTACTTTGTACCATTCTACCTACTACTGGCTCTTTGAGGACCAGTTTCTTTCCCTGAAAAATTAAGAGTGACCATTGAAGTCTTCTATAAGCAAATATATGAGAATAATTTTAAACATGTATCTTCTGGAATAATTTAAAATAAATTTATTTGCATTAATTTCATAAACCTTAAGTTGAAATTGTCTAATAAAGTATTACTTATTAGGAGCCTTAAAGATTAAATGTATGCAGGTCAGGAAGCAACAGTTAGAACTGGACATGGAACAACAGACTAGTTCCAAACAGGAAAAGGAGTACGTCAAGGCTGTATATTGTCACCCTGCTTATTTAAATTCTATACAGAGTACATCATGAGAAACGCTGGGCTGGAAGAAGCACAAGCTGGAATCAAGATTGCTGGGAGAAATATCAATCACCTCATATATGCAGATGACAACATCCTTATGGCAGAAAGTGAAGAGGAACTAAAGAGCCTCTTGATGAGAGTAAAAGAGGAGAGTGAAAAAGTTGGCTTAAAGCTCAACATTCAGAAAATGAAGATCATGGCATCTGGTCCCATCACTTCATGGGAAATAGATGGGGAAACAGTGGAAACAGTGGCTGACTTTATTTTTCTGGGCTCCAAAATCACTGCAGATGGTGATTGCAGCCATGAAATTAAAAGACTCTTGCTCCTTAGAAGGAAAGTTATGACCAACCTAGGCAGCATAAAAGCAAAGACATTACTTTGTCCACAAAGGTCCATCTAGTCAAGGCTATGGTTTTTCTAGTGGTCATGTATGGATGTGAGAGTTGGACTATAAAGAAACCTGAGCACTGAAGAACTGATGCTTTTGAACTGTGGTGTTTGGAGAAGACTCAAATTGTATAGAGATTCCTCTTGGGGTGACAAAAAATTTCTGGAACAATAGCATGGTGGTGTTTGCACAATATTGTGCTCAGTTGTTAAGTGGTGTCTGACTCTTTGCAGTCTGATGGACTGCAGCCTTCCAGGTTCCTCTGTCCATGCAATTTTCCAGGCATGAACATTGTGAATGTATTAAATGTCACTGAATTGTACACTTTAAAACAGTGCATTTTAGGTTACAATATGGTATCCATCACACCAAAACCCACCCGTACACTTTAGTTTTTACCGTTATTACTCTATACCCCCAGGCCTAAGCAAACACTGATGTATTGTGGTCTGTATAGATTGGCCTAGTCTAGATATTTCATATAAATGAAATCATATAGTATGTGGTCTTTTGTCACTAACTACTTTCACTGAGAATGTTTTCAAGGTTCATCCATGTTGTAGTGTGTATAACTACTTCATTCATTCCTTTATATGTGCAACACTATTCCACTCTGTGAGTATACCAAATTTTATTGATCTATGCATCAGTTAATGGTCATTTAGGCTATTTCCACCTATTCTCTATTATGAATAATGCTACTGTGACTATTTATATGGGCTTCCCTGGTGGCGCAAATGGTAAAGAATCTGGCTGCAATGCAGGAGACCTGGGTTTGATCCCTGGGTTGGGAAGATTCCCGGAAAAGGGAATGGCTACTCACTTTATATACAAGTTTTTTTGTGGATATATGTTTTTATTTCTCTTAGTTATATCTAGGATGAGAATTGTTGATAACTGTTAATCATTTGAGGAATTTCAGAAAGTGCACCATTTTACATTCCCACCAGCAGTGTACGAGGGTTCCAATTTCTTGGCATCTTTGCCAGCACTTGTTGTAATCTGACATTTTGATTATAACCATCCTAGTGAGTATGAAGTCTTATCATATGGTTTTGATTCACTTTTCCTTGGTGACTAATAGTGTCAGATACATTTTCTTTTTTTTTTTTTGTACTTTTTTTCCCCTAGAAATATCCTCATATAGATAATATTTTTGCATAGATTCTCAGGGGATTAACAGACCCTCAGAGTTATGAATCTCTAGAGAGGTTATTGGGTAGACACATGAAAAGAAACTGTCATGGCAGTTATTATAAATTAATAATATAAATGATAGTAAATAATATGCATATTTTTTGTTTTACACTGCTATATATTCAACAAGCAAAGTGAAAAAAAACCACATTTTAACATTAGCTGCACTAAAATACTGATTTACTTTCCATTTCATGATTCTTAATAGGGGTGGAGTCCCAATTCCTATTGAAATGAGAAAAGTATATTATATGTCATCATCTCTGAAATCAAAGGGTAACCCCACAGACTGAATGAGGTAGAAAAGATTGCCTCTTACAAATTGTACAAAACGGGATCATATACATAGGATTAGAAAACCAGCAGAATAGATGCCTATATCCGTGTAAGAGGAGAGTGAAGAGGTTGAGGGATGTGTTCACTTGAAAGTCACTTTCAGGATGAGCAGTGGGTACTGGGAAAAAATAAACATTATTCAACAAGAGTCAACAGTTATTTTGACGAGTACTAGCTTATTACTGCCACCACAGCTTTGCCCCTATGACATATGAAAGTTGTCTGTTCCCAGGGAATAAATGAGTATTTTTCCTGTGGTCTGAAGTCACCTATAAAGTTTGGATCTTTGCTGGGACTGGAGAAACAGTGGCCTAAGCTTTGGGCAGCTTTGAAGGAATCATTATAACTCATGGCATATTCTTAGAACCTGAGAAAACTTCCTTATATTGGAAGTTTATACATTTGCATTTCTTAAGGCAGGCAGCCTCACTCTCTTCACTAGATCAGCTTTTAGAAAATGGAATGATTCGGAGTTGCAATTAAAATTCTAGGCAGAAGCTCTTCTAGGATGTTCCATTGCTTAACTAAAAAACAGCATGGAAAAGTAAGCAATTCAAGTTCTGTACCTTATTTCACCTTCTCTAATGTGACCTGCAAGTTCCTCAATAAACTTTTCCCCTTTCATCCAGTAGATCATTGGTCCGGACTCTCCACTGAATCCAAAGAAAGCTTTGCAAGGGATGTTCAGAGGCTTACCTGAGAATGGCAGAGAGAAAAAACATTAGCAAATGGCTCTGGTTATCACTGGGAGACAGAAAAGGACCATTTAACATCCAAAGGAAAACTCAGAAGTGACCCATTTTCAACTCTTCTTCCAATCATCTTATCACTCACTGTAAATGAGAAAATTTTTAAATGGTTACAAGGGCTTCTGGGAAATTTTAAAAGTCAATTTATTATCAAAAATGAGAAAGTAAAGGAAGTACCAAGTTTTTAGAACTGCTGATTTTTACTGCTTCCCTGTTATGAACTAACATGAAAAAATAAAATAGAATCCTCTTTTATTTTCCTTGTTTGAGAATATTAATAACTGCTTATTTGGACCTGCCTTTGAAGTTAATGTTAATCAAAGTATAAGTTAATTTTTGATTGAGAAACATAGACTATCCACTATTACTAAGACTGAATAGGGAAATTTTAGTTCTGATTATTGCATATTCTAAGAAAAACTGGATACTACAAATCAAAGAAGAATTTTATAATTACAAAAATATCTATAGAAAGTACATGGAGCAAAAACTCAGTCTAACCATATCTTCAATCTCTTTGTGTCACCTATAGTACTTAAGTAATTCTAGGCAATACTGTAGCTTTCTACTATGCATCTTTAATTACAGCTAGAAATATTTTAATTATAAATGTATCATAAACTGTACAAGCAATTATTTTATGCCAGCATTGATTCTATTTTTTAATATAAATTTATTTATTTTAATTGGAGGTTAGTTTACAATATTGTATTGGTTTTGCCATATATCAACATGAATCCACCATAGGTATACACGTGTTCCCAACCTGAACCCCCCTCTCCTCCCTCCTCGTACCATCCCTCTGGGTCATCCCAGTGCACCAGCCCCAAGCATCCTGTATGATGCATCGAACCTGGACTGGCGACTCATTTCATATATGATATTATACATGTTTCAATGCTGTTATAGAACAGTCTTTTGATTCTATTTTCTTCTTTCGAAGTAGATAAGTAAGGGAAGAATGGTATAAAGAGCACAATCTTGACATTCCTGACAAAGGAATCCCCAAACTCATAAATCATAATATATCACTTTCTGTATAGCATGCAATTTTTGCCCTGGTTGGAACATTAGATGAAGCAATTTCAAGAATATTTTTCCTTGAAGAGTACATGGTAAAGTTGTTCCCACAATCACTCTGAGCTATGGACAATTTCTCCTTTCTATTCTTAAACTGATCCAAAACTTCCATGTTCTAAGAACCATTACTTTCTGAAAACCTTTCTATTTAATCATGACTAGCAGATGGCTTGCTTTGAGGACCATTTACACCAAGAAAGTTTTAATTGGAGTTAGTGTCTACACTGTGACAAACAGGAAATTGAGAAAACCTCATAGATATATGGATGCTGGGTGATAGGCTGGGCTTAACCATAATAAATGACTGTTACCAAATACTGGTATTTTTATTTTATTTTTTTAGGAATACTAAAGACTATTTATCAATAATTCTAAAGATGTTCAAATTCTTAAGGTTTATTTTAAAAATGATTTAGGTTTACCCAAGGCAGTAAGTGACTACACGTGATGAGATTATATTTCTAATAGGGAAATTTGGCTATGACACATAGGTTAGTTACCATCTTTTATTCAAATGTGTTTTTTTTTCATTTCACATATGATATTTTACATGTTTCAATGCCATTCTCCCATATCATCCTGCCCTCTCCCTCTCCCATAGAGTCCAAAAGACTGTTCTATAAATCCGTCTCTTTTTCTGTCTCGCATAGAGGGTTATCATTACCATCTTTCTAAATTCCATATATATGTGTTAGTATACTGTATTGGTGTTTTTCTTTCTGGCTTACTTCACTCTGTATAATGGGCTCCAGTTTCATCCATCTCTTTAGAACGGATTCAAATGTATTCTTTTTAATGGCTGAGAAATATATACCACAGCTTTCTTATCCATTCATCTGCTGATGGACATCTAGCTTGCTTCCATGTCCTGGCTATTAGTGCTGTGATGAACATTGGGGTTACATGTGTCTCTTTTGATTTTTATAACGCAAACTTCTCTCTCAGCAAAATGACATGTCATGGACCTTTGGGATCATTCAATTATTGTCAAAAGTTTTTATATCAACATTCTTTTATATTAATATATGTCTAACACAAATCTGAAACAAGATTATTAATTGTTGCTTTGAACATGCGTTTTGTGATACAAGCTTGTGTGAAAAATAGAAAACAGCTTTGTATAGCTAAGAGATTTGAATCCTTGTTTGGATCTATCATTAAAAATTAGACTATATGGCCCTGGGTAGATTACCAAGCTTTTTACTAACTGATTTCTCATATATGTAGTAAGAGTGGTAATAATACTTTGGAGGCTCAGACAAGATAATCTCTACAAAATTCAAAATTCGAAAGTCCCATCCAAATTTATCATGGTTGTGTTTTCCTTCTAAGGCTTGGTCTTTCAACAAGTAAAGTTTGAGACATAATCCTATGTGTCAAATTAGATAGATAAGTGCTTATTAATATTTGACCCTGTCAATCTCTTGTCCTCTTATTTATGAGTTTTAAGGGGGAATATTCTTATCAATAGTCTATAAATATTTCCTGGATTCTAGAGTAGGTGTGATTCATCCAAGCAGGCCCTTTCTTCTATAAATCTGAACCTTGGGTCTTTTTTATGATTTATTGTTCTTCATTTCCATGAAATTGAAGGTATTACAGAATGTCACAGTAGATAGCAAAAGATTCAGAGACTGATAAACATTATTATAAGGATCCTAGTTGCTAAAACTACCAGAATATACATTTATACAAATAAAGTCTAGTTTCATTCCTTTGGGCTATGTTGAAAGAATATATCCAATAAAATACCTTTTTGTGTGTGGGTATCCGCCTGCAATGCAGGAGACCCCAGTTCGAATCCTGGGTGGGAAGATCCCTTGGAGAAGGGACAAGTTACCCACTCTAGTATTCTTCAGCTTCCCTGGTGGCTCAGACAGTAAAGAGTCTGCCTGCAGTGTGGGAGACCTGGGTTCAATCCATGGGTTGGGAAGATCCCCTGGAGGAGGGCATGGCAACCCACTCCAGTATTTTGGCCTGGAGAATCCCCATGGAGTGAGGAGTCTGGCAGGCTACAGTCCATGGACTTGCAAAGAGCTGGACATGACTGAGCGGCTAAATACAGCATACAGCACCGCATGTGGGTACTCAGGCCTGGTTTGATTTCAATAGAAAAAGAAAATTATAGCAATGTGCAAAAAGGCGCCTCCTTGAAGTGATCTGTCAAAAATGACAGTCTCTGCCCTTTCCTTGATACTACATAATGGGTACTGACTATTGCAGCCATTTCTCCTGGAAATATTTTTACTCTCCCATCAGACAGGTTTTTGTTAAATAAATGCAAGAGACATGTTTCAGCAGCCTAGATTCTTCAAATGCTGAGCAAATATCCTGAAGCCTCTGTTAACAGCCAAAAGAGGGAAACAGGCCAATTATCATACACAATACTCTGAGGAGAGTCCCAAAATGATCAGCTCTTGTGCCAGATAGTGAGAATCGATATGTGCCAGGTTGTGGGCACCTCTTCTCTCAAAAGGCCTGGGAGAGATCTCAGCGTTGATTGAGCAAATTACCTGAAACAGAGTCTCTCCAGGCTTTTCTCAAATTTGGCTTCTGTGCATATGCCAACTCCTGTGGACAGGGAGGCCTGGCGTGCTGCGATTCATGGGGTCGCAAAGAGTCGGACACCGCTGAGCGACTGAACTGACTGATCTACCAGTTCCGTTTGCTACTGCATTGTTTTGTTTCCAGATGTTTTCAAAATCATTCCTTACTAGTAGAGATGATCAACTCATATTTATATCTAAAGAGGATTTTACAGTAGGTTGAAGACCATCAACATAAAACTAACTCTTTCTCAATGTTTTGTGCTATTCTCAAGGTAATGGCTTTAGACATATCTCCCTTTTAGGTTCCGTCTGTATTACTGGCAATTTCTCTATCAGTTTAAGTCTAGTTAACAAAACATATGTTCATACAAAGACTTAGAGATGGATGTTCATAACAGCTTTATTTGTGATAGCCAAAAGCTGGAAACAGTCCAAATGTTTGAAAGAATAGATGAAAGGATACTCTGGTACATCCATACAAAAAATATTTATCAAGGATGAACTACTGATAAATATCACAACAAATGAGTTTCAAAATTTCAAAACAATTCTACTAAGCTAAAGAGGCCAAACAAAAGGGTACATGTTTTGTGATTCTATTTATATAACATTCTAGGGAGTTAAAATTAATCTATAGCTTCTCAGCAATTTGAACATCTGTATGTGATCCAACCACTCCATATGAAAGCCTATTTCTATATAAAGACTTGTACTCAAATACTCATACCAGTGTTAGTTTTCCCAAGTTAGGGAAATTTTTAGTCATTATTTCTTCAAATAATTTGTGTCGCCTTTTCTCTCATTCTTCTGGGACTCCCTATGATGCAAAATGTTAGCCTGTTTGATGTTATCACACAAATGTCTTAAACTTATCTTCACTTTTTTCCCAATTCTTTTTCTATTTGCTGCTTTGATTGGATGACTCTCTTGCCTTGTATTCAGGGTCACTTATCCTTTCTCTGTTTCATCTAGTCTGCTATTGAACCCCTCTAGTGTATTTTTCACTTCAGTTACTGTATTCTTCAGCTCTGTGACTTGTTTGGTACTTCCTTACATTCTTTATCTCTTTGTTAACGTTCTCATCTTGTACTTATCAATTCTTCTCCCAAATTTGGTGAGTAGTTTTATGACCATTACTTTGAATTCTTTATCAGGTAAATTACTTATCTCCATTTCATTAAGGTTTTTTTTTTCTGAGATTTTATTTTGTTATTTTGCTTGGAACATATTCTTCTGTTTCTTTATTTTGCTTCACCCTTTGTGTTGATTTCTATGCATCAGATAGAACCACCACTGCCTCCAGTCTTGAAGTGGTGGCCTCATGTAGGATATGAACTTTGTTGTTCCTCTTGCCCTAGTTTTTATTTGTCTCTCAAACCTTTTACTTGCCCAAGCAGTCTATTATATTTTTAATTGTTGTTGTTCAGTCACTCAGTCGCTCAGCCATATCCGACCCTGCCACCACTTGGACTACATCACGCCAGGCTACAATGTCCTTGACCAACTACTGGACTTTGCTTAAACTCATGTCCACTGAGTCAGTGATGCCATCCAACTATCTCATCCTCTGTCATCCCCTTCTCCTCCTGCCTTCAACCGTTCCCTGCATCAGAGTCTTTTCCAGTGAGTTGGCTCTTCACATCAGGTGGGCAAAGTATTGGAGCTTCAGCATCAGTCCTTCCAATGAATATTCAGGGTTGATTTCCTTTAGGATTGATTGGTTTGATCTCCTTGCAGTCCAAGGGACTCTCAAGAGTCTTCTCCAACACCACAGTTTGAAAGCATCAATTCAACGCCCAGCCTTCTTTATGGTTCAACTCCCGCATCAGTACATGACTGCTGGAAAAACCATAGCTTTGACTATATCAAGCCATAGCTTTAACCTTTGTTGGCAAAGTGATGTCTCTGATTTATTAATATGCTATCTAGGTTTGTCATAGCTTTTCTTCCAAGAAGCAAGTTTCTTTTAATTTCATGGCTGTAGTCACTGTCCGCAGTGGTTTTGGAGACCAAGAAAATAAAGTCTGTCACGCTTTTCATTGTTTCCCCATCTATTTGCCATGAAGTGTTGGGACCAGATGCCATGATCTTAGTTTTTTGAATGTTGAGTTGTAAGCCATGTTTTTCACTCTGTTTCACCTTCATAATTTTTAATAGCTCCTAGTAATTTTGGATGTGCCAAGTCTTATCAGTGTCCCGAAGGGGAATACCATAGTTAGCACTTAGATTCAGGCTGTTTGGAACTCAGACTCTCAAGCAGCAGCTTTTAAAGTATGGGTATATAACACTCCTGTGAATCCACAAGTGTAATTCTGCTAGCCACCAGAGTCAGGCAATCTGGTGGTGTCTGCTGGGGAAACCTGTGGTTCCAGATGAATCTATAAGCTCCTTACTGGGAGACACGAGTGAGCTGGACTGAGGCAGAGGGGGAGAGCACATGGATGATGTTCCCTGGCCTGCATTCCCTGGGAATACCTCCAGAGCCTTTAGGTGTGAGCCAAACCTGAAGCCGAAGCCCCAGGCGTGGCAAGTATGCCTCTTTCACTGAAAGATGGGATGTGTTCCAGTCTGTTGTCTGTGCAATGCTCTGGAGGTGGTAGTGTGTCAGTAATACTCTCTTCAATTGTTACAGTCCCATGGGATTCAGGGTCACAAGTTCTCTGACTCCCAGAACTGGATGATCAAGGGGCATTTCCTGGCAACAGCTACAAAAACCAAAGCAGCAGATGTAAAATCTGGGAAACCAGAAACAAGAAAGACTTCCCCTCTGAAAGATACTGGTGCTCTGGGATGTGAAAGAGGGAGAGGGCAAAGACAGTGCCAGCACTCTGAGATCTCTGGAAAGGTTTGTAGTCAGCCTTTAGGTGTGTTTACTTAGAAGGCTGCTCCTCAGACTGTAGCCATGATGATAAACTAACAGGCCTCTTTCATGGACAGATTGAACTCCTGGGTCTTCTGTGTCTTCTTGTGCCCTGAGCGTGGTAGCTGTTTAAAAGCTCTTTCTCTATTGGTTATAGCCCTTTGGGATGTTCGAGTGTAAGCCCCACTGACCCCCAGAGCCAGGTGATGTAGAGGTATCCACTGTAAGCAGCTTCCAAAAGCAAGGTACCAGATGTAAAAACTGGGTACCAGACACACGTGAAAGCTCCTCTCTGGGAGACACTGGTATTCTGGAGCAGGTAGAGGGAAAGTGAAAGATGGTACTCACTGAAAAAGCGAAAAAAAAAATAATGCCTTTCAGCTTTAGCAGGGAAAGAGAGTGTAAGAATGGCACCCTACTGCCTCTGTCCCTAGGACACTGGTGCTTTCACAGAACTAGAACAAATACTTTCACAATGTGTATGGAAATACAAAAAAACTCGAATAGCCAAAGCAATCTTGAGAAAGAAGAATGGAACTGGAGGAATCAGCCTGCCTGACTTCAGGCTCTACTACAAAGCCACAGTCATCAAGACAGTATGGTACTGGCACAAAGACAGAAATATAAATCAGTGGAACAAAATAGAAAGCCCAGAGATAAATCCATGCACCTATGGACACCATATCTTTGACAAATGAAGCAAGAATATACAGTGGAGAAAAGACAATCTCTTTAACAAGTGGTGCTGGGAAAACAGGTCAACTACGTGTAAAGAATGAAACTAGAACACTTTCTAACACCATACACAAAAATAAACTCAAAATGGATTAAAGATCTAAATGTAAGACCAGAAACTATAAAACTCTTAGAGGAAAACATAGGCAAAACATTCTCCGACATAAATCACAGCAGGATTCTCTGTGACCCACATCCCAGAGTAATGGAAATAAAAATAAAAATAAACCAATGTGACCTAATTAAACCTAAAAGCTTTTGCACAATGAAGGAAAGTATAAGCAAGGTGAAAAGACAGCCTTCAGAA
Source organism: Neotragus moschatus (assembly GCA_006410615.1). Classification (NCBI taxonomy): domain Eukaryota; kingdom Metazoa; phylum Chordata; class Mammalia; order Artiodactyla; family Bovidae; genus Neotragus; species Neotragus moschatus. Next base: position 1,202,885 of record SJYA01003986.1, on the reverse strand, counting down.
TGGGAAAAAAATAATAGCAAACGAAGCAACTGACAAAGAACTAATCTCAAAAATATACAAGCAACTCCTGCAGCTCAATTCCAGAAATATACATAACCCAATCAAAATATGGGCCAAAGAACTAAACAGAGATTTCTCCAAAGAACATATACAGATGGCTAACAAACACATGAAAAGATGCTCAACATCACTCAGCATCAGAGAAATGCAAATCAAAACCACAATGAGGTACCATATCACACCAGTCAGANATATACATAACCCAATCAAAATATGGGCCAAAGAACTAAACAGAGATTTCTCCAAAGAACATATACAGATGGCTAACAAACACATGAAAAGATGCTCAACATCACTCAGCATCAGAGAAATGCAAATCAAAACCACAATGAGGTACCATATCACACCAGTCAGAATGGCTACGATTGAAAAGTCTACAAGCAATAAATGCTGGAGAGGGTGTGGAGAAAAGGGAACTTTCTTACACTGTTGGTGGGNTGTGAGGGACTATGGATTTTTTTTTATTTTAATTTTAATTTTTATTTTCATCTCAGGTGTACATGAGTTCCCAATCTTGAACCATCCCCCCCCCCCACCTCCCACTCCACATCAACTCTCTGGATCATCCCCGTGCACCAGTCCCAAGCATCCTTTATCCTGAACCAAAGGGACTATGGATTTTATAAAGCCCACAGATAACCAGCAAGGCTCCACTTTTTCCACACAGTTGTTCTTCATTCTTTGTTTTTCTCTTTAAACAATGTCAACAAACCTCTTTCACTGTCTCTTTTAAGTTGCCCTATTCTATTTCTTGGGATGCAATGTTTTCTATCTGTGCCAGTGGAAACACATGCATGGTGGTTCATTTTCTTGTGAGGTTTGTAATTTTGTTACTGTATTTGCATCTACAGTAAGGATTGTTTTCTTTGGGAGCCGTGGGTGGTGAGGGCTGTGGAGGCATTCCCTCAGAGTGGCTCCAAGTTTGCCTCTGCCAAGTCCTTACAAGTTTCCCTGCTTTGGAAACTGTGTTTCTGTTAGTTTCTTAGCTTGGGGGTTCCACCACATGTGGGTTGTGTGAATTTAAAGTCCACGTCTATGTTTGGTACAAGTTTAGAGTTCCGATTTCTCTGGAGTGTCTCTTCATTCATGGCCATGACCCTGGACAGAGTGGACATTTCCTGGCCACTTTCCTAGACCAATGTGCAGAATTTTCTAGTTCTTGTTTCAGGAACTAGAGTTTCAGACTTCATAGATCATTCAAGCTTCGAGATTTTTGCTGGGATTTCAGCTCTAGCTGCACACTTCGCACAGATCTGTGGTTCTATGGTCTGACCCTGAGCTCAAGCCCTTAGACTTTTAAGGTGCTTATCTGATCCTGATATCCTCAGGCGGTATTTAGCTTCAGTTTATGCTCCCTTCTCTGGGTTTGAGTTCCCTTTTCATTTCTAAAGCTTAGGAATTTCCCCTACTTGCTATCATGCTGAGCTAAGCATGTACAATCTTTGTTTTATTTTGGCCAGTATTTCTCTGCGTTTAGAACCAGAGATGATTCTTTACCAGTCTATCCTATTTACCAGTTGTATAAAGTTTCACCACCAAAACCCTCAAGCCATATATCTTAGGCCTGAATGATCAAGTTAATTTTACTTTCATCTGAGGAGTTAAAGCTAAAATTTCTATTCCTGTTACTGCTAACATAAATGAAAGTTCTTTCTTCCCTGGGCTCACACTTAGATTTGACCTTTACAAGACGAGATGAAAAGAGGAGTGGATATTTGTGATGCCATTGTAAAAGCCACTCACCTTCCTGCTGTGCTTTATGTACTTAAGCTTGTAGCTTCAACTTTCAAGAGCTTTATTCCTTCAGAAGAGGGTGCGTAATTAGGGCACACACCTTTTACTTATTTGCTCATGAGGTGCTGAGTGCCCTGATCACATGCTCCAGTCACATGCTTGTAACATTAACACTGAGTAACGTTGAGACACACAAAACATAGGGGTATGTGTCGCGTTCTTTCACTTGTGAGACACATTTTAAGAAGTTTGGTCTAAAATACAGTGAAGTTTGTAAATTATTTCCTCAACAACTTATAGCAGAGCTGAAGTTAAAATTATATTAATGTCACACTTCTACGAATTCAACTATGCCTTTTCTTGAGTGAAAGGGAAAGAATGGAGTCATAACTTGCATATGGGGAATCCCCATTAAGAGTGCCTGATATTGAATGTCATCTGTCCAGTGTTAAAAAAGGAAAAAGTTTAAAATAAATTTATATTAAAAAATTTTTTTAAAAAGGAAGAAATTGAGAACCACCAATCTAGGGATGTGATTTTCTTGAGCTGAACAAAAACATATTCCTCCACTTTGAAAAATTACACACACAAAACAGCTCAGGTGTGGTTGAAACACAAGCTAGTTCTTCATTGCTCACACTGGCCTTTCCTATCAGTCATCTCATATGCTAAGTAACCATTTGTAGCCCAA
>SJYA01003986.1:1173209-1190673 GCA_006410615.1 Neotragus moschatus | reverse complement strand
TCATGACATTTCTTTGCTTCAGAATATAAAATGGCTTCATTTGGTATTATAAATATACCAATAAAAGTGGTTCTCAATGGCGGGGGTTTACCCCAGATGGGGACATTTGGCAGTATCTGGAGACATTTTTGGTTGTCACAACTGGCGGAGGGAGTGTTCTTGGCATCTAGTGGGTAGAGGACAGGGGTGCCTGTTAAACATCCTGCAACACACAGGACAGGGAGGCCCCCGCAGCAGAGAATTCTGTGGGGCCAGCTGTCAGCAGGTATTGAAGTTGAGAAACTCTGTTCTAGATTTAGCGGGCTTTCATGTCCTGATCTCAACTTTCTTTTTTAACCTTGTTTTCTGCTACCTTCTGACAACTTAGAAAATGTAAACTACTTCTTATTTCATGTATATGTTCCATACTTTCTCATTGCCTTGATTTTGCTTAACTTGAAATGTTTTTTTCTCATCTTTTCACATTCTTTCTGTTAAAGACTAAACTATATATAACTTCCTCCATAAAAATCTTCCCTGGTCCTTACAACTAGATCATCACTTTCTCTTCTCAAGTCTCATAAAAATTTGTATGTATGTTATTTAAAAATATATACATTATTTTGGGAAAGTCTGACTGTTAGACTATGAAGCAGCTGTGAGAAAAAGTACACTAAGTTTGGAGTTCTAAGACTTATGACTCTACTATTTATTAACTATGTTTGATCTTGGACATGTCATTGAATCTCACTGGTCTTCAAATTTTTCATCACTAAATTGGGATAAATAATACTTCTTAAAGATGGTGAGAGGAGTAAGCAAAGTTATACAAATGAAAGTGCTTTTTTAGGTTTTAAAGCACAGTGCCCATGTGAGAGATTGCTATTTTTATTGCAAGGGGAATTAGCCCTTGAAAGGCAGGTAAACCTTCTGTTTAACCTTGTGTGGGGAATAAGAAATGCATTGACCATACTGCAAGTTTTCTGGTTGACCTTGTGTGAAGGCTGGGAATATGCTTAAGTCTAATTTTCCTCATGAACAGTACAGTATGTTCTTTATGACTTGTATCTACCCACTGTGGTGGTAAAGAAAACACTTCCTTCCTCTGGAAAAGAAAGAGAGCAGGTGAGTTCACCAGCTAATTATTCACAACAGGATTGCCAGCGGCAACAAGAGAGCTGCAAAACAATGTTTTCAGTCAAATGCATCCAACTCATAAAGAAAGCCATAATGTGCTTCCAGTTACTGGCAAGGGCATTTCTAGAAGTGTCCTTGCCATTTCATAATCCCCAGAATGCAAGTTTCCTTTGGTAGCCAAAGTTTGGGAATAAAATAGAGGACAAGAAGAAGAAACCTAACAGGGTTCTTATTTTTTGATGACAGTTTGTCATATGCGGGGAGGCCTATTTTGTCTAACACCAACACCTATGGAAATTAAATATGGATAAGAGGCCCTGGAGCTTGATATTATAACTATACAGATGTTTCACACTAGAGGTCACTCTTGCAATCTAAGAACAAAATTCTGAAAATAAGAAGACACAGCAAAACAAAACAAAAGCAAACACCCATCAACAACAACACAACACGGACATGACATCAATGCCAAAATTGGGGATATAGTTTTTTTCATTTGAAATCTATGAGGATGCTTTTTAAAATGATCAGATGAATTGGTAATGTAGCGGACAGTTATTACTGAGTGCAGGAGGGGGCTAAAAAATAACAGTTGCTCTTCCTGGCAGGCGGGCAGGTAAACAGCTTATTCTTCCATGACTTGGGACACCAACCCACACTGGAGCGCTCAGCTTGATACAGATCTAACTAGACTGGAATGACATAGGCATTTTAAACTGGAGTTGTTGGTAAGAGGAATTGCAGGAATGGAATTCAATGTATCAATACAGCAAAAAACAACTCTCTGCTCCTGGCTTTCTACAGAAAAGTTGTTTTTATTGTGAAAGTTCAGTTCTTACAGTCAACTGAGTAGATTAGAATCACCCTGCGAGTCACTGTCACAAGGGCTAGGCACGTATTTGTGTCCTCATACTCTTCTCTTGCTTCTCCATACTCTCATTCCTGCTGTCAACTTAATTGGCCTGCATAGGGCATGGAATTCCAGCTATCATTCCTTCCTCAGGTAAATGCATTTTACTTTCATTTGTCCCTTGTTAAAGTCCAGAAACTCCTGGCAGAAGAGCGGTAAGAGATAAAATTATTCTCATCCTTCAAACGTCATTTTTAAGGTAGGTTCTCATTTGGGAACCTGATAATAAAGTTCAAAGGAAGACAGAGAGGACATGTGGCAGAGGCGGAAATACTGATGTGATCCAGGGTAGAGGAAAGACAGGTGTGGGCGGTAAGCCTGACGCACCACTGGGGAATACTTGAGAAGCAGGGGAGTATTGAAAACAAACAACAACAAAACCCAAAAGGATAATAAAGATTTAAAATTGTATCAAGCTAGTAGTATGAAAGAGATTTACAAATCTGGCCTTTTATCTGCAAGTTAAATCAAAACAATTAGGAAGAATACTTTCTCTCTAGGAAAGAAAAGGATAAATAATGAATAATATTAAACTGACTCCAATATATACACACTAGACCAGTAGTAAATGAAAGGAATACTGACACAGTAAGTTTGATCTGTCCAACATATCCTCTTTCTTAATGGCATGTGTAAAACAAAAACAAAACCAAAGAAATGGGGCTTTGGTTTCAAAACCTTGAATGTTTTGTTACCAAAGCATATTAAGAAACTGTCACCATAAAGCCCCACTGGGATTTAAGCACTTTTCAAGAACTTCAACCTCAAGTGCCTGGGAGAATGATAGGCAGCTATACTGGAATAAGGGAAATCAAATTATAGGATTTGAGTCTGGAAGAGTAGGTGAGTCATTTAGGGAAACTATTTTTACAATGTACACCTTTGAAGAAAATCAGATGATATATAAGGTTCTGTCTAAACATGGGAAATCAAGTGGTTGCCTGACTCAGTTATCTCAATAATTCAAGCCCCAAATAGCCCACTCTTTCCTCAGTTTCAGATATAGCCGCCTGCCAAATCTGTCCAGGAAATTGACTTCAGAACTCACTTTTCTCTGAATGCACTGATGGAGCCAAAGGCAGTGCAGAAAAAGTGACTCTTACTGAACAATTTAGCCCACGCCAGTTGATATTGCTACTTTTACTGAACTTCATAACCTTGGGAGAATTTACCTTTTCTTATTAGCAAGAACCACTTCCATAGTGAGTGAACAGTGAGAGAAATTGTTAGAGGGAAAAATTCTGTAGGCAAATAAAGACCAAAAACTAAGGGAAAAAATATGATACTACTGAGAAAAATCAAGTGGCTGCTGGAAGACATTTTAAGGACTAATCTCCCATTCCTTTTACCTAGAAAGGAAAAATTGATGGCTAATTCTCTGTAACCTAAGAGATGCCTGAACTTGGAAACTAAAAAAAATCTAAGCAGTGACCTAGAGAAAAGGACAAGAAGTCCCAACAAGTTTATGTTCAGGGTATGTTTCATCCAAAAGAGATAAAATAAAACCATGTTAAAAATAAGTAAGCTTCACTAAGAAAAGCATCTCACTTCAATTCTGGGATACTTGAGAAGGTCACAGGGAAAAGCAGAGATTTGTCCAAGACTTGAAGAGGATCGATTCCAAACCCCATCCCACAGAGGAATGTAGAAGAAGAAAAAAGGAGCCATGGTAGGTTAAGCTCATCAAATAAGAGAGATAAACTAGAGGGAGAATATCTGGGTTCAGGGCCAAAATGACTTACTCATTTTAAAATTCTATGACAGAGGAGAAATATCTATAAAACTTGTTTTAATTTCACTATAATGTATAATTTATGGAGGCAGAAATTTTAATCTGTGATGTTTATTGCTATACTGCTTGAGCCTAGAAAAATAATTGACACATAGTAGGGCTTCCATTATGCAGAAAGTGAAGAGGAACTAAAAAGCCTCTTGATGAAAGTGAAAGAGGAGAGTGAAAAAGTTGGCTTAAAGCTCAACATTCAGAAAACGAAGATCATGGCATCTGGTCCCATCACTTCATGGCAAATATATGGGGAAACAGTGGNGAGGGAAGGTACGGGGAGGGAGGAGGGAGGGGGTTCAGGATGGGAAATACGTGTATACCTGTGGCAGATTCATGTAGATATATGGCAAAACCAATACAGTATTGTAAAGTAATTAACCTCCAATTAAAATAAATAAATTCATATTAAAAAAAAAAAGCAGAGACATTACTTTGCCAACAATGGCCAACAATGGTCCATCTAGTCAAAGCTATGATTTTTCCAGTAGTCATATATGGATATGAGAGTTGGAAAAGAAAGTTGAGCGCTGAAGAATTGATGCTTTTGAACTGAGGTGTTGGAGAAGATTCTTGAGAGTCCCTTGGACTGCAAGGACATCCAACCAGCCAATCCTAAAGGAAATCAGTCCTGAATATTCATTGGAAGGACTGATGCTGAAGCTGAAACTCCAATACTTTGGCTACCTGATGTGAAAAACTGACTCACTGGAAAAGATCTTGATGCTGGGAAAGATTGAAGGAAGGAGGAGAAGGGGATGACAGAGGATGAGATAGTTGGATGGCATCACCAACTCGATGGACATGAGTTTGAGCAAGTTCCAGGAGCTGGTGATGGACAGGGAAGCCTGGCGTGCTACAGTCCGTGGGGTTGCAAAGAGTCAGACACGACTGAGCACCTGAACTGAACTGAATAATTAGCAATGTTGAGCATGTTTTCATGTATTTAGGTCTTTTGCCCACTTTTTGATTGGGTTGTTTGTTTTTTCTGGCATTGATTTATATGAGTTGCTTTATATTTTGGAAATTAATCCTTTGTCAATTGTTTCATTTACTGCTATTTTCTCCCATTCTGTGGGTTGTCTGTTCACCTTATTTATTGTTTCCTTTACTGTGCAAAAGCTTTTAAGTTTAATTAGGTCCTACTTGTTTATTTTTGGTGTCTTGATATTCTTGATATTCATGATGTCTTAATATTCATGATGGACATGAGTTTGAGCAAGCTCCTGGAGTTGGTGATGGACAGGGAAGCCTGATCTCCTACAGTCCATGGCGTCACAAAGAGTCAGACACAACTGACCAACTGAACTGATATTCTTTAAGCCATCATGTCCATTGTAACTCCCAGCCATTCAACTGACACCATATAAACACAGGGCTTAATTAGTCTATCATATACAGCTGTATCCTTAAAGTTTGTCTCTTCATATTCTGAGCACTGCCCCCTAATTGACTTCTGAGATCCCTAAGTTTTCTCTGGTCCTATGAATGGAAACAGTCATATAACTAGTGTGGTATCTTGAAGGTCAGCCATAGCTATTCATGTGTGCCCCAAGTCATGGTCTTCTCTGTATCCCTGTCTTGTTTACTCCATTCTTACAACTCCTCTCATGAGATTAGTGACTGACCTTGAACTCCAGTCCAATTGGCCAGAACCATGATTCTCTGCCTAATTCTTGCCATCCACTCAACTCTAGCTTGATGGCGTCTGGATATGATGTCCCATATTCCCTCACCATCAAGAACTGCATTGTTAGCACTTACCTGCTTTGTAGTATTATTAATCCTACACACCAAGTTGGGACTCCTTGATTGTTTATTAACCATAGTCTGGATGGACCACTTCTCTTTAGAGAGTATATCTCTTTAGATATGACACACTGGAATGATACCCAATCTCCTAGAACCAAAATGTCCAGCTGTGTCCTGGGCTGGCCTATCCCTCCTTCTTCACCTACATATGTAGCTAAGACCCACCTGCCTAGATCAAGTGTGACCTATTCAGACACTTGCTTTTATTCAATCATCTATGATTCTCTAGTTGTTTCATTTGGTAGTTGTATCTCTCTAACTAGATTATGAACTCCATAGGGAAAGAAACCATGCCATATACTTATATATTTCCATGGTCCTGGCTACATAATGTGTGTTTAAATTTTTCAGAGCTGATTTGGTGAGGTAACAGAATTGGGAGGGAAGTGGGAATTAAGTGGGGATCCCATCCCAGTTCTAAAATGCTCCTCCTGGATTTAGATGGCATACCATTAAAGACTATTGTATGCAGAAACTGCAGCACATGTGAAAGAACAATTAAGTACATGGCTTTGGAGTCCGTTGTAGGTACTTCATCAAATCACATTCTTTTCACTTCAATGTCCTCATAAAATTGTGAAGATAATATTACTTTATGAAAAGAGTAAGTGATCTGATGAAGTACCCACAACGGACTCCAAAGCCATGTACTTAATATATATATTATGCTTTCGTGATGACTAAACGAATGATTAAAATGCCTGGCACAGTGTCTGACACAAAGTAATCCTCAATAAGGGTAGCCTTTCTATTGTTACCTCAGCTACTTGCTTTGTAACTTTAGGCCTAAATAAGGCTATGACTTTTTACCCACAGATAACACATATCAGGGAGGCAACCGCATCATCCAATTTTAGATTATTTCCTCAAATTTTGAATATAATAACAACAGCATCTAGCATTTATCAAATGCTTATCCTGTGCTGGTTTGATTTCCTGCCATAGAGAAAAACTACTACCATTTAGCTGTAAGACTCGTGGAATTATTAATAATATGGACACTCTATATTTGATACTTTCAGTATGAAAATTTACTTTCTATCTGACATGTTTTTCTCTAAAACACAATAAACTTTTGGGTTTATTGACTACTTCATTTATCTATTGATTCATAAAATAATGTTAGAGTAGGTGTATGGCAGAAACCAACACAACACTGTAAGCAATTTTCTTCCAATTAAAAAATAAATTAAAAAATGTTAAAGTAATTGTCTACTGGGATTGAGACCAAAAGCTAAAGGGTAGTTTTTACATAGAAATAGGAGTAAGAGTATTTAGAAACAATTGTTTGATAACTTTAAGGACCACACTTACCATATTTATCTTTGCAGTTTTCAAGATACTAGGTGAGGAGATGTGTACACAGTTGCTAAGGAAACTAGCTACATAGCTAGCCACATAGCTAAGGAAACATAACTCTTAAGAAATGAAGCTAACCTTCCTTAACTTTGCATGTTCGTTAGTACATTGGTTCAGTAATGACTCCCAAGGCGAAAGAGAGGAAAAAAATCTCATTTCCAGGGAAAGAAGCCATAAAGGATATCTCTTCCTTTATATTGCCTTCTCTGTTATAGACCACAACCCCCCTAAATTTAACCTTAGTCAACTCACCAACTTATACCTATTGTCCTATTAGTAGGATTACTAACAGATGGTTTTCTTTGAATCTGCAATTTCATCATTAGCTTCTCTCTTGATTTTCACTATCTGGCTGGGAATATGTTTATGTTGCTGTTGTTGTTTAGTTGCTAAACTGTGTCCAACTTTTTGCGACCTCATGGGCTGTAGCCCGCCAGGCTACTTTGTACCGGTTATATAAAAGGCCAAGAGTGAAAGTAAACATGGGTGTCCATTCCAGATGAAAGAGTAAGCAGGGCCACACTTCCATTACTCTGGGATGTCAGGAGAGAATGAGGTAAAGGTAGGGCTGCGGAGATATGATCAGGGGGTCAGTATTACTGTGTTCTAGTTCAAGCTGTGGAACATCATGCAAATCATTTAATCTCTCTGGGCTAAACAGAGGTGATAATGTTTCTTCCTGCACTAAAAATAGGTGATAATCAAATATGTTTCATCTCCCCCATCCTTATATTCATTTAATCATCAGATTTTGATGGTTTTATATATGAAATATCTTTTGAACCTCTTTCCCTCCCTTTCCATAGCAACTTAAAGTTCTTTTCACTTCTTACCCAGATTACTCTGACTCCTAACCTGTTGTGGTGGAATTTAAAAGGCAAGACATTCTTTATAGTTCATCCCATCAAGAGATGAATTATATTTCCCTATCCCTGAATCTGGGCTGACCTTATGACTTGCTTTGACCAATAAAATGGGGCAAAAGTGACATTGTGCAACTTCTGAGCTAGGTCTCAGGAAGCCTTTTAGCTTCTGTTTTTCTTTTATCTCTTCTGGCTCTGAGATTGCCATGTATGTTGGTTTCCTATAGCTACTGTAACAAATTACCACAAAGCTGGTAGCTTGAAATAACACAAATTTCCCACATAGTTCTAAAGGTCAGAAGTCCAAGATCAGTCTCAGTGAATTAAAGTCAGGATAGTAAAAGGTCTGCTTCCTTCAGGAGGCTCTGGGGGAGATTTTGTTCCCCTGGGTTTTCCACTTTCTATAGATTGCCTGCATTCCTTGGCTCAGTGACCCTTTTCCAGCTTCAAACACAGCAGTGTAGTATCTTCAAATTTCTTTCCAACTATCATCTCTGCTTGTCATTACATCTCCTTATCTGACTGACTCTCTTGCCTTCCTCTTATAAAGAAACTTGTGGTTAGATTGGGCCCACACCTGGGTAACCCAGAACACTCTTCCTGTCTTAAGATCTTTAAATTAATCATATCTGCAGCTGTCTATTTTGCTTTTAAGGTAAGGTATTCACAGGTTCTTGAAATTAGGTTATGAGCACCTTTGATGATGGTGGCCATTATTCTGCCTACAACAACCATATAAACAGTATAGGCTATCCTTCTTGAAGATGAAAAATCACAGGGATAGAGAGGTCCAGGAAATGGCACAAATGATCAGATGTATGTATGAAGCCACAGGAGAGATCTACAGAACAGCCCAGCTGAGCACAGTCCACAGAATCTTGACAAATAAATAGCCCACTAAATTTTGAGATTGCTTATCTTTTTTTTTTTTTTTTTTTTTTAAAGACAATAGATACATTAGTCTCTCTGGATCCAGACTTGCTGCCTATTTAATTCCCATTCCATTCCGCTGCTGGAGTGACCTTTCTAAAGTGTGATTCTTGCTTAAAACCTTAAAATTGTTCCCCTTGACCTTGAGGATAATGTTAAAGTTATTTTGCATGATATTCAAGGCCCTCCCCAACCTCATCCTTGCGTATATCTTCAACCTTTTCTTTCATTCAGTGATCATTTCATAGAAATGTCTATTCCTGCATCAGTGAACTCTTAGCTTATGTTACTAAACTTTACTTTATAATTGTGTGAGTATATGTCTGTCTCCTTTCCTTATCCAGGAACTTGAAGTCTTGGATATTTCTTCACTTCTATCGTAGGTGAGGAAAGGGTTTTCCTTGACCATCTTAGGGTCCCTGGTTGGGTCTGAAAATTAAACTGCAAAGACATATTAACAGGAGAAAAGCATGAAATTTTATTTACTATAAATTTTGTGTGACATGGGAGATTTTATCAAGAAATAAAGAGCTGAAGAATCCGAGCTGAGTATTTTATGCTAGGTTTGATAAAATGTAGGTAGTTGTATAGAAACATAAAAGGTTAAGGAGTATGAAGTAAGTACAGTAAACTGTGGAAATTTAGCAAGGCGTGCTTATTAAGATTCCTCTTGACATCATTGTGTTTTCAGAGATGAGTGTATTCCTTTCTTCCAGGTATAGGGAGGGCACCTTTCACCTGATGATTTTATAACCTGTTTTTATGAAGAAGGGTAGTGGTAGGGCGGAGGTCAGAGTGATTTCCTTGTTTCTTCCATTTTCTTAAACTCCTTCAGCTTAAAATAATCAATATGCCAAGGTGCCATAGTTTGGGTTGGTGTGTTCTAAACCCCACCCATTATGTGCTTGAAGCACTTGGCACAGTATCTGGGATACAGTAACAATGAACAATTATTCAAAGAAACGATGAAAAAATAAAGGGTCATTCTATTTTCAGGAAAGTTCTGTTTTCTGGCATTTTGTAGATCATACAAAACATCTTATTAAAATGTTTCTCCAGTGGCCTACTTACTGGTACTTTCTAGTTATGGAACCATACACTTATTATTTCAGTTTCCTGTATCTTAGTTTCTTCACCTGTAAAATGGGAATACTATTAGTAATATTCGTGCCTACTTCACAGAGTTGTTGTGGGGAATGCAGAGATGTATGTAAAGTGCTTAAAAGCATGCTTGGCACAGAGTAAGTGGTATTAAGTATCAAGAATCATTATAATAATTGTCATGGTGGTAGTGATGCTTGTTAATCCCACAGTCGAGGGGAATGTATAAACTCAGTTGAAGATTAGCTGGAACAAAATTATGTTAGAAATGTAATCTATGTAATCCCAAGAAAACTAATTACAGAAAGCATTCTAAATAGTTCTCAATTATTCGTATATGTAGAAAAATTACTGTATATCACTGGAAGTCTATGTTTCAGTGGAAGACCTGTGGCCTGCCTTATTCAGCTCTGTTCATTTTCTTTGAGCTATTTTGGAACCATATGTAAACTGTGAATTCTGTCTTTCTGGTAGAGGTTTAATTGATTTCCCTTCCTTGGCCACACTGACAAACCAATTTTATCTCCATGTACAGTACCTACCAATACTATTTTATTCCATAAACATTCTGTCTTTTCCTTTAAATAAATTATAATTTCTGCTTGGTCCCCTCTTATCATAAGAGTAAAATCTTTAGCACATATTTATTTACATCTATAAGAGAATCATGATTTTTACCTTTTTCTAAAAAATATATTTTAACAGTTTTAGCCCAGTCATGTCTTCTGTTGGTTCCCAGAGGTAACTCCAGATTGGCAATGGAAATATGCTGAATATGTTTTTCTAATCTTAATCTTGCTCTCCAGTAATCTTGTTTTTCATTTGTTTACAGCCAATAAGTTATTCCCCATTGAGAATTTGGTTTAATGATTTGGTCACTTGTGATTTCTGTAAATGGACTATTTATAGAAATCTATTCTTTGTTAGACAAAAGACAACAGACAGTACTTTTTGTTCATCTTTTTGATTGGGGATTTGGTTTTATGGTTTGATCATTTGATAACTCCTATAAATTGATTAACATTTGTACAAAGACTTTGTGCCTATTGGGTAAGAGATAACCAGAGACTCTGGCTTGTTACTATTTTCTGATTGTCTATTTTGAACTCATCAGTTATTTTACCGACTGAGAGGAGAATAGCTCTTTGATATGGATCAGAGGGTTATATGGGTCTATTTGCTTTTCACTCATGGCTGAAATTTTGGAATTGAGGCTATTAATATAAGTTGCCTCTGTGTAAGGGTGTGCTATGGGTTGAAATGTATTCCCCTAATTCCGTATGGATGTACTAATTTCCAATGTGACTGTGCCTGAAGACAGGGTCATTGTTGTTGTCCAGTCCCTAAGTTGTGTCCGACTCTTTGTGACCCCATGAACTGCAGCACACCAGGCTTCCCTGTCTTCCACTGTTTTCCAGAGTTTGCTCAGATTCATGTCCATTGAGCTGGCAATGATATCCAAACATCTCATCCTTTTATTAAGAGGTAATTCAGGTTAAATGAAGTCATAAGGGTGGGATCCTAATCTGATAAAACTGGTCTTTAAGAAGGAGAGCGGGCTCTCTCATTTTCTCCCTCCCTCCCTCCCTCTCTCTTTTCCCTTTTCCCTCCTCTGTGTTTGCCTTCACAAAACCAAATCCTAGATGCAGAATAAAAATAAAATAGAATAAAACTTCTAAGTTATCTTTTACATCTAACACTTTTTTTAGGCTTCCTGGAAAGGCACACAGATTTGTTTTTAGTAAAAACAGAGGTTAAAGAAGTAACTAGATTTATTTGGTATGTTGCATGGGGAGAGTTTTCAAATTTGAAGAGATGCTCAGTGTTCTTTAAGTTAAATTTATGTGGGTGGGATGTTATTAGCATAAATATTTCAGAAATTGTATATAGTGTGGGAAGTTCCAAGAGATTTGTCAAAGCCTTTGGTGCTTTGTCTGATATTAGATGATAGCATTAGAACATTTTCAGTCATAATTTCAGTTATTTTAAGAAACATTAACTGTCACAACTTTGATTAATTTGAATCTAGCATTTTTTAGGCCAGAGTTTTCAAATGGGGATTCATATCACTTACCTATGGAGTTTTATTAATATACAGATGTTTAGGATGTGCTCTGTGTCTTCCTTGGTGGAGCAGTGGTAAAGAATCGCCTGCCAATGCAGGAGACATGGATTCAACCTCTGGGTTAGGGAAAATTCCCTGGAGAAGGAAACGGCAACCTACTCCAGTATTTTTTGCCTGGGAAGTCCCAAGAACAAAGGAGATTGGTGGGCTACAGTCAATAGCATCGCTAAAGAGTTGGACATGACTGAGCGACTAAACAACAGGACCTGAACTGGATCGGGCTACCCAGGTGAATCAGTAGTCAAGAATCTGCCTGCCAATGCAGGAGACACAGGTTTGATCCCTGTGGTGGGAAGATGCTCTGTAGAAGGAAATGGCACTGCCCATAGGATTCTCTTGCCTGAAGAATCCCATGGACAGTGGAGCCTGGAAGGCTACAATTCATGGGGTTGCGAAAGAGTTGGACATGACTGAGAGACTAAACAACAATTACTGCATTGGATCACTTTACTTGATATATTCTTGGTGTATTCTTATTCTATGCTTGGAATATTCATTGTATACTATGTTGGGATTATTTTTTCTCACTAAAATTAGAATTAAAGTTAGAAATGAATTAAAATTCATTTGTTAGAAAATTAGATGTAATGTTCACCATCCATGTCTATAATTGTTTTGTCTAAAACCCTTTTGGGGACTTTACTATCTTGTTTTGCTTGTCAAAGAAGACTGAATTTCCTTGATAGTTGCATTATTCTTGTAATAGATTCAATTCAGGTCTTGCACTTTTGAAAATTATCTGTTATAATTAAGCCCAGCCAATTTAAGTCTTTTGTCATGTATAGATGTTTTCATTTGTTTTACGCATGCTTCCTTGAAAGTACTTGCAATCAGCTACAGGCCTGAGCGCTTCACTATCAGCAAAAGAGAGCCTATTTCAGACATCCAAGGAAAAGGATTATGCCAAGTATTCAAGATCCTGTCAAACAAGAATTAATTATATAAGACTGAAATGAAGTAATCAAAAATATCCTTGATATTTTAATGTTCGATTTTCTGGATACATAAGGAAGTCCTTTCTCTTTCCTCTTAAGACATCTATCACCCTCAACAAATTAGTAGATTCAGTTTTTCTAAACACAAATGAAACATTTGTAAATGATATTTTATTCTTATCTAACCCCTTCAGAATTCAGAAACTCTTATTGAATACTCTTATTTTCATATTATTATAGTTATTTGCATGGATTAAACAAGAGTCTGTTCTCCTTTTACTAGAACATAATTAGAAACATTGGTTATACAACTAAGGATTGCCTGGGATGTTATATTTGAGAGTTATGCCTAGAGAATCCCAGGGATGGGGGAGCCTGGTGGGCTGCTGTCTGTGGGCTCACACAGAGTTGGACATTACTGAAGCGACTTAGCAGCAGCAGTAGCAATTAGATGTGACCAGAAACTTGTAAGTAACTAAGGCTGACTTTATGAAGTCAAAGCATAAAATTCACTCTCTCAGGAAACCTGGCCTACAATCTGGCTTCCAGGGTTCTTAGTCTTACAGATGACTAAGGAAGGTCATTTCTGGGCAGACCAGGAGCCTAGGATGTTTTGAAGACCTTAAGAAGAAAGGAACAAAAGCATGTATACTAGAGGTGAAATCTGCCTTGCTTCTTAGCTTCAGGACTACAAATAATAACAGGCTTGTGAAAGTCCGATCTGAGATTCCTCACGAAGATTTCTATCAAAACAAACTTCAGAAGGTCATATGGCAAAATGAACATGCTTGCTGCTGCATCTAGCTAAGTCATCAGGTCAAACATAATGACACCTCATATTTTGTGATCAAGATAAACTTTTTTGAGATTGTTTTTGATCAAAAGAGGGGGTAATTGTAACAAAAAAAATTGTTTTTCAGTGGAAAACTATGTATCATCTAGAGAACACCCTTCAGATCTATCTGGTAGAAATTTAGTTGACTCTGAAACCTCACCCTGGAAAAACCAGTTTTGTCTCCATTTGCAATTCATCTCAACATTCCTTTACTCCATAAAAATATTTGCCCTTTTGACTTTTTAAACAATTATAATATTGCTTAGTTCCCTCATATCATATGAGTAAAATAAAACTTTAAACCTCATTTATTTTTATGTCTATAGAAATCATAGTTTTACCTTGTTCTGAAAATTATTTTTTAAGAAAATTACATTTAATTCCTGGTTACTTTTCTGAGTTTAGATATACAGTTAACTACGTTTTCTTTTATCAAAGAACTTTATGACTTAACAAAAAGATTCAAAAAATAAGTGCTTGATTTGTCATGACATATAACCTAAGTGACAAGTAGAACATGAGCGTCATTTTAGTTTCATAGTCTGTTCTTTATCCATTTTCACTGTGATTCCATACAGCAAACAAACCTAAAGGATCAGAAGCTGTGGAGAGTAAATAATGACTTTGTCTACCACATGCTAGTAAAACAAGACAGACTTTTTCAGAAGCCATCTTTTGACATATTTGGAGGATAGAATGCATCCCCTAATGAAATAATATCTTGGCTTCATCATTTATGTTCCACTCCCTCTTTTCCTGGATGTGTATTTATATTTTAAAACTAATGTTTCTGCTTGTTGGTTTAGAGGAAAAATTTTAAGTCACATGCAATATAAATTAGCTCTCATTACTTTCTAGCTTATTAAAAGAAGACTTAATAGAACTGTTGCTTTTAGATAAAACTTGGGTATGTCCATAAGGTCCTATATAGGGATTTTGTGTGTATAGTAACGCCAGAGACTCTTAATCTTACCCTTGTAACTGTGGTTATTACCCTGGTGATTCCTAGTATGAACTATTCAGAAAATAGGAAAAGACAAAGAAATCAGTGGTGGTTGACTCCATAACCCGAAGGGTAGCTACCAACTCTAGGTTTTCCTATAAAATGTGGGGTTACTATCTCCTACCTCCATCACACCTATTGTTCATCTATTAACCATGCATCATGACAGCACTGAATCTTACAGATTAAAGTTGTCTATATAGTATTTGCTCTTATCCTCTTTCCTTCTCTTGTCCACATATTGAAAAAACAAGCAAGTTCCAGAAAAACACCTATTTCTGCTTTATTGACTATGCTAAAGCCTTTGACTGTGTGGATTGCAATAGACTGTGGAAAATTCTGAAAGACATGGGAATACCAGAGCACCTGACATGCCTCTTGAGAAATCTGAATGCAGGTCAGGAAGCAACAGCCAGAACTGGACGTGGAGCAACAGACTGGTTCCAAATAGGAAAAGGAGTACGTCAAGGCTGTAAATTGTCACCCTGCTTATTTAACTTATATGCAGAATACATAATGAGAAATGCTGGGCTGGAAGAAGCACAAGCTGGAATCAAGATTGCTGGGAGAAATATCGATAACCTCGGATATGCAGATGACACCACCCTATGGCAGAAAGTGAAGAAATAAGCAGCCTCTTGATGAAAGTGAAAGAGGAGAGTGAAAAAGTTGGCTTAAAGCTCAACATTCAGAAAACAAAGATCATGGCATCCAGTCCCATCACTTCATGGCAAATAGATGGGGAAACAGTGGAAACAGTGGCTGACTATTTTTCTGGGCTCCAAAATCACTGCAGAGGGTGACAGCAGCCATGAAATTAAAAGACACTTACTCTCTGGAAGGAAACTTATGACCAACCTAGACAGCCTATTAAAAAGCAGAGACATTACTTTGCCAACAAAGGTCCATCTAGTCAAGGCTATGGTTTTTCTAGTGGTCATGTATGGGTGTGAGAGTTGGACTATGAAAAAGCTGAGCACTGAAGAACTGCTTTTGAACTGTGGTGTTGGAGAAGACTCTTGAGAGTCCCTTGGACTGCAAGGAGATCCAACCAGTCCATCCTGAAGGAGATCAGCCCTGAATGTTCATTGCAAGGACTGATTTTGAAGCTGAAACTTGAATACTTTGGCCACCTGATGTGAAGAACTGATTGATTTGAAAAGACCCTGATGCTGGGAAAGATTGAAGGCAGGAGGAGAAGGGAATGACAGAGGATGAGATGGTTGGATGTCATCACAGACTCAATGGACATGGGTTTGGGTGGACTCCGGGAATTGGTGATGGACAGGGAGGACTGGTGTGCTGTGGTTCATGGGGTCGCAAAGTGTCGGACACGACTGAGACTGAACTGAACTGATTATTTACATGTTTTTAATATCTCTTGGTTTGGATCATGAATCAGAAAATAGTGGATCTGTAATTTTGATATTGTAATGAATCAGAGCTTCCAAATAAGACAAAGACCCCCAGTTTGCACTTCACTAGTAAAGGGCAGGGATTATAGCTTTTCTCTCGGTAAATTCGGGAGTAGCTTTCCTTCCCTGATAAGTTGTCATGTCACAGAATATAATTATTTTGCAGTCTCCATGAGCATGGTATTTTAAATTCTCATCTAAACTTCTCAGAATATGTGTAGTACCATAGTAGTGGGAGTGATTTTGTTTCCCAGGGATATTTTGAGTAGTCACAACTGAAAAGAAGTGCTACCGGCCCCTAGCTGGTAGAAGCTATGGAGTTTCACTAAAAGCACAGTACAGTATCCTCCACCAACAAAGAATTTTCTAGTCCAAAATGCTCATACTGCTGATATTGAGGAACACTGGCCTAGTGTTCCAACAACAGTGCTCTCTGCCTGATATTGAACTGCTTATATTTCAAAAAAGGACAACCCTGAAAAAACACTTTTCTGACTTCCTTAGAATAAAGCTATTAATGTTGTCTGCAATTTAACCCAAGTATTTCTCTTTTCTTATTTTAGGGCCTTGTGATAAGGAGTGGGGAAATTACACAAGCTTAAATAATATAGAATGAGGAAAGTAGTATAAGTCTGAGAATGTGCAATACATATAGATGGTTAGTGTAAAAAATCATTTTATAAAGTTAAACAAGTTTTACCTATCCTATGAGATCCAATATTTATACATAATACAAACAGAATTTTATCAGAATTGTTATAACTGATGATATTTTCTTTTATCTGGCACTATTCAGTAATAATTTTCCCTTGTAATCTAAATAACTGACTTTAAAAATCTCCAATACACAAAATTGGAAACCAGAAGAAGGAAACAATACTAAATTACTTACATTATTCAATTACAGAGTAAAGTGCCTCTTTAATGCAATACAAGTCTTAATAAAAAGCTGTAATAACCAAAACAATAACCCCAAGAAACATTTGAAACTTTAAAAAAGGGAGGTATACTTTATATAGCAAATAGCAGAAAATAATGAAATTGTTGTGTGTCTTGTCAACTATTATTTAAGAATAGAATTTTATGTCCTACCTGGTTATTTAGTAAATAAATATGAAGTCACTAAAGCATTATGACTTAGTATCTTGCTGGGTTTTTTGATATAACAGCATTAGTTGAGGGAAATGAAAAATAATGTGTAATTATTACTCAGTTTTGACAATGTGCCATGTAGTTATGCATTCGGTTGTTGCTATGTAATTACCAAGGAGGCCATT
>SJYA01003986.1:1162613-1173096 GCA_006410615.1 Neotragus moschatus | reverse complement strand
TCGGTTGTTGCTATGTAATTACCAAGGAGGACATTCATCTAGTATTTTTTGTGCTTTGGGTGGCAGACCCTGCAATATGGTATGAAGCAGAGTCTAATGGTGAAACAAATCTCCCAAGATTTGTAGCAGTAATCTTTAAAAAACAGATCCCTTCAGTGAGGTGGGCTTCCCTGGTGGCTCAGAGGGTAAAGCGTCTGCCTGCAATGCAGGAGACCTGGGTTCAATCCCTGGGTCAGGAAGATCCTCTGACGAAGGAAATGGCAACCCACTCCAGTACTCTTGCCTGGAAAGTGCCATGGACAGAGGAACCTGGTAGACTACAGTCCATGGGATCGCAGAGAGTCAGACACGACTGAGCTTAGAATACTCAGTGACGTAGGTTTTCAAATGACAGAAATTTCCTTAGACCAAAGAGGGAGTTTGAGGGTACAAAGGAATACCTTTCTCCTCCACTGCTTTAGTTACCCCCACCTTGCTAGCCTTTGAGTAGTTCCTAAGTGAATTCACGGGGTCACAAAGAGTCGGACACAACTTAGCGACTGAACAACAAAGTGAATTCTCGTGAGCCTAGTGCCATCTAGAGAAAGATAGCTTTCTGTGCAGTCTCTTTGTAATCAACTCTGACCGCCTGTGATGGTTGAATAGCCCTCCTGGCTTCCAACTGATCGATAAAAGAGTAATTGTGTCTGAGAGAATATTTATCACTAAATAACTGGGCTGCCGTCTATGGGGTCGCAGAGTCGGACACGACTGAAGCGACTTAGCAGCAGCCGCAGCAACAGCCTAATCAAACTACCATGAGATGATGAAAGTTCATGTGAGGGACCTCCCTGAGGATCCAGTGGTTAAGAATCTGACTGCCAATGCAGGAGACACAGGTTCAAGTCCTTGTCCAGGAAGATCCCACATGCTGCAGGGCAACTAAGCGCATGCGCCACAACTACTATGCCCACACTCTAAAGCATGAGAGCTGCAACTACGGAGCCTGTGCACACTGGAGCCTGTGCTCCACCACGAGAGAAGCCACCAGAATGAGATGCCAATGTACTGCAAAGAAGAGCAGTCCCAGCTTGCTGCAACTAGAGAAAGCCCAAGCATAGCGACAGAGACCCAGAGCAGACCCCTGGGCCTACAAAGAAAAGAAAGTTCATGTGAATGAGCTCTAGTCTGGCCTGTGGTATTTCAGAGGTCTTGAAAGGGCTCGTTATCTTTCACTGATGGGAGAGGTACCCAGGTGGTCACAATGTTTATTTTTAAAAATGGCTTTAGGAGGCTTCTGCTTCTGGGAAGATGGAGCAGATGAGCTTTCCCCTATTTCTCCTCCTAAGTACAACTAAGCCCTGGATATTATGTATAAAGCATACATAATAAGATGACAGATACATTAGGAACCTCAGGACCCATAGAATGATATGGTGGTAAATTCTCTGGATTTGTGTGTGTGTGTGTGTGTGTTTCTCACGTATCCCAGATTTGTTGCTGACAAGCCAACAATCTAGAAATATCAACAGGCACAGAGGAAAAAGGTCTAATGAAGACTTGCTCTCTCTAGCTAAAGGAGAAGGAAAATGGAAGTCTACAAAGGTAGAAAACTTAAAGACAGTAATCACTGTACTCAAGCCATATGTCATAGAAAAAATTATGGCCCAACTCCTGCATTTGCCAGCAAAGTCTGCTTGGGGAGCCTAGCCCTCTAATCTCAGGATGCTATAATAAGTTGCCCTCATATTCCCACTAGAGTAGTATCTGAGATAGTCAAATAGGAAGCCAAGACTTTTACCCTCACCATCTAACAATAAGGATGACCCTGCTCCCTTCTTCTGTGGTGTCAACGGAAATCATGTGAGGAGTCTGGACTTCTGCCTTCATCCAGCTATAATGAGGCACCTCTCCACTTTTCCACTGGGTTGCTAGCAGAAGAGGCCTTGCACCACTGCCAAGTGATAATGAGGCCAGTCAAACCATAGTATCAGTGGAGACCATGGGTGAACCTGTAACTACAACCCATTTATAAGTAGCAAGGAGATTCTCATTTTGGGTATTAATGGAAACTTAGTAGTGAATCCAGACTTCGACTTCTGGATCATTTCATTATTGACGTGAAATGACCCTACGTTTTTCTCTGATAAAGCAGTCAGAAGAAGCTATCTAAAAAATGAAAGGTTTAAATAAGGACATATGAGAAAATGCCCAGATTTAAATCGAAAATTACTAGCTATTGCAACGAATAAGAAAATCCCAACTAAATGAAAAAAACTAGTCAATAGACAAGGTAATATACATTTTAGAATTATCAGACAATGTTTTGAAAACCATGATTAAAAAATGCTTTGACAAAAAATTATGAACACATTTGAATAAAAAATGTAGGAATTTCTAATGTAATTCCACAGTGACAAGACAACAGACTCTGTATGATTTCAACACCTTTAGACCATGAAATTTTCACACCTTGTTTTATGTCCCTGGATATATTCCAGTGTCTCCTGATATATAATCTATGGAAACTTGAATACAATTTGTATCCTACTGTTGTGTGAAAACTGTGTAACTCTTAATTGTGTTGAATTGGTTCATAGTGCTTTTCAGGTTTATTATATCCTAATTTTCATTCTATTAACTTTTAAGAGTTTGATACTGAAACTCCAACTAAAAATCTCCATTTTTCTACTTAAAAATACTTGTATTATATAGTCAAACTATATGAAACTTTGTTCTATATTTTCCAAGTCTCCTGTAAATGTGTTACCGTACTTTCATAATTAAAAAAAAATCCATCAAAAACAGTAGCAAAGAATACTGGGAACAAAGAATTAGAAGATATAAAGAAAAACAAAATGTCTATACCAAAAATTCCAAACAATCTACAAACAAACTTCTAAAACTTAACAGTTCGGCAAGTATTCAAGATATAATATACGTTACCTTGAATAATATTTATAGTCATTTTCACAATATCAATTCTAATACAAGAACATGGTATATCTCTCCATCTGTGTCAGCTTTTCTTTCTTTCTTTGGGCTCTTTTAATTTTCTGAGTACAGGTCTTTTGCCTCCTTAGTTAGGTTTATTCCTAGGTATTTTATTCTTTTGCAGTGACAAGTAGGATTGTTGCCTTAATTTCTCTTTTGCATATTTCATTATTAGTATATAGGAATGCAAGAGATTTCTGTGTATTAATTTTGTATCCTGCAACTTTACCAAATTTACTGATGAGCTCTATTAATGCTACAGACAGTGATGGTTTTACTTCTTTGTTTACAATTTGGATTTCTTTTATTTCTTTTCCCTCTCTGATTGATGTGGCTAGGACTTTCAAACCTATGCTGAATAAAGATGGCAATAGTGGAACATTGTCTCATTCCTGATCTTAGAGGAAATGCTTTCAGTTTTTCACCATTGAAAATGATGTTTGCTGTGGGTTTGTCAAATATGGTCTTTATTATGTTGAGGTAGATTCCCTATACTCCCACTTTCTGGAGAGTTTTTATCATAAATTGGTGTTCAGTTCAGCTCAGTTGCTAAGTCGTGTCCGACTCTCTGCAACCCCATGGTCCACCCTCCCTGTCCATCACCAAATCCCGGAGTCTACTCAAACTCAGGTCCATTAAGTCAGTGATGCCATCCAACTATCTCATCCTCTGTGTCCCCTTCTCCTCCCACCTTCAGTCTTTCCCAGCATCAGGGTCTTTTCAGTCTGTCAGTTCTTCGCATCAGGTGGCCAAAGTATTGGAGTTTCAGCTTTAACATCAATCCTGCCAATGAATATTCAGGACTGATTTCCTTTAGGGACTCTCAAGCGTGTTCCTCAACACCATAGTTCAAAAGCATCAATTCTTTGGCACTCAGCTTTCTTCACAGTCCAACTCTCACATCCATACATGACTACTGGAAAAACCATAGCCTTGACTAGACGGACATTTGTTGGCACAATGATGTCTTTGCTTTTTAATATGCTGTCTAGGTTGGTCATGATACTGGATGCTTGAGGCTGGTGCACTGAGACAACCCAGAGGCATGGTACGGGGAGGGATGAGGGTGGGAGGTTCAGGATGGGGAACACTGTATACTTGTGGAGGATTCATGTTGATGTATGGCAAAACCAATACAATATTGTAAAGTAATTAACCTCCAATTAAAATAAATAAATTTATATTAAATAAATAAAACTTAAACATATAAATACTATTTGCAACTATATTCCTCAGCATTTATCTCAGATAAATGAAGACTTATATTTCTACTTATATATAAATACCTGTTCTTGAATGTTTATATCAGTTTTATTCACAGTAAATAAAAACTAGAGACAATGTAGATGATCTAGAAAGGATAATGGTTAAAACAGGGTTTGGTCCATCTAGTCCATGCACTCCTACACAACAATAAAAAAGAAATCTATAGATATACAACCTGAATAAATCTCCAAGGTATTATGCTGAGTGAAAAAAAGACAATCCCCGAAGATTTTATACTATATGATTCCATTTCTGTAACATTGTCAGAATGAAATAGTTGCAAAAGTGGATAGAGTTTTAATGACTGCCAGGAATTAAGGACATGAAGAGGTGGGGCAGAATTGGGTATTGCTATAAAAGAGCAATATAATGGATCTTTGTGGTGATAGAAATGTTCTATTTCATGACTATATCAGTATCCTAGTTTTGGTATTTCACTATAGTCCTGCAAGAGGTTACCTTTTGGGGGAAACTAAGTAAAGAGTACATGGTATCTCTCTGTACTATTTCTTACTCCTGCAAGTGAATATACAGTTATCTCATTGAAAAGTTTAGATTTTTGTTTTAGTGGGAAACAAAGAGAAAGCAGGGGAACAAAACAATGATGCTTGGATTTATCTTTTAAGAAATGAAATCTGAAGTATTTTGCTCTGGGAACCAAGGTTGTTAGTACAAGCCAGGCTTTTCTATACATAACTGATATAAAATGTTTGATCTGTTCCTTTTCTTCAGGGGTAATGAGGACATGTACAGAAAACTTGAACAATGGAATTCAAAATGAATAAGTGAGAGATTACTAATATGAAAAATCATTTTTTTGCATGTTTGTACAAGGTTGAAGACCTCATTTTTTACTCATTAGGTATTTTAGAATCCATACAGTTCACAAAAATGAGTAATTTTTTTTTTATTTAGACAATGTTGAAAACATTATAAAAATCATAAAGAAATAAACTAATTGTGAGCTATAGCTTGATATTAAAATAATGGTAGATAATTTCAAATCTATTTGAAATGGATTACAAAACTAAGCATTTTTTAATTGTTTTAACTTTTAAGCTGGGTAAATTTAGTAAAAATAATTCTGTATTTTGCACTTCATCTTTGCTCAAAGAAGGAAAAACTTACTTTAGGGAAACCACAAAAAAGAGATAAAAAATAAATTCAGCTTAATAAACATATACTCAGATAGTGAATCAATACTTTCTTTCAGTAACTAGGTAAACAAATTACAGTGAAATTAATCTCCTCTCCTCTAATCTGGCAAAATGGAACATCTTATTATTAGTCCTTTTCATAAAAACAAGCTATATTAAATAGTATTATGGTAGGTATAATTTTTAAAAGGTCAAGTATTTTAAAAGTCCATCCATAAAAATGTAACAGGCCTTCTCTTGTAGTTTGGCTTTGTTCTCCCAACTGGTAGGGGGAAAAATAGTACATCATACTGCTCTGTTAAGGTGGCTAAGCTTTTACTGACACACACACGTATAACA
The DNA here is from genome assembly GCA_006410615.1 of Neotragus moschatus. Lineage (NCBI taxonomy): Eukaryota > Metazoa > Chordata > Mammalia > Artiodactyla > Bovidae > Neotragus > Neotragus moschatus. Next base: position 1,167,361 of record SJYA01003986.1, on the reverse strand, counting down.
CGCTCACACAAAATAAGAGCTTGCTAAATTTCCTTCTATATGAGACCTAGTTCCTTGTGCTGTGTTTAGTCACTCAGTTGTGTCCAAATCTTTGCAGCCTTATGGACTGTAGCCTGCCAGGATCCTCTGTCCATGGAGATTCTCCAGGCAAGAATACTGGAGTGGGCTGCCATGCCCTCCTCCAGAAGATCTTCCCAACCCAGGGATTGAACCCAGGTCTCCTGCACTGTGGGCAGATCCTTTACTGTCTGAGCCACCAGGGAAGCCCAAGCATACTGGAGTAGGTAGCCTATCCCTTCTCCAGGAGGTCTTCCCCACCCAGGAATTGAACGGGGGTCTCCTGCATTGCAGGCACATTCTTTACCAGCTGAACTACCTTAGCTCCTTGGGTTACAACTATTTCAGCACATGGATCAACATATGAAAATCCATTCTGCTTCATGGCTTGAACTACCTCATCTATAGGTACAGTTAAGTAAAAGTCTAAGCTTTCTCTTTTTTTGGAGAGATGTGATAATCTAATTGTTTAAACCTATTAATGTCTTATTAATTATATATTTCTACGTTAAAAGTTACCTCAAAACGTACTGGTTTAACATAACAAACATACGGCTTCTCTGGTAGTCCAGTGGTTAAGAGTCTACCTGCTAATGTAGGGGACCTGAGTTCAGTCTCTGGTCAGAAAGATTCCACATGCCACAAGGCAGCTAAGTCCTTGTACCACAACTGCTGAGCCCATGCTTTGGAGACCACGAGCTGTAACTATTGAGCCCATGGCGCCCCCTAGAACCTGTGCTCTGCGCCAAGAGAAGCCACTGCAGTGAGCAGCCCACACACCACAAGGAGGAGTAGCCCCCTCTTGCTGCGCATAGACAAACCCTGCATACAGCAACGAAGACCCGGCACAGCCAACAAATAAATAAAATAACAAACATTTATTATTTCACAGTTTTTGTTGTCAGAGTTTGGAAGTGGCTTAACTGGGTGGTTCTGGCTCATCATCTTGTAAGAATCAGATTCTCAAGATATCAGCTGAGGTTGCAGTCGTTAGAAATCTTGACTGAGGCTTTAAGATCCACTTCAAGACTGTTCACTCACACAGCTATTAGGAGAAGTTCTCAGTTCCTTATCATGGTAGTACTTTTCATAAGCTGCTTGAGCATCTTCATAACATGGCAGCTAACTTTCTCCACAGTTAGTATGAGTGAGAAAGAAGCCATGGTGTCTTTTATAATCTAGTCTCCAGGGTCACACACCACTGCTTCTGTCTTATTCTGTTTGTTAGAAATGAGACATCAAAGTCAGTCCATACTCCAATGGAGAAAGATTAGGCTCCACTTCTTCAAGGCAGTAGTTTCAAAGAATTTGAGGATATTTGTTAAAAAGCTGTGGCCAACTCCAGTTTATTCTGGGTATCTTGTCTTGCACAGAGTTGGTAAAGTCACATGAGTCATACAGTAAATAAGGTACTAGTTACACAGAATGTGAACCATACACCACAAAGCTCAGTGGAAGCCAAATGACTCAAAACCTGGGATTTTAAAAATAAAACTCTGAAAGTTCTGCCTAAGGTGTGGTATCACCTTGCAAAAAGCACGCTGACAGGGGCTTCCCAGGTGAAATCTCTGCTTATACACAAGGGAGATCTATATGTATCCTTGGAGGAATTTTTGATATGCATGCAGGAAAAATAATTCCATTGTCTACAGGCTGATACTGACATTGAAACTAACATTTGGAGTAGCCGACATCTCACTAGTATATTAGCCATATTAGGGAAATTGGGCTCAAGATAAGGTAAATAAACAAGAACTCAAATGGATAATTTTTCCATTTTAAATGAAAAATATAATAATTCTGTATTACATTAAGAAATATTCATTGTAAAAACTCAGACACTATATATGAATCTTGTAAGAAGCTCAGAAGTTGACCACTACCCCAATCCTGTTTATTTTTTCCGAAAGAAGTCCATGGTTACCAGTTTCGTGTGTATCATTTCTCAGATTTAGTGTATATAATACTCACCTGGGAATTTTCTTAAAATGTAGATACTAATTCAGTAGATTTAGGACTGGCCTCAGTCAGTTAGTCAGTTAGTCAGTTCAGTCACTCAGTCATGTCTGACTCTTTGCGACCCCTTAAATCGCAGCACGCCAGGCCTCCCTGTCCATCACCAACTCCCGGAGTTCACTCAGACTCACATCCCTCGANTTGATTGCTGAGGAAGTCTTTCTTCTCTCTCCTTGCTATTCTTTGGAACTCTGCATTTAGATGGGTATATCTTTCCTTTTCTCCTTTGCTTTTCACTTCCCTTCTTTTCACAGCTATTTGTAAGGCCTCCTTAGACAGCCATTTTGCTTTTTTGCATTTCTTTTTCTTGAGGATGGTCTTGATTCCCATCTCCTGTACAATGTCACGAACCTCCATCCATAGTTCATCGGGCACTCTGTCTATCAGACTTAGGCCCTTAAATCTATTTCTCACTTCCACTGCACAGTCATAAGGGATTTGATTCAGATTATACCTGAGTGGTCTAGTGGTTTTCTCCACTTTCTTCAACTTCAGTCTGAATTTGGCAATAAGGAGTTCATGATCTGAGCCACAGTCAGCTACCGGTCTTGATTTTGCTGACTGTATAGAGCTTCTCCATCTTCAGCTGCAAAGAATATAATCAATCTGATTTTGGTGTTGACCATCTGGTGATGTCCATGTGTAGAGTCTTCTCCTGTGTTTCTGGAAGAGGGTGTTTGCCATGACCAGTATGTTCTCTTGGCAGAACTCTATTAGCCTTTGCCCTGCTTCATTTCGTACTCCAAGGCCAAATGTGCCCATTATGCCAATGGCTGAGTAATATTCCATTGTGTATATGTACCACAGTTTTCTTATCCATCCGTCTGCTGATGGACATCTAGGTTGTTTCCATGTCCTGGCTATTGTAAACAGTGTTGTGATGAACATTTGGGTATCCGTGTTTCTTTCAATTCTGGTTTCCTCAGTGTTTATGCCCAGCAGTGGGATTTCTGGGTCATATAGCAGTTCTATTTCCAGTTTTTTAAGTAATCCCCACACTGTTCTCCATAGTGGCTGTACTAGTTTGCATTCCCACCAATAGTGTAAGAGGGTTCCCTTTTCTCTACACCCTCTCCAGCATTTATTGTTTGCAGACTTTTGGATAGCAGCCATTCTGACTGGTGTGAGATATCTCACTGTGGTTTTGATTTGTATTTCTCTGATAATAAGTGATGTTGAGTATTTTTTCATGTGTTTGTTAGCCATCTGTGTCTTCTTTGGGGAAATCTCTGTTTAGTTCTTTGGCCCATTTTTTGATTGGGTCATTTATTTTTCTGGAATTGAGCTGCAGGAGTTGCTTGTATATTTTTGAGATTAATGCTTTGTCAGTTGCTTCAGTTGCTATTATTTTCTCCCATTCTGAAGGCTGTCTTTTCACCTTGCTTATAGTCTTTCTCTACCTGGCCTGTCTCATTTAGCATACTGCCCTCTCGGTTCATCCATGCTGTCCTAAATGACAAGACTTCCTTCTTCGTTATGGCTAACATATAGGTTAGGGATGCTGCTGCTGTGCATACTCAGTCATGCCTGACTCTCTGCGACCCCGTGGGCTGTAGCTCGCCAGGCTCCTCCGCCTATGGGATTCTCCAGGCAAGAATACGGGAGTGGCTGCCATTTCCCTCTCCAGGGGACCTCCCCGACCCAGGGATTGAAGCAAGGTCTTCCGCATTGCAGGTGGATTCTTTACCACTGGGACCTCCAGGGAAGCCTGTTGTTCAATTTAAAGCCCCATGAGGCTTCCCTGGTGGCCCTAGTGGCAAAGAACCCTCCTGCCAATGCAGGAGACATAGGTTCAATCCCTGGGTTCGACCATAGAGTCACAAAGAGTTGAATATGATTGCAGCAACTTAGTATATATATGTGTGTGTATGTATTAATATATTTACTCACTTTGCTTACTTAATCTATCTACCTACCTACCTATTTACTTACTTACATCACATTTTATCTGGAGTGGATTCCTCTTTGAATTCTTAGCCCATGTAGCTTTCTGGGAGAAGAGTGGGCCTTATATATTATTATCTCATTAACTGTTTATATAGGCTAATACTAATATACTCTAAGGTCTCCTTAGTCAAGCAAGTTATAATCTTATTAATTGGACTTACATCTGTTTTAGTAGATTCTAGAAAATCCCTTTTCTTGCTTGATGAAGGCAAGTGGCTTAGTTTTAAGCTACTAAAGCATAATAGATCCCTACTCTACCTTTAGGATGATGATGATGACTTAAATCTTTTAGTAAATCATTATAAACCGAAGTCTACTAGAAGCTGGAAGCAAAGTAAGGCATACCTCTTAAGTACAAGATAGTATAGCTCTGATTAAGGCAGATATTCATAATATCATGACAAGGATGGAGGAGAAAACACAAAATTGGAGACCAAATAATCTAAGGCAACTCAAAAGAAAAGAGCAGCTTTATAAACAATTTTTGGAAAATTAAATAGAACACTTACACTTCCCACAGTGGATAGTAGACACGTACAGCTTATTATACCAAGATATAGGGCTGGCTCAAAATATAATTAGGTTCAAGGAGAATTTAAATTCCTAAATGATAGACTCATTATAAATTAAGGACAGATAGAAATACATATGGATGGCTTTAACTTTTTGAGGTTGACAGCATGGATAGCATCATCATATCACAACCACTTATCTTGATGCTCATATCA